>JALGBA010004144.1:30000-190000 GCA_023970755.1 Azemiops feae | reverse complement strand
TACTTATGACGGTTGCGGTGTCCCGGGATCATGCGATTCCCCTTTTGCAACCTTCTGCCAAGCAAAGTCAAGGGGGGGGGGAGAAGCCAGATTCACTTAACAACCGTGCTACTAACTTAACAGCCGCAGTGATTCACTTAACCACTGTGGCAAGAAAGGTTGCAAAATGGGGCAAAATGCACTTAACAACTTGTCTCGCTTAGCAAGATAAATTTTGGGATCAATTGTGATTGTCAGTCAAGGACTACTGGCAATAAAAGTATGCTTTAAGCCGGTGTGTGTCAGCTTTTAGTGAATTTTAAAATTACGGTTAGAAGGAAGCCACGAGCATATTTTAGCAGAAAAAGCAACTTCTGATAAGACAAAGACCACTTAATGGCCCCTTCCTAATCAATTGGCTGACTCTACTGTAGAAACAAATGCAAAAAAAAAGCTCTTTTTTATTTTTAACTAATGAAGGATGTTCCTGGAAATGGCAGCAACCCCTAATAAATCTTAATTTATTTACTCCGAGGCATTGTTCTAAGCAGTAAAGGCTCGAAACTCATTATATGACCAACCAACGCTATGCAACTTTTAATTTCTAAAGTTTAATTGAAACTCAGAGGCTCAAATTATCTTCCGTCCAAAAAAAAAAAGAAGAAGAAGAAGAAGAAAAGAAAGAAGTTACTTATTCTCTCCAACTGGAATATTCTGCTTGGCTCCACCAATTTCTTCCATGACCAGATTGCAAATTGATTTCATTTAAATCATTGATTCATCACCCTGTTAAACAATGTTAAACAATGTTAAAGAATGTTTCCTTCCTTAGACAGGGTCCAACGTATAAATCTGTACAGTGGAATCCTTATTAATGTGAGTTATTTGTTCTTGGCAAAAGCCCTTTCGCAAAAGTTGAAAATTCTGCCAGTGCAGGTAGTCCTCAACTTACAACACACAACTAAGCCCTAAATTTATCTTGCTAAGTGAGACAGTTGTTAAGTGAGTTCTGCCCCGTTTCAGGACCTTTCTTGCCCCCGTTGTTAAGTGAATCCCTGTTAAATTAGTAACAGGGTTCTTAACTGAATCTGGCTTGCCCACTGGCTTTGCTTGTCAGAAGGATGCAAAATTGATCACATGACCCCAAGACACCGCAACTGTCATAAGTACATGCCAGTTGCCAAGTGTCCAAATTTTGATCACGTGACCATGGAGATCTGCAATGGTTGTAAGTGGGAAAAACAGTCATACATCATTTTTCCAATGCTGTTGTAACTTCAAACAAATGGTTGTAAGTCAAGGACTTGCAAAGAAGGGGGGGGGGTCAATCTATTCTCCAAAGCACCTGAAGGCAGGACAAGAAGCAATGGATGGAAACTAATCCAGGAGAGAAGCAACCTAGAACAAAGGAGAAATTTCTGGACAGTTAGAACAATTAATCAGTGGAACAACTTGCCTCCAGAAGTTGTGAATGCTCCAACACTGGAAGTTTTTAAGAAGAGATTGGACAGCCATCTGTCTGAAATGGTATAGGGTTTCCTGCCTGAGCAGGGGGTTGGACTCGATGACCTCCAAGGTCCATTCCAACTCTGTTATTCTGCTAACAGAAAAAAAAATAAACAAAGGAGTCAAAAGATTTACGAATATTTACTATGATATTTTTGAAAGCAGATGTATGGATAGTCCTTGACTTATGACTGGTCGCTCAGTGAACATTTGAAGTTGCAGCCTATCTGAAAAAAGGGGTCTGGACAAGCCTGATCAAAAGTTCTGACGGTCGCCTACTCCCCTGTCAATGACTGCATTTGGGACGCTAAGTAAGACAGCCGCCTTTAAGGCCATTAACGTCATATGGTCAGTAAATGAATGCTTGTAAGCCGAGGACCATCTGTATGCTTTCGCCTAGCTGGGACAAAGCAAGTTATGTTCCTGTAAGAGACTGCGCCTGAAGCTGAGAAAAAACAAAACAAAACAATATCTCTAAAATGCAAATGTTTTGCAGATGGGAGATCCCATTGCAGACAAACCTAATAAACTGCCTCTTAATCCACCGTGCAAATATTTCATGAAAAAGTGGTTTGAAGCCTTCATAGAGCACCTCAGCCCCTTATGAACTCAGCAATAAAAGAGGATCAGAGGGCACCAATTTTATGATTCTGTTCTCTAACCCCTGTCACTTGACATTCAAACTCATTAAAGCAAGCCTGTGCAAATTGTGCATTCCTTGATTGTGCTCGGCAGTTAAGGGGCTTCCCAGCTCTTGCCTATTCTGACGGGGATCCAGGCCTTAGCAATGTTGTGACTTTTGTCTATAACAAATTACATCGGCTTCCAGCCCTGCAGCTTCTGAAGGGATAAATTTGCTTGGGAAGCAAATTTACGAGCAGGTTAACTTGGTCACTCAACAGTGAGACCCTGGTGAAGCGGGCACAGCAGTGCCTGCATTTTCTGCATCACACAAAGAGCACATCTTCCTTCCCTTCTCCTTTCCACTTTCTATAGAGAGATGACCGAAAGCATCCTGTCGTATTGTATTAATGTGTGGTTTGGAGGTATTACTGTTTCAGACAGGAAGGCTGTGCAGAGAGTGGTGAGGACGGCAGAAAAGATTATTGGCAGTTTACTTCCTTCTACCCAGGACATGGCATATAAGCGATGCTTGAGCGGGGTCCGCAGGATTGTCTGGGATGTTACACAACCTCTCCATGACCTGTTTTCCTTTTACCTTCTGGGAGGGGGCTTCAGGGTATCCGAAGCAGAACATCCAGATTCACCCACTGTTTTGTTCCATACAGCATCAACCTTGTGAACTCTCAAGTTTACTCTCCACTATGTATTCAAAATGGACAGTGATTAATATGTATATGTATACGTATATATATGTGTGTGTGTGTGTATGTATGTATGGGTATGGGTATGGGTATATATATATATTCTTTTGAGAGTGGGCAACAGAATTTCATTTTTTAAGTGTGCCAGTGTGTTCAACAGGATTTCATTTTTTATGTGTGCCAGTGTATTCACAGAAAATAGTTACCTTACCTTACCTCACCTCACCTCACCTCACCTCACCTCATCTCATCTCATCTCATCTCATCTCATCTCATCTCATCTCATCTCATCTCATCTCATCTTATCTTATCTTATCTTACCTTGAGGAACTGAAAGTGGAGGATGTGATTTGTAATTGATTACATTTATTTCAGTGATAGACCAATATAGATGATAAACAAAACAAAGTTTAATACAGAATTAAAATACATTTGTAAAACAATGCAACATCAATAATAAGATCAAAAAAGATACAGCCTATATTAAATTATAGTCTTGTTCATATACATTACCAGGTATATTCTCATCTATCTATCTCTATCTCTATCTCTATATATAACTATATCTATCTATCTATCTATCTATCTATCTATCTATCTATCTATCTATCTATCTATCTATCTATCTATCTATCTATCTATCTATCTATCTATCTATCTATATATCTATCTATCTATCTATCTATCTATCTATCTATCTATCTATCTATCTATCCATATAGATATAGATATATAGAATATAGATATAGATATAGATATAGATATATATATATATAGATATATATAGATATAGATATAGATAGATATATAGATATATATAGAGATAGATAGATAGATAGATAGATAGATAGATAGATAGATAGATAGATAGATAGATAGATAGATAGATAGATAGATAGATAGATAGATAGATAGATAGATAGATAGATAGATAGATAGATAGATAGATAGATAGATAGATAGATAGATAGATAGATAGATAGGCTGGGGAATTCTGGGAGTTGAGGTCCACACCTCTTAAAGTTTCAAGTTTAAAAAAAATACTGATGCAGATGAATAATAAACTTGGTTCATTTCTATTGCATGGATAAAAGAAAAGGGTAGAAAAACATTCAGATAGCATTAGTGGCTTTGTAAAAGGAGTCTGTGGTTGCAAATACAATTTGCAAATTAAGAGTGTTGAAGTGTATCTCTCTGTGTGTTTCTCGTGGTATTTGACTGGGTTTTGGAAACCTTTGATCAGTTTTTGGGATGTGTCCCTTTAACTACATCACTTAGTGGTTCATGCTTCGGAAAGCAAACATGCTAATGAGTGTTGGCTGAAATTAGGGAGTTATCCAGATGGCTGCTACTGAAAGCAAAGCCACTCTCTAGGAAGGATGTTTTTTAAAGAATGGGGAGAGAGTCTTTCCAGCAAAAATTCACCTTCTGACACCTTCTGATTTCTTTTAAGGCGTTTCCAGAGTACGTCTCTGGCTGCCCTCTGCACTGCTAAATTTCCAAGTGGCTTTTCCATTTGAATATAATTTGGAATCGGATCCGCTAATCACGGTTGGATAATTGCGTTTTGGAGAATGAAAATGAAAAATGCCTCGGCACACAAGTTCACATCTCTCTTGCGCCAAGGACAGAACAGGCTCAACCACCAATGAAACGATTGAAGGTTGAAACGAAGCAAATGTAGCAAGAAGGGCCAAAGCAGCCACCGAATCTAACTTGGTTAAGCATGTTGGCAAATCTAGAATGTGGGCGTTGTTTGTGGTAGGTTGATGGCTGAGTTTCCCTTCCCACAAATGGGGAAAACGTAGCTGAAAATTGTTACTCTTTAGCAGGGGTGTCCAACGTTGGCAACTTTAAGGCTTGTGGACTTCAACTCCCAGAATTCCCCAGCCAGCATGGCAACCTGGGGAATTCTGGGACTTGAAGTCCACAAGTCCCCCAGCTGAAATTCTTTGATGGAATGGGTCTGCAGCAGAAAAACAGAATAACAGTATTGGGAGGGACCTTGGTGGTCTTGTAGTCCAACCCCCTGCTCAGGCAGGAAACCCTATACCATTTCAGACAAATGGCTGTCCAGTCTCTTCTTAAAAACTTCCAGTGTTGGAGCATTCACAACTCCTGGTGGCAGGTTGTTCCACTGATTAATTGTTCTCCCTGTCAGGATATTTACCCTTAATTCTAGGCTGGTTATCTCCTTGATTAGTTTCCATCCATTGCTTCTTGTCCTGCCTTCAGATGATGAGGAGAATAGCTTGACTCCCTCTTCTTTGGGGCAACCCCTGAAATATTGGAAGATTGCTATTGTGTCACCCCTACTCTTTCTTTTCATTAAACTAGACATATAATATATGTGGGTATATGCATAATTCTGTATTTATTTTTGTCATATTTATGGAGTGTATATCAGAGAGCTGTATGCAACAAAATTTCATTTTAATGCATGCCGATTAGTGCACATTCAAAGTGACAATAAAGTTATTATTCTGTTATTCTATTCCATGTCCTTACATACATTAATGGTTCAGAAGAAGTCAATTAAGCTGATCCAGGGGCTGCAGTTGGTCCCTTAAGAGTAACATTTGCAAGATTTGGGGGCCTTTTAATGAATGCATAATTCAACTTTGCAATTCAGTATCACGATAGCCTTTCAAAGAAACTGAAGGAGCTTTACAAGTTTACAGTGTTCCATTCTTACTTTGCTGGGTATGATCAGAAAGCATTGCTGAAGCCCTTGGGAACTGGCCTGGTTCGTTCTGATTACAGTTCAGAAAATTAATCTCTTGGTAGACAACAGAGTCCTAAACCCTTTATATCTATTTTTCCCCAAAGATTCCATAGGGTTAAAAAGAATAATACTTCTTTTTTAAAGTTTATTAAGAGTTTTTCCATACAATAAAACAAAATAAAAGAGAATGAATCAAAAACATGCGAGAAATAAAAAGAGAAAAGAACCAAAGTTTAAAAAATGTAATTACTTCTTTTCAACAGTTAGTTACATTTTTGTATAATAATAGCTCCCTCTTAGAGATATCAAGAACGTTTGCTGGAATTGGGTATGTCTAGTTTAATGAAAAGAAGGACTAGGGGTGACATGATAGCAGTATTCCAATATCTCAGGGGCTGCCACAAAGAAGAGGGAGTCAAGCTATTCTCCAAGGCGCCTGAGGGCAGGACAAGAAGTAATGGATGGAAACTAGTCAAGGAAAGAAGCAACCTAGAACTGAGGAGAAACTTCCTGACAGTTAGAACAATTAACCAGTGGAACAACCTGCCTCCAGAAGCGGTGAATGCTCCAACACTGGAAGTTTTTAAGAAGAGACTGGACAGCCATTTGTCTGAAATGGTATAGGGTTTCCTGCCTGAGCAGGGGGTTGGACTCGATGACCTCCAAGGTCCCTTCCAACTTTATTATTATTATTATTATTATTATATTATATAAACCCCTTCAGCCTCTCACTTATTCCAACTCCAGCTTAATCTTCAAAGCCATCGGTCATCATTTCATCTCTTTTATTCTTTCAGAAAAAAAAAGTTTCCAGGCTTTCAAAAAAAAAACACCTTGTAGTTGTTTCGTTTTTGTTTTGTTTTTTCTCTCTGACCAAACAGGTCAGTTTTGTCATTTCTGGAAAATCCTAACGTTTTCATAATCCATTTCTCCACTGGGGGACTTCCTTGTTTAAAATGATAGTTTTTCATTGAGTCAAGCTTGACTATCTGCAAAAACGTCACTTACTGGAGGGATAGTGAGGCAGAATAAGACTTGTCATTATATAGTTAAAGTTACTGAGAAGTACCCTAGAAAAAGAATGGAAGAAAAAAGAATAAACATGATTCACACCAAAGATGAAGTTGTAAAAGAAATCCAAAGTACATTTCTAGGGGACCAGTTTTATGGCAAGAAAAACCAAATGCACAGGTATAGAATAGGTGGCACCTGGCTCACTAGCAGTAATTATGAGAGGGATCTTGAACCATCATTTAAATATGAGCCAGCAGTGTGCTGCAGCTGCCAAAAAAGCCAATGCAGTCACTAGGCCTCATTAAGACAGGTATAAAATCAAGATCACACAAGTGTTAATACCACTTTATAATGCCTTGGTAAGACCACATGTGGCATGCTGCATCCCGATTTGGTCACCATGACACAAAAAAGATGTTGAGACTCTAGAAAGAGTGCAGAGAAGAGCAACAAAGATGATCAGGGGACTGGAGGCTAAAACATATGAAGAACGGTTGCTGGAATTGGGTATGTTCAGTGAAAAGAAGAACTAGGGATGACATGATAGCAGCGTTCCAACATCTCAGGGGCTGCCCCAAAGAAGAGGGAGTCAAGCTATTCTCCAAAGCACCTGAAGGCAGGACAAGAAGCAATGGATGGAAACCAATCAAGGAGAGAAGCAACCTAGAACTAAGGAGAAACTTCCTGACAGTTAGAACAATTAATCAGTGGAACGATTTGCCTCCAGAAGTTGTAGGTGCTCCATCACTGGAGGTTTTGAAGTAGAGATTGGACAGCCATTAGTCTGAAATGGTATAGGATCTTGGCTAGTCTAAAGAAAAGAAGAAACAGGAGAGACATGATAGCAGTATTCCAGTACTGAAGAGGGGGTCCAAATATTGTCCAGAAGGCAAGACAAGAAACAATGGTTGGAAACTGACTAAAAAGAGAAGCAACCTGGAATTAAGGAGGAAGTTCCTAACAGTGAGGACAATTAACCAGTGGAACAGCTTGCCTCCAGAAATCGTGGGCGCTCCATCGCTGGAGATTTTTAAGAAGAGACTAGACAGTCACTTGTCTGAAATGACATAGGTTCTCCTGCTTGAGCAGAGGGCTGGACTAGAAGACCTCCAAGGTCCCTTCCTATTCTATTCTATTCTATTCTATTCTATTCTATTCTATTCTATTCTATTCTATTCTATTCTATTCTATTCTATAATAATAATAATAATAATAATAATAATAATAATAATAATAATAATAATAATAATAATAATAATAATAATAATAATAATAATAATAATAATAATAATAAAGTTGGAAGGTACCTTGGAGGTCATCTAGTCCAACCCCCTGCTCAGGCAGGTAACCCTATACCATTTCAGACAAATGGCTGTCCAGTCTCTTCTTAAAAACTTCCAGTGTTGGAGCATTCACCACTTCTGGAGGCAGGTTCTATTCTATTCTATTCTATTCTATTCTATTCTATTCTATTCTATTCTATTCTATTCTATTCTATTCTATTCTATTCTCCTGCTTGAGCAGGGGGCTGGACTAGAAGACCTCCAAGATGCCTTCCAGTTGTGCTATTCTGTTATGTAAAGGTATGTGAGAATGACTTTGGTGGATGAAATGAGAAATGCTATCTAAGAAACCATCAGAGAAGAGAAGGAGGAGCCCCCAGTAGCTTAACAATCAAAGTAGGAAACGAAGGAAGAATCCACCCTGATTGATCAGGAAGTTAAAAGTGATAGCAGGAGAACTGCAGGAGATGTGGGACCAGCATCCTACATACAGCGTAGCCACTTTGTGGGCTCCCTATTTCCCTGGGATTTCCAACCCTGTTAGTAGAACCAGATTTTGAGGGATTTTCTAAATGCCAATAGAATTGGGGCTAATCTCATCTTGGGGAGAGGGGGATGATGATAATGGAAATAGATGCGGAAAGTTTTTTTTTTTAAGGATTAAAAAGTGAGACCACTTTGCCCCCTTAGAATGATGGACGATAGACTAGACCAGTTGACGTTACAATAATGGATGAGAAAACAGATCAAATCTCCACCGATTGTCGGAGATGACCAGGCTGAGCCCGAGGGAGGGGGTCAAGTGCCTCATCAGTCTTGAGTCTCTTCACCCCCAGGAGAGACCTAAGCCCAGGCAAATCTTGAATTCCATTGACTCTTATCTACCGCCAATTTGCCTTGACCGTTAGTAGGTCAGATTCTTGTAGAGATCTTTAGCATACAATAAAACTCCCTTTTTTACAACCTTGTAATTCTTTAATTCGGGGTAGAGTCGAGGTGACTGAATGGAGCGGAGCATTTACTGCCCGGATGCCCTTCCTGATGCCACCCGGAGTTCACAGCAGATTTTTTTTTTTCTTTGCACCCTACAAGAGAGAAACATCCGCCGCTACCCAGGATTGAACTCTCAACCTTCCGAGTGGGAGGCAAACATCTTCACCACTAAGCTACCACACCGGTCGTTCTTTGTTTTAAGCATACAATCTATCTATCTATTCATTTCAACTGCCTGGATTCCTGATTTCCTGCGCTTGACACCGATATCCCCATTGTTCATCTGCTAGGATCGTTGCTGGGATTCTCTGGCACCCAATTCCTCCACATTTGAAAATCTTGGCCTGTAGCCTTTGGCTGGAAAATATCCTTTGCTGGGGGGGGAAGGGGGGGGGAGAATGCATTTTCCTTGGGAGAAAATGTCAGATGTGATCAGAAGAGCACTTTCGGAAGAAAGGGCAAAAAAAAAAAAATTGCCGCCCGGTGCTAGTTCTGATAAATAATTTCACTGGGATTTGATGCTTTATTACCCCAGTTTAAACAGGGACTTCCTTGCCCAGGCACAATTTGCACACCATCCCTGGGGGGGGGGTGTGTCTTCTTAAGGTGTTGCTCCCCTTCGCAAAGCCATTTAGCTTGGAAATGCCTCCGAAACAACTAGGGGGACAGAGGGACAGAGAAGCGATGGTAACCACACAAAGTGTGGCATTTGGTGTCTACAAAAGAATGGCGATTCTGGTGATCATCTTAGTGCTTTGTTGCAAAAATAGGCTTTGCGTTTAGCCATTGTAACCAAGAAGAAGGCTCCATCAGAACTTCACTAGGGGAAATGAAAATTTAGGCAGTTTTTTTTCTTTTTTTTTGAGCTCTTCCCTGCTTGAGACAACTGATAATTTATAAGTCAGAAGGATAGATCATTGTTCTCTTCGGTCTGGGGCCGTCTGTGTGCCTCGCTTTTTTTTTTTTTTTAATCACCTGAAAAATAACAATAAAAATGTTAAGACAGGGAAACACCCACAGGAGCAGTCTGATACATAGAGTGGTATATCGCTCTCTCTCTTTTTTTTAAATGAGAGATGGCAATAGAAGGTGGAAGTAACAGCTGGACAAAAGGGAAAAAAAGAACAAAAAAAGGGTGCTTTTTAGAACGGAAGACAAATCTGCAAGACAGTGAGCAGTAAACTTTATTGCTTCCGAACGGGCTATGAATGGAAAAGATGTAGTTGCAAAGATATGGCAGTAATTTATCTGTAAAATGCCCAAAGTCACTCAGATGGGTGATGCCTAAAATTGATGAATAAATAAAATAAATGAACAGCCTGTGCAGACTGTCTACTCTTTTGACCTTCCTTCCTTCCTTCCTTCCTTCCTTCCTTCCTTCCTTCCTTCCTTCCTTCCTTCCTTCCTTCCTTCCTTCCTTCCTTCCTTCCTTCCCTCCCTCCCTCGCTCCCTCCCTCCCTCCCACCCACAAAATCTTTGCTGCTTGCTCTTCTCTACACCCAAAGGTGTATCATGATGTCATGAACTGACTGATACAAATTAAGTACATCATTTGTACAATGACAACATGACACAAGCCATGTTATTGTGGATATTCCTGGACATCTATGTATAGCTGCCAATCAAAATTACAGAATGAACTAAAAAGCATTGCAGCTCTCCCCCCCCCCTTTTTGCAAATTGTGCACCTGTATTTTAAAGCTTTTGAAAAACCACACGAACACTCGTTTTATTATCACTGCAGTGTGAACATTTCTATTTCCTTCATTCTAAATGCTTATTTGTTTGCATGCTTAAATCATGCTTAAGAGCTGACCCCTTAAGCCCGTGGTGGCGAACTTATGGCACGCGTGCCACAGGTGGCACTCAGAGTCTCTCTGTGGGCACGCGTGCGGTCGCCCCAGTCCTAGGCCTTCAGCTGGGTTTTATAAAACCTTTTCGCTTTAGGCCTCCGCCGCTGTGTGCAAAAAAAAAAAAAAGGTTCAATCAATCAATCAATTTGAACTTCTCGCAGGGAAAAAAAAAGATCTCGCAAAGTTGGAATTGATTGATTGCATTTTTTAGTCCCACCCAGTCTGCCGTTACCACCGCAGCCACGCCCACCCAATAGGCCACACCCACACAATGGGCCACACCCACACAATGGGCCACGCCCACCCAGCACCCGACGATACATAAGTGGGTTTTGGGTTGCAGTTTGGGCACTCGGTCTCTAAAAGGTCCGCCATCACTGCCTTAAGCTATCTTGCAATGTTCTTAAGTAGCCATACCTACCAACATTGCACAGAGAAAAATAGGGCTGTTTCTGATTAGTTTGCTCAGAGGTTGTGGCAGCTTCATCACTGGAAGCTTTCAAGAAGAGACTGGACTGCCATTTGTCAGAAATGGTGTAGGGTCTCCTGCTTGGGTGGGTGGGGGGGTTTGGACTACATGACCTACAAGGTCCCTTCCAGCTCTGATTCTATTCTATTCTATTCTATTCTATTCTATTCTATTCTATTCTATTCTATTCTATTCTATTCTATTCTATTCTATTCTATTTCAAGATTTGCCTACTGCTTTTTAAAAGCAGCAATTGTATTTTTTTTTTTAACCAGGGCTTAGATTTTCTTAACCTGGACCTGGATTTAGAGATATGGCATGAAGTCAGCCCTGGTATTATATCACTATCTTGTTTGCATCTTTAGATGAAGAATATGTGACAAAACTAACAACCATGTTCACATCCAATTGGAAAATTGCCATTTGCATTTCAGGAAAGAGATGAACACCAGAATATCTTTGAATTTGCTGAAACCGAAATGTGTTGAAGACAAATTTCTGACGGGTTGACTCTGAAGCCCTTTTGTAAACTTCTGCCCTCCTTTACTGGAGCTGCTCTGATCCAAATGGGCAACCAATGTAGGCTTCTCCAGCCGTGAAGGCCTCACCCCAAAGGGAATGGCCCACCCCACTTGTTCTGGCTGAAGGGGCAAGCTGTGGACCTCGTTGGTCAAGGATTTCCATCTGGTGGGATCTGGAAGAAGATCCTTTTCTTCTATGGTTCCCACTCTCTGGAACATCTTAGCCCCCAAATTGAGATCCTCACCCCTCCCTTTTGGCCTTCTGAAAGGGCCAGAAGACCTGCCCCATTGGGCTTGGGAGTTCAATGAGAGTGTGTCATTCTGGATGTGGTTAATGGACAAATACAAGATCCCATCTTTTCCCCGTTCCAAGAAGGCTCCACACCCATTTGCACTACGCAGGTGATCCTGACGACACGGATAAACCTCCAGGTGACCTCAACAACTCTCTAAAACAAAGGTCCCCAACCTGTTGGGCACCAGGAACCGGTTCCGTGGAGAGAGGTTTTTCTGTGGACCGGAGGGTGCGTGGTTTTGTGTGCTGCCTGCATCCCACGGATGGGGCTTTGCTTGTGTTGAAGGAAAAGTCTTCATCATGATTCATCCAAGCCGGGGATAAACAACATGGCGACTGCTTTAGAAAGAAGGTTGCAGTTTATTGAAGAGGAGAGCCAGACAGGAAGAAGGCTCTGGAAGAAAAAAAAGTGAGCACATGTAGGGAGTGGATTTTTATACTCTCTGGAGCCTTTTTTTTTTGGAGTTGTTTCCTGTTTGAGGCTTTGTATTTCCTGTGTCACGTATTCTGACCTGAGTCTGGGTGTGCCTTTCTGGTAGTCTATTATGTCCCAAGGGCCATATCCTGCTTCCCTGGGGCTGTGGCTGATGACTCTTAGATTTTTGGTGTTGACTCTAGAGATCTTTCTTCCTAATCCCAGCTTCCTGACTCCAATCTTTCTGACAAGATTATCTGCATTTCTGCAGACTTGGTTTCTGCTTGGGACAGAGAGACTTGGGGGCAGGGTTGGTTTCTGCTTTTAAAATCCTTTAGGGAAATATATTCTGCCCTTTTAATATTTCCTTCTCTGGGGGGGGGCTGACTTCCCACACTTGTTTGTGCGGACCGGTTGCTGGCATGCTGTGGACCGGTAGTGGTCCATGGCCTGGGGGTTGGGGACCCCTGCTCTAAAAGAATGCAAATGACCAGCTGTCTGCAAGGAGTATAAATCCTTCCATTCCCCACCCTCCAGTCAGAGCTGAAGAAGCTTCTTGGATGAGAAGCGAAACGTCTTCATAGGAAAAGCAAGAAAGTCCAGTTGCCTCCTGAAAAAAAGCACCTTTGGGATTTAGTGTTAGATAAATACATAAATAGAAACAGGTAGTCCTTGGCTTATGACAACAGTTGAGCCCAAAATGTCTGTTCCTGAACGTGACAGTTAAGTGAGTTTTGCCCCATTTTACGACCTTTCTGACCACAGCTGTTAAGCAAATCACTGCTGTTGTTAAGTTAGTAACACGTTTGTTAAGTGAATCTAGAACTAAGGAGAAACTTCCTGACAGTGAGAACAATTAACCAGTGGAACCACCTGCCTCCAGAAGCGGTGAATGCTCCAACACTAGAAGTGTTTAAGAAGAGACTGGACAGCCATTTGTCTGAAATGGTATAGGGTTTCCTGCCTGAGCAGGGGGTTGGACTAGATGACCTCCAAGATCCCTTCCAACTTTATTATTATTATTATTATTATTAAAGTTGATTTGAATCTGGCTTCCCTATTGACTTTGCTTGTCAGAAGGTCGCAAAAGGGGATCCCACGACCCCGGGACACTGTGACCGTCGTAAATATGAGTCAGTTGACACGCATCTGAATTTTGATCCTGTGGCCATGGTTGTGTAAGTGTGAGAAACTATCACAAGTGGCTTTTTTCGGTGCCGTTACGATTTCAAAAAGTCACTAAACAAACCGTTGTAAGTTGAGGACTGCCTGTATTCTGATAACATGCTGGAAGATAGGACCCAGATCTTTTGAAAAATGTAGTTCCTCTCTTTTAAAGCTTGAAAGGAAGGAAACATATTACCAGTCTGGGGAAAATAATACTTAATCTTACTTTCCCTATGTGAACCATAGGAAGTCATCCATCTCTCTTCACAAGCCTCCCATGCTTAGGCATAGTTCAAGTCTTGTAATATTTTAAAACCATCTAAATATAACCGGATGCCAGACAAAACATTAACATGAAGTTGGTTCTCTTCGCAAGCGTCTCTGCATGCTACAAGCCAGATTTGTTCATTTTCATTCGTACATTCCATTTATATCCAGCCTCCCTATTTAATAGCTGACAGCTATTAAAGCACAAAGTATCACAACAAGATTAGAAGCAACGCTGCAGCTATAACAATGTGTTTTTTTTCAGAGTTTTTATTTTAAATTTTTTTAGCATATATTTCTATGGAGAGCTTTACTCTCTATTTCTCTTTATTCACATCAACCCACACAGAAAGTATCGGAATGCTCACCAAAATAGAAAAAACAGGGTACAACTGAAATTAAAAAAGCAGTCAAACCAGTGGTGGGATTCAAATAGGTGAACAACCGGTTCTCTGTGTGGATGCCGCTTCCGGAAGTCCGTTCTGGGCCCGGGCAACAAAAAATTAGCCACCGGTTCTGCCGAAGTGGTGCGAACCGGCTGAATCCCAGCACTGAGTCAAACACATTAAAAATGTGGCTTCTGTGGAGAATAAACTGACTGTAATCATTTCTCGTTAAAGGACTAATAATAATAATAATAATAAAGTTGGAAGGGAGCTTGGAGGTCATCTAGTCCAGCCCCTTGCTCAGGCAGGAAACCCTATACCATTTCAGACAAATGGCTGTCTAGTCTCTTCTTAAAAACTTCCAGTGTTGGAGCATTCACCGCTTCTGGAGGCAGGTTGTTCCACTGATTAATTGTTCTAACTGTCAGAAAATTTCTCCTTAGTTCTAGGTTGCTTCTCTCCTTGATGAGTTTCCATCCGTTGCTTCTTGTCCTGCCTTCAGGCGCTTTGGAGAATAGCTTGACTCCCTCTTCTTTGGGGCAGCCCCTGAGATATTGGAACACCGCTATCATGTCCCCCCTCGTCCTTCTCTTCATTAAACTAAACATACCCAATTCCAGCAACCGTTCCTTATATGTTTTAGCCTCCAGTCCCCTGATCATCTTAGTTGCTCTTCTCTGCACTCTTTCTAGAGTCTCAACGTCTTTTTTACTGGTTTAAATTCACCATGGATTCAGTTGTATTAATTCCAGAACAGTTCCTAGAAGTCAGGTTGTAACCTTAAGTTACTGGAATAAGTAGCTTATTATCAAATAATTAAATTGGGAGAAAGGTAAAAAGAAAGAATGTTGAGCAACATATTCTACAATTACTTGCATGCACATACGTGTTTGTTAGCGCTCTCCTAGTTCCACTTCACATCTTTCAGACAAAATCCATTCCTTTCCTTTTTTCTACAGCAGTGTTTTTTTTTTCACTTTAGCAACTTTAAGATAGGTGGACTTCAACTCCCAGAATTCCCCAGCCATTCATACTGGGAGTTGAAATCTTCATATCTTAAAGTTGCCAAGGTGAAGAAACACTGCACTACAGTATGTGGTTTTGCTCTGTAGAAGCGGTATCTACAAATCAAAGCAATAAAGGGAGGAGAGGAGAGGAAGTAAGAAGGAGAAGTGAGGAGAAGAGATGAAAGAAAGTAATGGATGGAGAAGGAGAGAAGAGAGGAGGAGGAAGAGGAGGAGGAGGAGAAATGGTTGAAGGAGGAGAGGAAACAAAAGGAGAAAAAATGGGAAAGACAGGAGGGGAAGTGAATGGATGAAGAAGGAGAGCAGAAGAAAGGAGAAGAGAAGTACATAGAGAGGAGAGGAGGAAAAGGGAGGGGAGGGGAGAAGAGGGGAAGGAAAGGGAAGGAGAAAGGGAAGGAAAGGAAAGGAAAGGAAAGGAAAGGAAAGGAAAGGAAAGGAAAGGAAAAGAAAGGAAAGGAAAGGAAAGGAAAGGAAAGGAAAAGAAGGAAAGGAAAGTAAAAGAAAAGAAAAGAAAGGAAAGGAAAGGAAAGGAAAGGAAAGAAAAGGAAAGGAGAAAGGGAAGGGAAGGGAAGGAAAGGAAAGGAAAGGAGAGGAAAGGAAAGGAAAGGGAAGAGGAAGGGAAGGAGAAAGGGAAGGAAAGGAAAGGAAAGGAAAGGAGAAAGGGAAGGGAAGGGAAAGGAAGGGAAGGAAAGGGAAGGAAAGGAAAGGAAAGGAAAGGAGAAAGGGAAGGGAAGGAAAGGAAAGGAAAGGAAAGGAGAGGAAAGGAAAGGGAAGGGAAGGGAAGGAGAAAGGAAAGGAAAGGAAAGGAAAGGAAAGGAAAGGAAAGGAAAGGAAAGGAAAGGAAAGGAAAGGAAAGGAATTGTGCATAAATGAATTCAGAAGGGGAACAGGGCAAGCATGCTTCATCAGCTTGAGCAGAAATTAAAAAGACGACCACTGGAAGAAGTAAAGGTGGAATGCAGAATGTGCTTCTAGGGTTAAATTGAGTCTAGATTTCAGGGTTCATTGGCTTAATAGGCTATTCTTGGACCAATTGCAAGTTGCTGTTTTTTTAAGCAGCTGCTCTCTGGCAGAGAACAAAGCAGCCTGATAGTAAAGATAAAACAACTCCCCAGAGCAGACACCAGCCGCTGGAGGGCAGCTGGTGTGTTGCAGCCCTTCGAAGCTGGACCTGCTACTGTCACACCATCAAGCACTGGAGGAGACCATCTCTTCTGAAGGACCTGGAATGGGTCAGGACTTACCTGTAGGTACCGGAACAATTTTCTCCAGCCAACAAGAGGCAAGTATAGGGTTTCCTGCCTGAGCAGGGGGTTGGACTAGATGACCTCCAAGGTCCCTTCCAATTTTATTATTATTATTATTATTATTATTATTATTGTTGTTGTTATTGTTATTGTTATTGTTATTATGTGAAGTAGAACAACCCCAAACAAAACATACCGAAAAACATTTTTTAAAAAAATAAAAACAATTGCACAAATGAGATCTCTGCCCTTCCTCTGGGAAAATAATGGAGAAATACCCCCCACTCCATTTAGTAAAATAAAATGTGATTTTCCTCGAGCCTGTCTAGATGTAATTGTTAGGGATATGAAGACAGAAGATGGATTGTCCTGTTACTATTCTACAGTTAGTTTTCTCCTAGGGGTAGGCAACCTTGGCCCCTTCATGACTCGTGGACTTCAACTCCCAGAATTCCTCAGCCAGCATGGAGGAACTAAGGCCCCTTCATGACTCGTGGACTTCAACTCCCAGAATTCCTGAGCCAGCATGGGGGAACTATGGCCCCTTCATGACTTGCGGACTTCAACTCCCAGAATTCCTGAGCCAGCATGAGGGAAACTTTGGCCCCTTCATGACTCGTGGACTTCAACTCCCAGAATTCCTGAGCCAGCATGAGGGAAACTTTGGCCCCTTCATGACTTGTGGACTTCAACTCCCAGAATTCCTGAGCTAGCATGGGGGAAACTTTGGCCCCTTCATGACTCGTGGACTTCAACTCCCAGAATTCCTGAGCCAGCATGGCTCAGCATGGAAACCTCTCCCTTTTCCCTCAGCATGGCTGGCTCAGGAATTCTGGGAGTTGAAGTCCACGAGTCATAAAAGAGCCAAGGTTGCCTACCCCTGTTCTAGGTCATTCTTCTCCAACTATCAAGGGCAAGCAAGCAGAACCACTCGTGAAGAATCTGAAGCAGAAGCTTTATTGTTAGTCACCTATGTTACAGGAACCTCGCCAGAATGACTATACCGATAGTCCTCGACTTACCCACGGTTTGTTTAATGACTGTTCAAAGTTACAACGGCACTGAAAAAAGTGACGTATGACCGTTTTTCACAGTTACGACCTTTGCAGCATCCCCATGATCATGGGATCAAAATTCAGGTGCTTGGCAACTGTTTTAGAATAGAATAGAAGCTGGAAGGGACCTTGGAGGTCTTCTAGTCCAGCCCCCTGCTTGAGCAGGAGAACCTATACCATTTCAGACAACTGGCTGTCTAGTCTCTTCTTAAAAACCTCCAGTGATGGAGATTTTACTTTTATAAATCTTTATATAAGTTTATACTTATGACCATTGTTGTGTCCCAAGGCCATGGGGAAGCCGGATTCGCTTAACAACCAGGTCGCTAACTTATCAACTGCAGGGATTCACTTAACAACTGTGGCAAGAAAGGTCGTAAAGTGGATCAAAACTCACTCAGCAAATGTCTTGCTTAACACAGCCCTAAGCCAAGGACTACCTGTATTCCCTTAGGAAAAGTCAGGTAAGGCTTCAGGGATTCCATGGGAGGTCAGGCCTGTGCTGCTTTCTATGCTGCAAGGATTCTAAACTTGACCCCCTCTTAACCCCTCCTTCCAGTCTAGCTGGAGATTCCACCACATCAACCTAGTGCCTTCCAAAGTTGTGTCAGTTCCATATCCACAATTCTTAGCCACTATGCCTTGGGGCTGAATGCCCCATAGCATTCAAGAGCCGTAGTGAGTGGCACAAGTGGTTAGAATGCAGTATGCCCACAGTCTGGAGTTCGATCGTGACCAGTTCAAGGTTGACTCAGCCTTCCATCCTTCCAAGGTCGGTAAAATGAGGAACCAGATTGTTGGAGGCAAATATGCTGACTCTGTAAACCACTTAGAGAGGGCTGTAAAACACTGTGAAGCGGTATATAAACCTAAGTGCTATTGTTAAGAAGGAGGGAAGGAAGGAAGGAAGGAAGGAAGGAAGGAAGGAAGGAAGGAAGGAAGGAAGGAAGGAAGGAAGGAAGGAAGGAAGGAAGGAAGGAAGGAGCCTTGGTGGTGCAGTGGTTAGAATGCAGGCTAATTCACTGCTCACTGCCAGCAGTTCGATCCTGAACAGCTCAAGGTTGACTCACCCTTCCATCCTTCTGAGGTCGATAAAATGAGGACCCAGATTATTGGGGGCAAGTATGCTGACTGTAAATCACTCAGAGGGCTGTAAAGCACTATGGAGTGGTATTTATAAGGCTAAGTGCTAAATACTACAGCCCCTACACCAGTGGTGGGGTTCAGCCGGTGCGCACCACTTCGGCAGAACCGGTAGCTAATTTTTTGTTGCCCAGGCCCAGAACAGACTTCCGGAAGCGGCATCTACACAGAGAACCGGTTGTTCACATATTTGAATCCCACCACTGCCCTACACAAATGCAACAGTTATGTGTTCCTACCTTATATTATTAAAGATCATTTTAAAAACCTCCTTGAACAACAGCCAGGTTGTTAATGTAATGAAGGCTAGGTAAAATATTTATAGAAGTTACTGTACTTTAATAGCAACATGTCAGCATTCTACAGAAAATGGCCCAGGATATCTAAAGTGAGATTAGGGGGAAATTACTTATATTATTTTAAACTGTATTACTTAGCAGTCATCCAGAGTTTAGGTTTCATTTTGGAAAAGCTCTTCTAATGAAAAGACCTGCAGGTGGAGTACCAAGAAGATGTAAGTAAGATGTAAGCCTGGGTGTAAGTTATACGAGGAAAAATAGGAGGAAGAAATCTATTTTATTTTGGGAAAAGGAGACAAAGGGGATTAATTTCTAACTCTTAAATATTTAAAATCCTCCAGAAAGAAAATGGAGCATTGCTGCTGTGGATATCCACCAGGGCTTAGCAATGAACAATTTCTGAGGCTGTGCTTTAGCTGAACTAGCAGGCACCAAAGTAGGAGCTTTTTAGCAGCTTTTCACAACTTTTTTTTACCCTGCAGATGTAGCAAAGTTCAACTGGAGGCTTTCAGGATTCATGAACGTAGGGAAGATCAAGTTTCCAAAACAGCCAAAATTTCAGGAAAGCTGTTTATCATTGTAGAGCAAGATCACAGAACCTTGAAAGCTACTCAGATTTTTCTCTTTACCTCATCCTACGCTGGACAATATCAAGGTGGGGTTATTTTGAGGGTGCTTTCTCGTGCTTTCTTCTTTCCCAGGATGGGATAATCTTTTGTGAAACTCCTCCCTTAACAGTCCATTCCTTCTGTCCCAAAGGTGTTTTTTTTCAAAGGCAACTGGACTTTGTTTCTCCTTGAAGACATTTCGCTTCTCATCCAAGAAGCTTCTTCGGTTCTGACTGAATGGTGGAGAATGGAAGGATTTATATTCCTTGCAGTCATCTGGTCATGGGTACTCCCTCTGAGAGTCATTTAGGCCACTTGGAGGTTTACCTGTGCCCTCGGGGTCACCTGAATAGTGCAAATGGGTGCGGAGCCTTCTTGGAACTGCGGAAAAGATTGTGCTGTAAATAGAAGATAGGGGTGACTTATCCTCCCCCTCTGTTGATAATAATAATAACGTTGGAAGGGACCTTGGAGGTCATCGAGTCCAACCCCCTGCTCAGGCAGGAAACCCTATACCATTTCGGACAAATGGCTCTCCAGTCTCTTCTTAAAAACTTCCAGTGTTGGAGCAATCAACACTTCTGGAGGCAGGTTGTTCCACTGATTAATTGTTCTAACTGTCAGGAAGTTTCTCCTCAGTTCCAGGTTGCTTCTCTCCTTGATTAGTTTCCATCCATTACTTCTTGTGCTGCCCTCAGGCGCCTTGGAGAATAGCTTGACTCCCTCTTCTTTGTGGCAACCCCTGAGATATTGGAATACTGCTATCATGTCACCCCTAGTCCTTCTCTTCATTAAACTAGACATACCCAATTCCAGCAAACGTTCCTGATATTGCTTTAGCCTCCAGTCCCCTGATCATCTTTGTTGCTCTTCTCTGTACTCTTTCTAGAGTCTCAACATCTTTTTTACATCGTGGTGACCAAAACTGGATGCAGTATTCCAAGTGTGGCCTTACCAAGGCATTGTAAAGTGGTATTAATACTTCACGTGATCTTGATTCTATCCCTCTGTTAATGCAACCCAGCACTGTGTTGGCTTTTTTGGCAGCTGCAGCACACTGCTGGCTCATATTTAAGTGATTGTCCACTAGGACTCCGAGGTCCCTCTCACAGTTACTGCTATTGAGCAAGGTACCCCCTATACTATACCTGTACATTTGGTTTTTCTTGCCTAAATGTAGAACCTTACTTTTTTCACCATTGAATTTCATTTTGTTAGATAGTGCCCAGTGTTCAAGTCTGTCCAGATCCTCCTGTATCTTAAGCCTGTCTTCTGGAGTGTTGGCTATTCCTGCCAGCTTGGTGTCATCCGCAAATTTGATGAGTTCCCCATCTATCCCCTCGTCCAAATCGTTGATGAAGATGTTGAAGAGCACTGGGCCAGAACAGAGCCCTGGGGCACCCCACTGCACACTTCCCTCCATGTAGATGCGGTTCCATTGAGGACCACACGCTGAGTATGGCCGGTCAGCCAGCTACGAATCCATCTGGTGGTGATGCTGTCTAACCCACATTTTTCTATCTTATCAGGTAGTAGGTTGTGATCTACTTTATCAAATGCCTTACTTTATCAAATTTACTGTCCAAGTAAATTATATCCACAGCATTCCTCTGATCCACTAATTTTGTCACTTGGTCAAAGAATGCAATAAGGTTTGTCTGGCATGATCCTCCCCCTCTGTTGAGAGAGGGATGCTCAGTGCTAACATAAATGGCCTCTTTGACCCCTCTTTCTAAACTATGGCTTTGCTCTCCTATGTCGCGCCATGTGTTTGTGAAGTGGTTGTTTTGTTTCTCCAGTGTACAGATCTGCACATGTCTCACTGTATTGTACTGCGCATGTCACAAAATTCAGCAATCCAACTGCATTTGAAAGACAAAGCCCACTCTTTTGAAGACAAAACAAGTTTGAAAGGGGGGCCCAGGTGGCCTCAATGATTCTCAGAGAGAGTGTTAATGAACAGAAGATTGCAAGGAAGATAAATCCTTCCATTCTCCACCATTCAGTCAGAACTACTGTTACTCCATCAACCACCTTACGATAATGTAAAGCTTTCATATTACTGGGGGAAAAAAATTAAAAGCCCTGATATTTGCAGACATAAAATTTATTTAAATTTTCATGCATTATGGTAGTTACAACTGTAGTCGTATGAATTTGAAGGACAGTCAACTTTGCTTCGTCCGTACAATGTAGCCTTACATGAAATGGACGTTTCACAGTTACAAAGGAAAAAAAAAAAAAAGGGAGAGCGGCAACATTTTAAATTTAGAGCTGTGTAAAACGAAACAGTTGTGTGACTGCCTAGTTTTTTTTTTGTTTTTTTTTAAGAAATGGGGCACCTTTATTCAACTTCAGGGCTGGCCAATCTTGGCAACTTTTAAGACCTGTGGACTTCAACTTCCAAAATTCCTCAGCCAGTCATGAAGAATTCTGGGAGATGAAGTTCACAGGTCTTAAAGATGCCAAAGTTGGACGTGACTGCTCTACATATAAGACCTCTTATTTTTGAACTGGGCTAATTTCTTGCTGCATCTTAGTTTCTAATCTTCCTAGTATGCCCATTCATGAATATCATTTCACTGGGGTGAAAAATAGACAGCTAGTCAATTGGGGTGGAAGGTGCCAGGCTAGAAATTGGGGGTGGGGGCTGAGTTTTAGTACCACCGTAGGTATGAGAAACCAGCTTTGGGCCAATTCCTCTCCCAGTCAGCCTAAGTCTAACCCTAACCCTAGGGCTGTTGCTGCATGGCGAAAATAAGAGAAGGAAGGAGCATTAGATATATTTGCCGCCTTGAGTTATTTATAAAAAAATAACAAAGGCTGGATTTAAAAAATACGCAAAATTTAGAGCGGCTTTGGTCTTGTCGTGGTTAAGGCAGCAGACTAGAAAGTGGGAGGCTGTGAGTTCTAATCTTGCTTTTAGAGGCAGAAAAGTCATCTGGGTCAGTCACTCCAAAACCAGCTTTGGGCCAGTCACTCTCTCTCGGCCCTAGGAAGGAAGCAATGGCAAACCATTTGTCTGAAATGGTATAGGGTTGCCTGCCTAAGCAGGGGGTTGGACTAGAAGACCTCCAAGGTCCCTTCCAACTCGGTTATTCTATTCTAACCGCAGCTGGGGGGAAAAAACCTCCATTGGGCTGTTCCCCCACTGGGACCCCAAGCTGACTGGCAGAGCCACGTCTTTAGCCCTTTACTAAAAGATAGGAGGGTTGGGGCCAACCCCATACCGGGGGGGGGCAGATGTTCCAGAGGGCAGGAGCAACAGCAGAGAAGGCCCCCCTCCTGAACCCCACCAGCCAGAATAATTGGGCTGACAGGACCCACAGCATGCCTCCTCTGCCAGCACGAGTGGGACAAGCCAATCAAACAAGATCAGAATAGAGCTGGAAGGGACTTTGGAGGTCTTCTAGTCCAGCCCCCTGCCCAAGAAGGAGTCCCTATATCATTTCAGACAAATGGCTGTCCAGTCTCTTCTTAAAAATCTACGTATTGGAGCACCCACAACTTCTACAGGCAAGTCGTTCCACTGATTAATTACTCTCACTGTCAGGAAGTTTCTCCTTAGTTCCAGGTTGCTTCTCTCCTTGATCAGTTTCCAACCATTGTTTCTTGTCCTGCCCTTTGGTCCTTTGGAAAATAAGTTGACCCCCTCTTCTTGGTGGCAGCCCCTCAAATACTGTAACGTAGTGACTAAAACTGGGTGCAGTATTCCAGGTGTGGCCTTATTAAGTATTTATAAAACGGTACTAATACTTCAGGTGATTTTTGATTCTATGCCTCTGTTTATACAACCAAAGATTGTATTAGCTTTTTTGGCTGCTGGCTCATGTTTAAGTGATCGTCCACTAGGACTCCAAGGTCCCTCTCCCGGTTACTGTTTTTGAGCCAGATTTCGCCTAATCTGTACTTGTACCTTTGGTTTTTTCCTGCCCAGGTGTAAAACCTTGCTTTTCTCCACATTAAATATCATTTTTGTTGGATAAGGCCCCTTGTTCAAGTCTGTCAAGATCCCAGGGTCAATCCCAGTGGGGTGAGATGGTCTCTCAAGTGACTTGGGCCCATGAAGGGCTTTCAAGGTGATCACCGACACCTTGAATTGCCTTCAGGAGCGGAGCGGCAACCAATGCAGCGCGCGGGGGCTTGCCTGCCAAAATGTGACTTCCAAGCATTATCCCAAGCTATTGGAAGAAGCAGAAGTTTCCAATTAGTTTCCATCGATGAAGCAAATTGGATGCATTCTGGAGCACATGGACATATTTTCCACTGCATTGATTTTTATGAACTGTTCGGGAGAACATCAAGAGCAGCTCTTCAGAGACTACGATGATTTCTCTGGCTGAGCCTGAGCTTCAAGTTGCATTGCTTCTTTATTGAACAACACTCATAACTTGGTCTCTGGATCCTTTTGCCCCTGTATGAATAAAACATAGGTTCAGAAATAGAGATTTGGCAAACGGAAGGTCACGCTATGAAACAAGATAATGGTGTGGTACTACTCAGTGCTAATCTTTCAGATTGTGCTGTGTTCCCGGTTAAAGTTTGGGTTTCAATTGCGGTAGATTACCTAGATCAAAAAGGGAAAAGTATCCCTCCCTCCCTCCCTCCCTCCCTCCCTCCCTCTCTCTCTCTCTCTCTCTCTCTGTCCCCCTCTCCACTGCAACTTGTTGCTTTTGGGATGGTGTGGGACTGAATCCTATCATGAGAGGCTTTAAATTGGGCACTATCTAACAAAATGAAATTTAATGGTGAAAAAAAGTAAGGTTCTACACAGTAACAGCCACTTGTCTGAGATGTATAGGTTCTCCTACGTAAGCGGGGGGCTGGACTAGAAGACCTCCAAGGTTCTATTCTATTCTATTCTATTCTATTCTATTCTATTCTATTCTATTCTATTCTATTCTATTCTATTCCATTCCATTCCATTCCATTCCATTCCATTCCATTCTTATTCTTATTCTTATTCTTATTCTTATTCTCATTCCATTCCATTCCATTCCATTCCATTCCATTCCATTCCATTCCATTCCATTCCATTCTTATTCTATTCTATTCTATTCTATTCTATTCTATTCTATTCTATTCTATTCTATTCTATTCCATTCCATTCCATTCCATTCCATTCTTATTCTATTATTATTATTCCATTCTATTCTATTCTATTCTATTCTATTCTATTCTATTCTATTCTATTCTATTCTATTCTATTCTATTCTATTCTATTCTATTCTATTCTTATTCCATTCCATTCCATTCCATTCCATTCCATTCCATTCCATTATTCCATTCCATATTCTATTCTATTCTATTCTATTCTATTCTATTCTATTCTATTCTATTCTATTCTATTCTATTCTATTCTATTCTATTCTATTCTATTCTATTCTATTCTATTCTCATTCTCATTCTCATTCTCATTCCATTCCATTCCATTCCATTCCATTCCATTCCATTCCATTCCATTCTTATTCTTATTCTTATTCTTATTCTTATTCTTATTCTTATTCTTATTCTATTCTATTCTATTCTATTCTATTCTATTCTATTCTATTCTATTCTATTCTATTCTATTCTATTCTATTCTATTCTATTCTATTCTATTTGTTTAAGCTAGCAGAAACGTTCCACACACACCCTCCCATTCTGGTGGCAATCGAAACCGAGCCAAATGGCTACATTCATGCTGGTTGCAGAGTTGCTAGATCAGCTGGCACAGAAGACATTTATGAGCTAAGGAGAATAGGACGAGAAAACGTCTGCTGATGATGTTACCTAGTTTGGTAATGAAACGTTCAGAAACTATATTGAAACAAGCTTGGAGAGCAAACCATTAAACCCGAGCTACAAGTATTTTCTATTATTTCAAAGAAGCTTCTTTCCCCCCAAGAAGAAGGCTCCTGAGAAATTGCAAGGCAGATGTCAGCGTGTCGTTCGTACTGTACATACCGAGTTGGCCTTCTCGCCAATCTTCAACAGGAATGTGGTGATAATAGCAAGAGAGACAGCAAAGCCATGCCCAGCTTTCTATTTTGAACTGTAATCTCTGGCGTAACCTCTGGATGGAGAGGTTATGAAGAGCTAGGCATGGGTCAGCTGGCAATAATGAGGAGACGCCTCTCTTTGTGAAGTTACTGTTCATTTAACCCAGGGGTAGGCAACCTTGCCTCTTTTATGACTCATGGACTTCAACTCCCAGAATTCCTGAGCCAGCATGGGGGAACTATGGCCCCTTCATGACTTGCGGACTTCAACTCCCAGAATTCCTGAGCCAGCATGGGGGAAACTTTGGCCCCTTCATGACTTGCGGACTTCAACTCCCAGAATTCCTGAGCCAGCATGGGGGAAACTTTGGCCCCTTCATGACTTGCGGACTTCAACTCCCAGAATTCCTGAGCCAGCATGGTGGAAACTTTGGCTCCTTCATGACTTGCGGACTTCAATTCCCATTATTCCTGAGCCAGCATGGGGGAAACTTTGGCCCCTTCATGACTCGTGGACTTCAACTCCCAGAATTCCTGAGCCAGCATGGGGGAAACTTTGGCCCCTTCATGACTCGTGGACTTCAACTCCCAGAATTCCTGAGCCGGCATGGGGGAACTATGGCCCCTTCATGACTTGTGGACTTCAACTCCCAGAATTCCTGAGCCAGCATAAAAGTCATAAAAGAGCCAAGATTGCCTACTCCTGATCTAACCATCTGCCAAGCTTTCCTTCCGAGGAAGGAAATGGTACAGGAGGACGATGTAATAGTTGGTCCTTATGATACGTTTTATCTCCCGGCAGAAAGCTAAATGAGAGACGGGCAGATGTACCGTCCGGGAAGTGAGCCAGATTATTCCTGTTAGTTAGCTAAGGGACTCAACGCTGGTAACGCTAAACCATGTCCGCCTGGTTTTATGGTTACTCCAGATGCCACCAAAGGGGACACGCTGAAGGATGAATTGCTCCAAGGGGCATTTTCCAGACCTTGAATATTGACTTGTTATTGGTGTAGCAAAAGGGAAAGGGGATTTGGAGGAGAGCGAAGATTCCTAAACACACCCAAAGGTGCTTTTTCACAAGGCAACTGGACTTTCTTGTTCTTTTTCTTTGAAGACGTTTCGCTGCTCATCCAAGAAGCTTCTTCAGCTCTGACTGAATGGTGAAGGATGGAAGGATTTGTACTCCTTGCAGACAGCTGGTCATTTGCATTCTTTTAGAGAGTCGTTGAGGCCACCTGGAGGTTTAGCTGTGTCCTCAGGGTCACCTGAGTAGTGCAAATGGGTGTGGAGCCTTCTTGGCTGCAGCTGAACGCGCCACACACATTTTCACTACTCGGGTGACCCTGAGGACACAGCTAAACCTCCAAATGGCCCTAATGACTCTCTAAAAGAATGCAAATGTCCAGTTGTCTGCAAGGAGTATAAATCTTTCCATTCCCCACCATCCAGTCAGAGCTGAAGAAGCTTTTGGGATGAGAAGCGAAACGTCTTCAAAGAAAAACAAGAAAGTCCAGTTGCCTCCTTTGGGATAACTATGATCTGGATGCCTGAGAACCTCCATAGACATTCCTAAACACAGCTTCCTGAGTTGAGTTCTTGATTGCTCGGTAACAAATAAAAGAAGCTGGTTAAAGATAGTGTGTTAATGTGTAAGAAAATTTGGGCCATACGTGATAGGTTAAACTTGGGGCTGAAAAAGATTATCAAACCCAAGAGAAGCCTTAGAGCTAACCCACCTCTTGCAGTATGTTCAGACAATGAAA
This sequence comes from Azemiops feae, assembly GCA_023970755.1. Classification (NCBI taxonomy): domain Eukaryota; kingdom Metazoa; phylum Chordata; class Lepidosauria; order Squamata; family Viperidae; genus Azemiops; species Azemiops feae. The sequence goes on along the minus strand of JALGBA010004144.1, from coordinate 162,681 downwards.
GGCAGAAACCATGATTAGCAAAGCTAGGCTAAAAATATGGAGTAGAATGGGGGAGAATATTGGAATAGGAATATCCAGTAAAAGCAAATTTGTCCTTTAGCAATTTGAGGAGATTGCGGGCAGGCAGAAAACATCATAATGTGTTTTTTTCTGTAATCATCATTGAGAATAAATACATATGCTCTCTGTCTTTATTCATGCTGGCTGGGGAATTCTGGGAGCTGAAGTCTACATGTCTTAATGTTGCTAAGGTTGAGAAATGCTACCTTATTGGTTGGAATAAAGTATTATATTATTCCATTCAATTCCATTCATTTAGTGGGAAAAGACAGGAAGAATAGAATAGAATAGAATAGAATAGAATAGAATAGAATAGAATAGAATAGAATAGAATAGAATAGAATAGAATAGATAGAATAGAATAATATGGAATGGAATGGAATGGAATGGAATGGAATAGAATAGAATAGAATAGAATAGCATAGAATAGAAATAGAACTAGAATAGAATAGAATAGAATAGAATAGATAGAATAGAATAGAATAGAAGAAAAATATGGAATAGAATAGAATAGAACATAGAAAGAATAGAATAGAATAGAATAGAATAGAATGAATAGAATAGAATAGAATAGAATAGAATAGAATAGAAATAGAATGGAATGGAAAGGATAGAACAGAATAGAATAGAATAGAATAGAATAGAATAGAATAGAATAGATAGAATAGAATAGAATAGAATAGAATAGAATAGAATAGAATAGAATAGAATAGAAAGAATAGAAAATATGGATGGAATGGAATGGAATGGAATGGAATGGAATGGAATGGAATAGAATAGAATAGAATAGAATAGAATAGAATAGAATAGAATAGAATAGAATAGAATAGAATAGAATAGAATAGAATATTCCATCCCATTCTAAATTCTCCTTAACTAATAATAGAGAGTTTGTAGGGAGAACTAAATTTCAGAAGACCAGTGTTTTTTTTTTTTTAATGTAGACAGAATATCACACAAAAGACTAATAGTTTGGAAGATGCCCAACACTTTCCCAAACAGCAAGCTGTTCTCCATTTGCTTTATGTAGATAATGCATTTATTTATGGAGTCATAGCAAGCGATACCCCTTGGCTGACCTTGTTGTAGCGCAGAAGCTGAGCAAAGTCATATGGGGTTATTACTTAGATAGGAAATCCATCAAGAAGTCCCAAAGTTGTACACTACATGGGGAGAAGCATGTAGAAGGTGGCAACAAATTATTTCTACATGCTACCAAGGAAACTGCAGACCTCCATGTGGTCCAGTTCAAAGAGATAAATAATAAAGTATTTATGGGTTTTGTTCTATATAAAGGTAAAGGTTTCCCTCTAAGGGCCAGTGCTTATCTCCGTTTCCTAATCAAGGAAGCCAGCGTTGTCTAAAGACAATTTCTATGGTCGTGTGGCCAGCTTTGACTATACGCCGAGGCACATGGAACGCTGTTGTCTTCCCATTGGTGTGGTACCTATTTATCTACTTGTATTTGATATTGTTGAGGGGGCGCCAGCTGGAAAGCTGACAGGCTGGGTTTGAGATCTGAGCACTGTAAGACGGGGCGAGCTCTCATTCCTTGCTCCAGCTCCTGCCCACCTGGCAGTTTGAAAGCATGCAAGTGCGAGTAGATAAATAGTTATCACTTCAGTGGGAGGGTCACAGCGTTCCACGTGCCTCGGCGTATAGTCATAGCTGGCCACACGACCATGGAAATTGTCTTCAGACAACACTGGCTCCCTCAGCCATGAAACAGAGATGAGCATCACCCACTAGAGCCGGCCATGATTGGCAGGGAAACCTTTGCCTTTATCTATTTGCTTTTGTGCGTTCAAACTGCTGGGGTGTTGACAGGAGCTGAAGCAAGAATGAGAATGAGGTAATCATCCTGACTACCTTCTGGTTGACAAACCCAGCATCTTAATTGCTAGGCCACCGCACTCCTTGTTCTGTATCTTTGCTATAGTTTTCTTCTATAGATGTCTGTGGCGATTCTCAGTCCTCCAGGTCGTGGTTGTCCCAAAGGTGCTTTTTCAGGAGGCAACTGGACTTTCTTGTTTTTCTTTGAAGACGTTTCGCTTCTCATCCAAGAAGCTTCTTCAGCTCTGACTGGATGGTGGGAAAATGGAAGGATTTATACTCCTTGCAGACAGCTGGTTATTTGCATTCTTTTAGAGAGTCATTGAGGCCCCCTGGAGTTCATCTCTGTCCTCGGGGTCATCTGAGTGGTGCAAATGGGTGGGGAGCCTTCTTGGAACTGTTGAAAGGACTGGGTCAGGGGTCTTCAAACTTGGCCCTTTTATGACTTGTGGACTTCAACTCCCAGAATTCCTCAGCCAGGCGTGCTGGCTGAGGAATTCTGGGAGTTGAAGTCCACAAGTCATAAAAGGGCCAAGTTTGAAAACCTCTGGACTGGGTTGTAGACTGGAGATGGATGATGTCGTATCCCTCCCCCGTCTGTCCTACAGCTTTCAGTAATATTCCTAGGCCAGATCCTAGCATTTAAAAACTCAATACAAAGTCCCTTATAGTAGCACAAAAACAACGAGGTTTCATCCTGAATAAAAATCTCATGATTTTTTTTTCCTTTTCATTTTTTAAAAAACAAATGGCTATCAAAAAACCAATAAAAAACTGCAAGCTTCTTCCACTGCAGTAATAAGTTAGGATTTTATTCAGTTAATGTTTTTAAATAAGAACTTACCCAAATTCACTGCTTTCTTCAGAAATGAGATGGGAAGAATTGAACATCTTTTTTTTACAAAAAAAAAAAAACAACTCAGATTACAGATGATAAGGAGTATGAGGTCATCACAGAGAATGGGTCTTGAGCAATGAGCATGAAAATAGGTTTGAGATGAATCTCGGTGCAGTCAAGTCTGTAAGATTAAATTAGGATTTCTATCTTTTCCCCTTAATGTTTCATGTATTTGAGGAGAGTTTCCTTACAGTCCTTGACCATATTGGGACTTTGTGTGGTTGCTGCAATCCATCTTGATGTAATTCATTTTACATCTCAGCCTGCTTCCACGTTCAGTCAACACAGTGGCTCCTGACAATGGACCAGATCTTAGAGCATTAGCAGATGCAAATTTCCAAAGAACAACTTTGCTTTATGTGATTATGTATTGGTGTGACATGATAGCAGTCTTCCAATATTTGAAGAGCTGCCACGGAGAAGGGAGGACTCAACCTGTTCTCTAAAGCACCTGAGGGCAGGACAAGAAGCAATGGATGGAAACTAATCAAGGAGAGAAGCAACCTGGAACTAAAGAGAAATTTCCTGATAGTGATAACAATTAATCGGTGGAACAACTTGCCTCCAGAAGTTGTGGGTGCTCCAACACTGGACGTTTTTAAGAAGAGATTGGACAACCATTTGTCTGAAATGGTATAGAGTTTCCTGCATGAGCAGGGGGTTGGACTAGAAGGCCTCCAAGGTCCCTTCCAGCTCTATTCTGATGAATCTATTTTCCAAAGCACCAGAAGGCAAGACCGGAAACAATGGATGGAAACTAATCAAGGAGAGAAGCAACCTGGAATTAAAGAGAAACTTCCTAACAGCGAGGACAATTAACCAGTGGAACTGTTTGCCTGCAGAAATTGTGGGTTCTTCATCACTGGAGGTTTTTTAAGAAGAGACTGGACAGCCACTTGCCCAGAATAGTATAGGCTCTCCTGCCATGGGAAGGGCATTAGACTACAAGACCTCTAGGGTCCCTTCCAACTCTAGTCATTCTGTTAAATGGTAAGGATTATAGAAGCTGTATTCAAAATTTCTGGTGGGCGCCATTGTGCCTCCCTTGGTTTTCACCCAATGAAGAATAAAATGTATCTGTAAATCCCTTGCTCCATTATTAGGAAGGACAATTGGGATCAACAGATGTGGTTGAATGAAGGTATCGCCTTACTGGCTCAGATTGCAATGCTTTAAAACAGGAAAATGAAAATGACATCTGCATGCATCTTAGGCAGAAGAGTTCTTCTCCAAGACTGATGAGCTAGAGGTAAGAGGAGATGCCTTCAGATTATAATCTGATGAGGTCATTGATCCGTTGCCACTGGAAGAGAGCAGCAAGCACCTTGGTAGTGTGAGACTCCGTTCCCATCAATAATATTGACGGGATGTGGAAAGTTAGAATGACACGCAAGGACAGACTGCGCCAATGTCTGAAAGTTGAACCTCATTGTTACACCCTTCTAAGCAATTGATATATCTGGGCCACTCTGGCTAAAATGAAATTATAAGCATTGAGGGGATGGATGCCCGGAGGTCATAACAGGACACCAATAGGAGGAGGACAGAAATGATCCAGAATTGGAGAAAACCAGGAAGTGTCCAGCTTTGTTCATCACAGCAAATTCAGACAAAGGGTGATTAAGACAAAGCAGGACAGCAGAGCACCTGAAAAGGATCACATCACGCGTTGCACAATGCTAAAAGCCAGGTCCAATCAGAAGCCAGAGATTTTAGCTGGCTTATATGGCCTAGAAGTGCTCTATATACAGATAGTCCTTGACTTGACAGCCATTTGTCTGAAATGGTATAGGGTTTGCTGCCTGAGCAGGGGGTTGGACTAGATGACCTCCAAGATCCCTTCCAACTTTTTATTATTATTATTATTATTATTATTATTATTATTATTATTATTATTATTATTATTATTATTATTATTATTATTATTACTACTACTACTACTACTACTACTACTACTACTACTATTATTATTACTATTATTATTATTACCAAAATTGAGCCCAAAATTTCCGTTGTTAAGTGAGACATTTGATAAGTGAGTCTTGCGCCATTTTGCGAACATTCTTGCCAATGTCGTTAAGTGAATCACTGCAGTTGTTAAGTTAGTAACAGGGTTGTTAAGTGAATCTGGCTCGCCCATTGACTTTGCTTGTCAGAAGGTGATTAAAAAGTGATCACATGACCCGGGGACACTGCAACCGTCGTAAGTACATGCCAGTTGCCAAGCTTCTGAATTTTGATCACGTGACCATGTGGATGCTACAATGGTCGTAAGTGTGAAAAATAGTCATAAGTTACTTTTTTCAGTGCTGTTGTAACTTCGAATGGTCACTAAACAAACTGTTGTAAATCAAGGACTACCTGTACTCTGAACATAGATTAAGAGTAGTTGACGATTATGCAGTCACTTAAGAAAAATTTTCAATATGGCATCCATGGAATGGAATGGAATGGAATGGAATAGAATAGAATAGAATAGAATAGAATAGAATAGAATAGAATAGAATAGAATAGAATAGAATAGAATAGAATAGAATAGAATAGAATAACAGAATTGGAAGGGACCTTGGAGGTCTTCTAGCCCAACCCCCTGCTTAGGCAGGAAACCCTATACCATTTCAGACAAATGGCTGTCCAGTCTCTTTCTAAAAACTTCCAGCGTTGGAGCATCACAGCTTCTGGAGGCAAGTTGTTCCACTGATTCATTTTTCTCACTGTCAGCAAATTTCTCTTTAGTTCTAGGTTGCTTCTCTCCTTGATGAGTTTCCATCCGTTGCTTCTCATCCTGCCTTCAGGAGCTTTGGAGAATAGATTGACTCCCTCTTCTTTGTGGCAACCCCTGAGATATTGAAACGCTGCTATCCTGTCCCCCCTCGTCCTTCTTTTCATTAAATTAGACCAGGGGTAGGCAACCTTGGCTCTTTTATGACTCGTGGACTTCAATTCCCAGAATTCCTGAGCCAGCATGGCTCAGCTTGGAAACCTCTCCCTTTCCCCTCAGCATGGCTGGCTCAGGAATTCTGGGAGTTGAAGTCCACGAGTCATAAAAGAGCCAAGGTTGCCTACCCCTGAATTAGACCACCCAATTCCAGCAACTGTTGTTTATATGTTTTAGCCTCCAGTCCTCTGATCATCTCTGTTGCTAAGAGCACCACTTGCACCCTCTTCTTGACTGGAAAGCCTCTCAAGTGGTCACTCAGGCCTTACTCATCTCATTAAGCGCACCTTTGGGCCGCCTTTGAAGACCATCCAGAAGTTACAACTGGTTCAAAATGCAAGCCGTGTGAGCAAAAACAACTTGTTCTCATTACATCCCTAAGTCATTGCCAAGAGACAAACTGCATTTCAAGATGCTGGTCATCACCCATGGAACACTTCATGACATGGGTTGATTGATTAATGAAATTGGTTGATTGATCTAATGAAAAGAAGGACTAGGGGAGACATATTAGCAGCGTTCCAACATTTGAGGGACTCCTGCAAAGACGAGAGGGAATCAAAACTATTTTCCAAAGCACCAACAGGCAAGATGAGAAACAACGGACACAATGGAAACGAACCAAGGAGAGAAGCAACTTGGAACTAAAGAGAAATTTCCTAATGGTGAGAACAATCAATCAATGGAATAACTTTGCCTCCAGAGGTTGTGGGAGCTCCATCACTGAAGGCTTTCAAGAATTGAATGGACAGCCATTTGTCTCAAATGGTATAGAGCAGGGGTAGGCAACCTTGGCTCTTTTATGACTCGTGGACTTCAACTCCCAGAATTCCTGAGCCAGCCATGCTGAGGGGAAAGAGAAAGGTTTCCAAGCTGAGCCATGCTGGCTCAGGAATTCTGGGAGTTGAAGTCCCCGAGTCATAAAAGAGCCAAGGTTGCCTACCCCTGGTATAGAGTCTTCTGCTCTAGCACTCCCTTCCAATCTATTATACTATGTTCTGTAATTATGTGCAATCAAGTCATTTTTGACCGCTAGAGTCCACTTAGATAAGTGTTCTCCATGATGAACTACCTCTAACCTGGTCTTTCAAGTCTTTCAATGGTGCATTCATAACCTTTGAATGATTTTTTTATTAACTGAGTCCACCTACCTTCTTCCTAGCATAAGTCTTGGTTATTTGAGGGATCTCCTGTCTTCCAGTTTTTTTCCTGCCTGTGTGGTACATTCAGGCAAAGTGGATACACTCTCGATCCCCCAGTTAAATGTTAATCATTTTATTTATTTATTAAACTTGTATGCCACCCATCTCACGAGAGGCAATTCCTGGCAGCTTACAGACATCCTGTTAAAATTCACTATAAAAATTAAAACAATAAATAGGGGTCTTAAATTTAAATTTAAATGTCAGAAGGCCAAGAAGATGGGTGCAGATCTCACCTCAAGGGGCATGATCTCTGTCTGTCTGTCTGTCTGTCTGTCCATGTGTTTGTCTGTCTATTTATCTGTCTGTCTGTCTGTCTATCTGGTTACCTGTCTATCTGGTTATCTATTCAAATGTGGAAATCTATCTAACTGTCTGTCTGTCTGTCTGTCTGTCTGTCTACCTATTTATCTATCTATCTGTCTCTCTGTCTACCTATTTATCTGTCTGTCTGTCTGTCTGTCTGTCTGTCTACCTATTTATCTATCTGTCTGTCTGTCTGTCTGGTTATCTATTCAAATGTGGAAATCTATCTGTCTGTCTGTCTGTCTGTCTGTCTACCTATTTATCTATCTATCTGTCTCTCTGTCTACCTATTTATCTGTCTGTCTGTCTATCTGGTTATCTATTCAAATGTGGAAATCTATCTGTCTGTCTGTCTGTCTGTCTGTCTACCTATTTATCTATCTATCTGTCTGTCTGTCTACCTATTTATCTATCTATCTGTCTCTCTGTCTACCTATTTATCTGTCTGTCTGTCTATCTGGTTATCTATTCAAATGTGGAAATCTATCTGTCTGTCTGTCTGTCTGTCTGTCTACCTATTTATCTATCTATCTGTCTGTCTGTCTACCTATTTATCTATCTATCTGTCTCTCTGTCTACCTATTTATCTGTCTGTCTGTCTATCTGGTTATCTATTCAAATGTGGAAATCTATCTATCTATCTATCTATCTATCTATCTATCTGTCTGTCTGTCTGTCTGTCTGTCTGTCTACCTATTTGTCTGTCTGTGTGTCTGTCTATCTGGTTATCTATTCAAATGTGGAAATCTGTCTGTCTATCTATCTATCTGTCTACCTATTTATCTATCTATCTGTCTGTCTGTCTGTCTGTCTGTCTACCTATTTGTCTGTCTGTCTGTGTGTCTGTCTATCTGGCTATCTATTCAAATGTGGAAATCTGTCTATCTATCTATCTATCTATCTATCTATCTATCTATCTATCTATCTATCTATCTATCTATCTATCTATCTATCTATCTATCTATCTATCTATCTATCTATCTATCTATCTATCTATCTATCTATCTATCTATCTATCTGTCTACCTATTTATCTATCTATCTGTCTGTCTGTCTGTCTATCTGGCTACTTGTCTATCTGGTTATCTATTCAAATGTGGAAATCTATCTATTTATCTGTCTGTCTGTCTGTCTGCCTGTCTGTGCCTGCCTGCCTGCCTGCCTGCCTGCCTGCCTGCCTGCCTGCCTGCCTGCCTGCCTGCCTGCCTGCCTGACTGTCTTGTCCTGTCTGTCCTGTCTGTCTGTTTTGTGTCTGTCTGTTCTGTCTTTCTGTCTATCTATCTATCTATCTGTCTACCTATTTATCTATCTATCTGTCTGTCTGTCTGTCTATCTGGCTACTTGTCTATCTGGTTATCTATCAAATGTGAAATCTATCTATTTATCTGTCTGCCTGCCTGTCTGCTGCTGCCTGCCTGCCTGCCTGCCTGCCTGCTGCTGCCTCCGCCTGCCTGCCTGCCTGCCTGCCTGCCTGCCTGCATGCTGTCTGCCTGCCTGCCTGTCTGCCTGCCTGTCTGCCTGTCTGCCTGTCTGTCTGTCTGTCTGTCTGTCTGTCTGTCTGTCTGTCTGTCTGTCTGTCTTTCTGTCTATCTATCTATCTATCTATCTATCTATCTATCTATCTATCTATCTATCTATCTATCTATCTATCTATCTATCTATCTATCTATCTATCTATCTATCTATCTATCTATCTATCTATCTCTATCAGAATCTATTTGAAACTTATTAAGACACCTAAACAGCCAAGAAAACTACAGATGAGTTTTAGGCTTAAAGAACAAAGATTATCCTTTAAAAAAAAAGCTTAAACAGAGGAACAATAAGTAGACCCATCGAAACAGGAGATTAAGCCTCAGAAAAAAAAAATTAAAGGCTTACAGAGATACAAAATAATACCAAATGCCACCACTTACTGCACCTAGAAATCTGGAAGAGATTGTATACTATTTAGGTCCTGGGAGATTCCACCCAGGTGAAAATTTCATTCCCCCCCCCTTTTGTTTTTCACAGCCAGCTACTGCTTCCAGAGAAATTCAAAAGAATAAAAACCTTCACTAAATTCTTGCCTTAACTTCAGAGGGTGGTATTCAATTTAGCATAGGTTGAAGTGATTAGAATATAATAGGCATGTTCCTGATCTAATGGGGCTCTTAAGAACTCATGTTGCTTATAATGCCCACCTAGGTGTAATCTATATCACAAAATGTACAGAATAGCACTTTCCCGCTCCCTTAATCTTTCTTCAGAGTCCTTGCCTCATACATTTTTAAAATATGCTTTTGAACAGGAAAAATCCTTCAGAAGGGTATATTTTGAAAGAATATGGGTTTAGGAAAAACATACTTAAATATGCACATTAACTGGAAAGAGTTTTATGGCACCTTAAAGACACACAGGCTCCTAAGGATTGCTATGAACCACAAAAGCTTATCCTTAAGTTAAATGGTTTGCTAAAGCTTTTGAGGCATCCTAAAACATCCTATAAGAAAGTCACACAGTCTCTCTGGATCTGGTTGCACACTTTAAAACTGACACAAACTGGCCAACTGTCTCAACAAGACATGAAGCCATCTTCCTCACGTTTTCTTTTTTTTTTTGAGAAATGTGCACTTAATAATGCTATAAATGAGGTACTGTTAAAACTAAATTACTGAGAAAGCACCTTGGTATTTAAATCTTTGGGTTAAATCAGGGGTCTTCAAACTTGGCCCTTTCATGACTTGTGGACTTCAACTCCCAGAATTCCTCAGCCAGGCACGCTGGCTGAGGAATTCTGGGAGTTGAAGTCCACAAGTCATAAAAGGGCCAAGTTTGAAGACCCCTGAGTTAAATTATGGCTTGAAGTGGGTGACCCATTTTCTGTGCTTGGAAGCTTAAGGGGCTCCCTTTGAGTGACGACATTTCAATTATCTATTCCAGTCATGCATCTAATGATTTATAAAAATTACAACTTGGTAACAATTTGGGTACAGGCTCAAGCTTCTATTCGGGAGCAATAAAAGAGAACATTTGTAGCTCAGGGTTGAAATATGAGGTCCTTGGTGCTCTCTGAGCTTGATTGTTTTCTTGCAGACATTTCATTGTCCAACTAGGTAACATCATCAGTGCTAGAAGGGAGTGGGGTTTGAATAGAATAGAGCTGGAAGGACCTTGGAGGTCTTGCTCTCAATTTATATTCTAGCAGCTTGCTCTGTCAGTGTTTTTGGAGTGTTCTTGGTGGTTCCTTGTGTTGAAGGAAAAATCTTCATCAGGGTCCAGTCCAAGCTGGGAAAAAACAACATGGCGACTGCTTTAGAAAGAAGGTTGTAGTTTATTGAAGAGGAAAGCCAGACAGAAAGATGGCTCTGGGAAAAAACAACTGACCACATGTAGTGGGATTTTATATCTTCTTGGGCTTTTGTTTGGAGTTGTTCCTGTGACATGAACGTTGACCTGAGTCTGAGTGTGCCTTTCTGGTATTCTGATAGTGGTGAGTTAATCCTATTATGTCCCAAAGGTCATATCCTGCTTCCCTGGGGCTGTGGCTGATGACTGTTGGATTTTTTTGGTGTGAGGGATTGTTGATTCTAGGGATCTTTCTTTCTAATCCCAGCTTCCTGGCTCCAATCTTTCTGACAAGATTATCACATCTGCATTTCTGCGGACCTGGTTTCTGTCTGGGGCAGAGAGACTTGGGGGGTTAGTTCATTTCTGCCTTTAAAATATTTTGTGGAAATATATTCTACCTTTTTAATATTTTGCAAAATATTTCTTTCTCTGGATTCTTCTCACACTTCATTAGGCTGTTGTTTACTGTTAGTTTATTGGCCTTTGTTGGTAGTTCCATAATTGGGGCATTGTTCACTTGATTGTTGGTCTAGTGTTATTCTTGGTGTTAATCTCTGCTCATCTTGGTGTTGTTGATTGCTGGTAGAGGAGATGTTTTGGTCTTTTTTGTTATTTTGGGGTGTTTCTTTTATTGTCTCTTTTGAATAGTATGTAGACGTTGTTTATCTCTATGTGCCTGTTGATGGTTGATTTGTCTGACTGTCCGGCCTCTCCCAAAATGCAAGAGAATTCTTGGCATTATATAATATATATATATATATATTGACTGTTGGATTTTTATATATATATATAAAATGAGAGCAAACCCCACTCCCTTCTAGCACTGATGAAATTACCTAGTTTGGTAATGAGATGTCTGCAAGAAAACCACCAAGCTCAGAGAGCATCAAGGATTCCCCCCCCCCAACACTCTTTATGTGTTTGCATGTTTGTAGGTTTGTGTGTGCATTGAAATCAAACATTCAGTGTCTTCCTTTCCACAAGTTCTTGCCGCTTCAAATGATGCAGGCCAGGAAGAATTATAAAGGACATCCTGTCTGCATGTCTGAACCATCCTTTAAAGTATTTCTGAATACACCAATTGGGAATCACTATTGAAAGGTGTAGTAGCAAATCATTATTTAAAGTGGTTAAAATAGGAGAAGGAGGAGGCCACCTCCCTTCGGAGTTGGGTTATTTAACAAGGCTTAATTGGCAGAGCTAATTGCTTTGCTTGTGTCCCAGTGAAATAGCCCAGAAATACTAATTATAGTGAGAAATCCTAGATAAACATATCCTTCTGTTTCTGTGCCATGAGGGTATCTTTGAAAGGCTGGCAAATGGCTTCCCTTCTTTTCTTTACTGAGGGAGCATTGAAGGAAAATGTATTTCATTGTCCTCGCGTTTCCACCTGTAATATTTCTGACTCATAGGTTAAATATTTAACACCGTTATGTCTACCGAATGATAAACAATATGCACCGGTTTGACTATAATTGTGCCTTATCTCTGAAATGGGTTCAGATCCCAGATGTTCCGTTTAGGCTGGGCTGGGTGAGAAAATGAGACGGCTTCTATTATTACCCCATCATTGGCTGACAAGATGAATTACAGACCTCTATACCTGATACGTTTCTTTAATCACTTTTTTTTAAAAAAAAACAACACCTGAAGCTGAAATAAGATGCTTCTAGTTTGGAAGATTTTGCCCTTGTTTTAAATATCTGTGAATTTGCAAAGAAGAGGTAGAAAAGGAAGGCAGCAAAGGTTTGGAGTTCAATTTTGGCCCTGGTTTGAGAACATATTTGCAGCTGAGTTTTGTTAACTATTTCTGCAAATATATACACACTTTTTAACCCGTAGCTCTAAATCCAAGAGAAACAGCTGCCTGGAGCTCTTGTAGGTGATCTCAAGCCTCTCCTGGTCCAGAGATCAAAGACCCGTGGTGGTGCAGGGGTTAAAATGCAGTATTGCAGGCAAACTCTGCCCACAGCCAGCAGTTCGATCCTGACTAGCTCGTGACTCAGCCTTCCATCCTTCGGTAAAATGAAGACCCAGATTAGAAGAATCAGAATATGTGCTGGAAGGGACCTTGGAGGTCTTCTAGTCCAACCCCCTGCTCAAGCAGGAGACCCTATACCATTTCAGACAAGTGACTGTCCAGCCTCTTCTTAAAAACCTCCAGTGATAAAGACACCCACAACTTCCAATGGCAAGCTGTTCCACTGGTTAATTGTCCTCACTGTTAGGAAGTTTCTCCTTAATTCCAGGTTGCTTGTCTCTTTGATTAGTTTCCATCCATTGTTTCTTGTCCTGCCCTCTGGTGCTTTGGAAAATAAGTTCACACACACACACCTCTTTGTAGCCGCCCCTCAAATACTGGAATACTGCTATCATGTCCCCCCTAGTCCTTCTTTTCTTTAGACTAGCCATACCCAATTCCTGCAACCATTCTTCATATGTTTTAGTCTCCGGGCCTTTGGTTATCTTAGTTGCTCTTCTTTGAACTTTTCCCAAAGTCTCAAACATCTTTTTTGTAATGTGGTGACCAAAACTGGGTGCAGTATTCCAGGTGTGGCCTTATTAAGTATTTATAAAACGGTACTAATACTTCAGGTGATTTTGATTCTATGCCTCTGTTTATACAACCAAAGATTGTATTTGCTTTTTTTGGCTGCTGCTGCACGTTGCTGGCTCATAGTCGAGTGATCGTCCACTAGGATTTCAAGGTCCCTCTCCCAGTTTCTGTTTTTGAGCCAGGCTTTGCCTAATCTGTACTTGCACCTTTGGATTTTCCTGCCTACGTGTAAAAGCTGGCTTTTCTCCACATTAAATGTCATGTTGTTGGATAGGGCCCACTGCTCAAGTCTGATTATTGGGGAAGGGGGGGAAATATGCTGGCATTGTTCAGAGAGTGCCGTAAAGCACTATGGAGTGGAATATAAGTCTAAGCCCTATTGCTGTTGCTACTCGCTTGACTCTTCATTTTGCTGCAGTTGTCAGCTCCACTTTTTGTGGAAGTGTCTTCAGTCTGCTATTTCTTCTTCCAGAAGTCCATAGATGGATTTATCTCCACGGCAATCTATCCTTAGCCTGTTCTTTTAAGTCTCCCAAGAGTGTCCCCATTGCCACTATAACTGAATCCATCTTCTCTCTTCTTCCACCATTCCCAGCAAGAGGGGGAAATGCTCTCTCTCTCTCTCTCTCTCTCTCACACACACACACACACACACACACACCACTTCCCAGTCTAGCCCGTGTCCCAGGGTTAACAGAATAACAAAATAACAGAGCTGGAAGGGACCTTGGAAGTCTTCTAGTCCAACCCTCTGATCTGGCCGGAAACCCTAAAGCAGACGTGTCAAACTCGTGACGTCACATGACGTTGCGCGACGTATCGGAGCTTTTTCCCCACTGCCGGCAATGGGGTGGGTGCGGTTTCCTCGTGATGCATCTGGCCCGCGGGCCGGCAGTTTGATATCCCTGCCCTAAACCATTTCAGACAAGCAGTAGTACAATCTTTTCTTAACAACCTCCAGTGTTGGAGCTCTCACAACTTCTGGAGGCAGATTGTTCCACTGATTAATTGTTCTCACTGTCAGGAAATTTCTCCTTAATTCCAGGTTGCTTCACTCTTTGATTAGTTTCCATCCGTTGCTTCTTTATTATAGAGGGTCTCTTGCTTCAGCAGGTGGTTGGACTAGAAGACCTCCAAGGTACCTTTCAATATTCTATAATTCTATCTCCTATATTTGATTGCAGATGACACAGAACTGGGCAAAATGGCTAATAGGCCTGTGCAAGGTAATTTATCTAATTGAGGCTTTTCCCACAGCAATAACAACAATAGAGTTGGAAGGGAGCTTGGAGGTCTTCTAGTCCAACCCCCTGCTCAGGCAGGAAACCCTATATACCATTTCAGACAAGTGGCTGTCCAGTTTCTTCTTAAAAACTTCCAGTGTTGGAGCATTCACCGCTTTGGAGGCTTGGATAAAAATCTAGTAAAGGTAGTCCTTGATTTATGACAATTCATTTAGTGATCGTTCAAAGTTGCAACGGCACTGGGGAAAAAAAATGACTTACGATCGATTTTCACAGTTACAACCTTTGCAGCATCTCCATCACATTTTGATCATGTGATCAAAATTCAGATGCTTGGTATTATGACGGTCGCCGTGTCCAGGGGTCATGTGATCCCCCTTTTGTGATCTTCTGACAAGCGAAGTCAATGAGGAAGCCAGATTCACTTAACAGCCATGTTATAATAATAATAATAATAAAGTTGGAAGGGACCTTGGAGCTCATCTAGTCCAACCCCCTGCTCAGGCATGAAACCCTATCCCATTTCAGGAGACCCTATACCATTTCAGATAAATGGCTGTCCAGTCTCTTCTTAAAGACTTCCAGTGTTGGAGCGTTCACCGCTTCTGGAGGCAGGTTGTTCCACTGGTTAATTGTTCTAACAGTCAGGAAGTTTCTCCTCAGTTCCAGGTTGCTTCTCTCCTTGATCAGTTTCCATCCGTTGCTTCTTCTCCTGCCTGGTTTCCTTAGTAGTCTCTCAACCAAGTATCAGATCCAAAGATATGTCATTATTTAGCTATTATATAATAATCCATCATCTTTTAGTATAGAATTATTTGGTTAATATATAACATTACTCTCCCATCCATCATTATTTCCTATTTTGAGTTTTATTTTGAAGCTATTAAAAATTCACACCAAAGAACTGCAGCAACCTTTGCTTTCAAAAACTAATCTATTCTATTGAAACACTTGAGCATGCGGAAGATGAACTGTGAAGTAACTTAATGAAATTCTGATCAGGCCTAATGTTTGCTACTGCTTTCAGCACCCAAATCCCTCTCCCCACTTCCCCCTCCCCTCAAAAATACAGCTGCCTTAACATGCAAATCTATGCACGTTTACTTAGCGAGAGACACAGAAATACTGTTTCATGCTGGTTCAGTTTGCAATTAAAAAAATGGAATGGGGTTTTATAATCAATCAGGACTAATTTGGTCTAGTCAGTTTGGTCTAGTGGTTAAGGCATCAGGCTAGGAGGTGGGAGACTTAGAGTTCTAGTCCTGCCTTAGGCATGAAAGCCAGTTGGGTGACTTTGGGCCAGTCACCAGGAGACTGTGAGTTCTAGTCCCACCTTAGGCATGAAAGCCAGCTGGTTGATTGGGCAAATCATCAGGAGCACGTGAGTTCTAGTCCTGCCTTAGGCATGAAAGCCATTTGGGTGACTTTGGGCCAGTCAGCAGGAGATTGTGAGTTCTAGTCCTGCCTTAGACATGAAAGTTATCTGGGTTGCTTTGAACTAATCAAGTGAAGCTATTTTCCAAGGCGCCTGAAGGCAGGACAAGAAGCAACGGATGGAAACTAATCAAGGAGAGAAGCAACCTGGAACTAAGGAGAAACTTCCTGACACTTAGAACAATTAACCAGTGGAACAACCTGCCTCCAGAAGCGGTGAATGCTCCAACACTGGAAGCTTTTAAGAAGAGACTGGACAGCCATTTGTCTGAAATGGTATAGGGTTTCCTGCCTGAGCAGGGGGTTGGACTTGATGACCTCCAAGGTCCCTTCCAACATTATTATTATTATTATTATTATTATTATTATTATTATTATTATTATTATTATTATTATTATTATTATTATTATTATTATTATTATTATTATTATTATTATTATTATTATTATTATTATTGTCTAGTCCCTCCTTAGGCGAGAAAGCCAGCTGGATGACTTAAGACCGAGTACCAGGAGCATGTGAGTTCTAGTCCTGCCTTAGGCATGAAACCCAGCTGATTGACCTTGGACCAGTCATTCTCACTCAACCCAACTCACCTCACATGGTTGTTGTTGGGTAGGAAAAGGAAGATGTGTTGAACATGGTCACCACCTTGAGTTATTTGTAAACACAATTAAGGCAGAACATATGTGAAACATATGTGAAACATATCACATAGATTTGGCAAGATGTGGATGGCCTCACTTTTACCTACCCTGGTATTCTGAAGATAAAGTCTTAGAGTAAATGTATTATTTACATCCTTTAATTTATGTTCCACCCCAGAATTGACCTGGGTTGTACTGAAGCAGGGGTCTTCAAACTTGGCCCTTTTATGACTTGTGGACTTCAACTCCCAGAATTCCTCAGCCAGGCACGCTGAGGAACACTTCCAGCCAACACTTCCAGTGTTGGAGCATTCACAGCTTCTGGAGGCAGGTTGTTCCACTGGTTAATTGTTCTAACTGTCAGGAAGTTTCTCCTCAGTTCCAGGTTGCTTCTTTCCTTGACTAGTTTCCATCCATTACTTCTTGTCCTGCCCTCAGGCGCCTTGGAGAATAGCTTGACTCCCTCTTCTTTGTGGCAACCCCTGAGATATTGGAATACTGCTATCATGTCACCCCTAGTCCTTCTTTTCATTAAACTAGACATACCCAATTCCAGCAAACGTTCCTGATATGCTTTAGCCTCCAGTCCCCTAATCATCTTTTTTCTTCACAACAATAATCCTGCACTGATTTGCTTAACACCTGTGACAAAAAAAAGATCATAAAATTAGGTGCGAACCACTTAAGAACTACCTTGCATAGCAAGGGAAATTCTGTGGCACATCTGGAAGGTCCGAAACTCCAGATGTTCCTTATTTTGAGCTTTGAAGGCTTGGATAAAAATCTAGTAAAGGTAGTCCTTGATTTATGACAATTCATTTAGTGATCGTTCAAAGTTGCAACGGCACTGGAAAAAAAAATGACTTATGATCGATTTTCACAGTTACAACCTTTGCAGCATCTCCATCACGTTTTGGTCATGTGATCAAAATTCAGGATTCTTGGTATTATGACGGTCGCGGTGTCCAGGGGTCATGTGATCCCCCTTTTGTGATCTTCTGACAAGCGAAGTCAATGAGGAAGCCAGATTCACTTAACAGCCATGTTATAATAATAATAATAATAATAATAATAATAATAATAAAGTTGGAAGGGACCTTGGAGGTCATCTAGTCCAACCCCCTGCTGAGGCAGGAAGCCCTATACCACTTCAGACAAATGGCTGTCCAGTCTCTTCTTAAAAACCTCCAGTGTTGGAGCATTCACCGGTTTTGGAGGCAGGTTGTTCCACTGATTAATTGTTCTAACTTAAGTGATTCACTTAACAACCTGGCAAGAAAAGTTGTAAAAGGGGGCAAAAGTCCATTAACAACTGTCTCGCTTAGCAACAGAAATGTTGGGCTCAATTGTGTTGTAAGTCGAGGGCTATCTGCGAAATTTCATCTCTAGCTCCTCAAGCAACCCGTGGGCATCCAGTTCTTATTTCTAGGCAGGATTAGCTTGTTAGAAGATATAAGATGCTATTGTATTCTCTCTAGGATTCTTACCTTACCTCTAAATTTATCTGTAATTTATTTAGCACTATTGTACCACTGAATCCAAACTTTAGGTATCTAACTGCGGAGATGTATTTCAGATCACAGCATCCCTTCTTACATATTTGGTTTCCGATTTCTACTATCGCCTTACCGTTGTCAGCGGCTGATCCCTTTTGAAAGGCATCTGCTTGAAACACAAATCCTCCTCTAAGGAAGCTATCAAATTCCTTGTTTGCTCCATACAATTTGCATGACATTTTCCAGCATCCTCAGCAGAAGAGCAGAGAGAAAAGGAATCAGAGAACGGTTGATAGCAAAGTCAATTCTCTTAGTTCTGTCATTCCTCCAGCTACAGGGATATGAATTACACTCAGTGTTTTTTTTGTAAAACAAAAAGGTGCTGGAACTCACACATGTCATACAACCCGCCTTGCCTACCCTACAAGGTTCCATCCAAAAAAGGTGCCGGAACTCCGTTCTGGGCGTTCTATGACAAAAAAAGGCCTGATTTTACATTATTTCAACACTGGGTCCTTTTGTAGATGGAGAAGCAACATTCTAAGGCAGCGGTCCCCAACCTTTGCTGCTAGGTGGGGAACCGGGTCGCGTGAGCAGAGGGCCGGTGTACAGGCACGCCACACGCAACTCAACTTGTGAGAGCAGCGGGCCGGCACGGGTGTGCAGCAAGTCGAGCTGTGTTTGTGCGCGTGCACGGCAGCCCGTCGCTTGCAGTTGATAGGTTAGTGGCCCAGTTGTTAAGTGAATCTGGCTTCCCTATTGACTTTGCTTGTCAGAAGGTCTCTAGAAAGAGACTCTAGAAAGACACTCTAGAAAGAGTACAGAGAAGAGCAACAAAGATGATCAGAGGACTGGAGGCTAAAACATACAAGGAACGTTTGCTGGAATTGGGTATGTCTAGTTTAATGAAAAGAAGGACTAGGGGTGACATGATAGCGGTATTCCAATATCTCAGGGGCTGCCCCAAAGAAGAGGGAGTCAAGCTATTCTCCAAAGCCCCTGAAGAAGGCAGGACAAGAAGCAACGGATGGAAACTAATCAAGGAGAGAAGCAACCTGGAACTAAGGAGAAACTTCCTGACAGTTAGAACAATTAACCAGTGGAACAACCTGCCTCCAGAAGCGGTGAATGCTCCAACACTGGAAGTTTTTAAGAAGAAACTGGACAGCCATTTGTCCGAAATGGTATAGGGTTTCCTGCCTGAGCAGGGGGTTGGACTAAATGACCTTCAAGGTCCCTTCCAACTTTTTTATTATTATTATTATTATTATTATTATTATTATTATTATTATTATTATTATTATTATTATTATTATTATTATTATTATTATTATTATTATTATTATTATTATTATTATTATTATTATTATTATTATTATTATTATTTCGCAAAAGGGGATGACATGACCTTGGGACACAACAACCGTCATAAATATGAAACAGTTGCCAAGCGTTTGAATTTTGATCGCGTGACCACGGGGATGCTGCAAAGGTCGTAAGCGTGAAAAATAGTCATAAGTCACTTTTTTCAATGCCGCTGTAACTTTGAACGGTCACTAAGTGAATTGTTGTAAGTTGAGGACTACCTCTAGTTACTGTGAGAGGGATCTAGCTGTCCTACTGGACCGCCAACTCAAGTATGAGCCAGCAGTGTGCTGCAGCTTCCAAAAAAGCCAATGCAATCCTAGGCTGCATCAAAAGAGGGATAGCATTCACGTCGTGTGAAGTGTTAGCACCATTTTTGCACCGGGTCAGTGAGACCCCACTTGGAATATTGCATCCAGTTCTGGTCACCACGGTACGCAAAAGATGTTGAGACCCTGGAAAATTGGGCAGAGAAGAGCAGGTTTCCAGCATCTTCTCTATGGTCAATGAAGGGCAGATGATAATAGGAAAGTTAGATAATAAAAACGAGCTGTTTATGTCATGCTTCTCCCGGACAATACTAGAAAAGAGAAATCTGGCAGGCAATGCTTCAAGGCCACAGTTGTTTGGGACATTATATTTATCACAACAGCCAGAAAAGTAATTAAAGGAAGAAAAAAAAAAATCTTGCTTACTGTCTTTTGAAGATACCCCAGTTAATAGAACAGAACAGAACAGAACAGAACAGAATAGGTTCAGACCCGAACTGAGGAGAACAACTATATCTCACTTATTTTGGCCATGTCATGCGGTGGAATTCACGGGAGAATAGAATAGAATAGAATAGAATAGAATAGAATAGAATAGAATAGAATAGAATAGAATAGAATAGAATAGAATAGAATAGAATAGAATAGAATAGAATAGAACCTTGGAGGTCTTCTAGTCCAGCCCCCTACTCAAGCAGGAGAACCTATACCATCTCAAACAAATGACTGTCTAGCCTCTTCTTGAAAATCTCCAATGATGGAGCGCCCACAATTTCTGGAGGCAGGCTGTTCCACTGGTTAATTGTTCTCACTGTCAGGAAGTTTCTCCTTAATTCCAGGTTGCTTCTCTCCTTGGTCAGTTTCCAACCATTGTTTCTTGTCCTGCCCTCTGGTGCTTTGGAGAATAACGTGACCCCCCTCTTCTTTGTGGCAGCCCCTCAAATACTGGAACACTGCTATCATGTCACCCCTGTTTCTTCTTTTCTTTAAACTAGCCATTCTTCGTATGTTTTAGTCTCCAGGCCTTTGATCATCTTAATTGCTCTTCTCTGAACTTTTTCCAAACTCTCAACATCTTTTTTGTGATAAGGTTGGATATGGTTCACTTCCTGAAGGACAGCGAAGAGCCCAAATTTTGATCATGTGACCATGGGGATACTATGAGGGTTGTAAGTGCACAAATCTGTCATAAGTCGCTTTTTTCCAGTGCTGTTGTATCTTCAAATGGTCGCTAAATGAATGGATGTAAGTCAAGGACTACCTATACTGTATTTTCTCTGGGGATCAAAAGTTTTACAAATTTCTTTCTTAGTCTCCCTTCTTCATGCGACGAAAAACCATCCAGTATTATATGATTTTATTATATTAGTATAATGATTACATTATTTGCTTAGCTGTGGAATATGCACAAGCTGGACCGTGTGACTGTATATTACAGCTCTACCTTACTTAAAAATATACCTTCATAGAATTCATAAGCCCTCTAAATATAATTCTTTGAATTTATGGTCCACGTGAGATGCCTTGTTTAAAATTACAATTGTAATAATCTTTAAAACTTACCGACTTTCCCCTTTACATAGGGGAAACAGCCTATTTCATTTCATAGAAATTCAAGATTTTATTTTCTTTTTCCCTAGAGAAGCCTATGAAATCTGACACGATCCCTTTTGGGGGGGTGGGGGGTGGAATAGGCCCACTTTGGGGGAAAAAAAACCAATCCCATTTGAGTGCTCTGAGCTGAATGATAAAATGATCCCAAAAGCTGTCTCCAAACAAACAAACAAAAAAGAACAGGAAGAGACACCGAGGCTAAAAAGGATGAATGAAATAGCTTTGAATTTTTCTTTTTCTTTTTTCTGGCTAGTTTTCCTCCTGTGTATTCTAATTTGTATTAGCTTACAAAGTCATTGGGCTCACAAAATGGCTGTCTCTGGAGCTCAAAACATAACACTCTTTAATACCCTCATCTGAAAGAGGAGAGTTTTTAATTAATTTAAGAAATATACCATGAATTCCATCGGAGGTTTCGTTCAACAACAACGCTTCCGTTTCCCAACAACAATAATTCACCATCTTATCTCCCCTCTTAATGTCCACTGCCTTCATTAATGGGGACGGTGGTAGCATTTTAATTGGAGGAGATTGGTCGAAGACAAGTACAGATAGGTCTCCATTTACAACGGATCTTTTAGTGACCGTTCTAAGTTAGAAAGGCACTGGAAAAAGGGACTTGGGATCGATTTTCATAGTTTTTCACACAACTGTTGCAGCATCCCCCTGGTCCCATAATCAAAATTCAGAGGCTTGGCCACTGAAAATCATATTTATGACGGTTGCAGTGTCCCAGAGTCACGTGATCCTATTTTGTGACTTATGACCAGCAAAGTCAATGCGAGAACCAGATTCTCTAAACAACCGTGTTACTAACCTAACAACTGCAGTGATTCATTTCACAACTGAAGCAAGATAGGTTGTAAAACGGGGCAAAACCCACTCAACAAATGTCTCACTTAGCAACATAAAGTTTGGGCTCAGTTGTGGTCGTACGTCGAGGACTTATTCCGTGGACCTGGCCATGAGAACATTCCCTCAAGTGGCCAATTCTAAGGTACCACAGACGTGTTCCTCAAGAGAGCCGTCTTCTCGCCTCCCTTGATTTCAATCCGTGTTTTTTCAAACTTGGCGACTTTAAGATGTGTGGAGTTCAATTTCCAGAATTCCCAACTTAAAGTTGCCAAAGTTGCACCTAATGGCTTATAAAAATTGCAACTTGGTAAACATCTTTGGTGCAAGCTCCTTCCTCCCTCCCTCTCCTCTCCCTCTCTCTCTCCCTCTCTTTTCCTTCCTTCCTTCCTCCCTCCCTCCCATTCCCTCTTTTCCTTCCTTCCTTCCTTCCTTCCTTCCTTCCTTCCTTCCTTCCTTCCTTCCTTCCTTCCTTCCTTCCTTCCTTCCTTCTTCCTCCCTCCCTCCCTCCCTCCCTCCCTCCCACTCCCTCTTCTATCCTTCCTTCCTTCTTCCCTCCCTCTCTCCCTCCCTCCTTCCTTCCCTCCCTCTTTCCCCCAACATTTCTTCAAATAATGATATTCTGTTTGGAGACATAAAGCCTATCTGCTTCCCAAAGGTGCTTGGTGAAAATCCAGGCCTGGGCTTCTGTTATCACTCCAGATTTGCTTTAGCCAGTCCTACATAATATGACTGGTGGCTGAGGTGCTGCATTGCGATATAAGCATACAGGAGGATCTGGACAGACTCGAACACTGGGCGCTATCTAACAAAATGAAATTCAATGGTGAAAAAAGCAAGGTTCTACATTTAGGCAAGAAAAACCAAATGTACAGGTATAGTATAGGGGGTACTTTGCTCAATAGTAGTAACTGTGAGAGGGACCTCGGAGTCCTAGTGGACAATCACTTAAATAGGAGCCAGCTGTGTGCTGCAGCTGCCAAAAAAGCCAACACAGTGCTAGGCTGCATTAACAGAGGGATTGAATCAAGATCACGCGAAGTGTTAATACCACTTTACAAGGCCTTGGTAAGGCCACACTTGGAATACTGCATCCAGTTTTGGTCACCACGATGTAAAAAAGATGTTGAGACTCTAGAAAGAGTATAGAGAAGAGCAACAAAGATGATTAGGGGACTGGAGGCTAAAACATATAAGGAACGGTTGCTGGAATTGGGTATGTCTAGTTTAATGAAGAGAAGGACGAGGGGGGACATGATAGCAGTCTCCCAGTATCTCAGGGGCTGCCACAAAGAAGAGGGAGTCAAGCTGTTCTCCAAAGCGCCTGAAGGCAGGACAAGAAGCAACGGATGGAAACTAATCAAGGAAAGAAGCAATCTAGAACTAAGGAGAAACTTCCCGTAGCTGTTCTTCGTATTGGAAGTTAAAACATATGAAAAACAGTTGCAGGAATTGGGTGTCTCTAGTTTAATGAAGAGAAGGATTAGGGGTGATGTGATAGGAGTCTTCCAGTATTTGAGGGGCTGCCACAAAGAAGAGGGAGTCAAGCTATTCTCCAAAGCACCTGAAGGCAGGACAAGAAGCAACGGATGGAAACTAATCAAGGAGAGAAGCAACCTGGAACTAAGGAGAAACTTCCCAACAGTTAGAACAATTAACCAGTGGAACAACCTGCCTCCAGAAGCTGTGAATGCTCCAACCCTGGAAGTTTTTAAGAAGAAACTGGACAGCCATTTCTCTGAAATGGTATAGGGTTTCCTGCCTGAGCAGGGGGTTGGATTAGAAGACCTCCAAGGTCCCTTCCAACTCTATTATTATTATTATTATTATTATTATTATTATTATTATTATTATTATTATTATTATTATTATTATTATTATTATTATTATTATTATTATTATTATTATTATTAATTATTATTATTATTATTATTATTATTATTATTTATTATTATTATTATTATTATTATTATTAGAAAGCTGCAATAAATTGATAATGAAAATCTCCTGCCACTCGGCCTTCTTTCAAGGCAGCTGGGTATAATACTTGTCTTCATTCATTCTTTAAAGATAGATGAGCTTTATATCTTAACTTTGCATGGTCTTCTGGAAGGCTAACAGGATGGGGGGCTTGCTGGATCTCATGAGAAGAACGTTCCACAGAGCAGAGGTTGCTACACAAAAAGAAAGACACACTTCCTAGGTCCCATTAGATGTTTATGGCGTTTCTTGGTCATCCAAGTCATGGTTGTCCCAAAGATGCTTTTTCAAAAGGCGACTGGACATTCTTGGTTTTTTTTTCCCTAGAAAATATTTTGCTTCTCATCCAAGAAGCTTCTTCAGTTCTGAATTAAAGAAGCTTCTTGGATGAGAAGTGAAACATCTTCAAGGAAAAAGGAAGTCCAGTTGTATATAGTATGTTTTAGGTGTGTGTCATATATGTGTTTCACTTTGAGAGCGGGCAACTAAATTTCATTTTTGATGTGTGCCGTTGTGCCCACAGTAAAAAATGACAATAAAGGTTATCTTATCTTATCTTTTGAAAAACCACTTTGGTCCCTGCAAGATGGCAACATTTTAGGGAAGGATTGGAGAATGTCCACTTTATCAGATCTGATAGATCAAGCAGATACCCTCAGGGAGATGCATCCCCACAAATCACTTGGTCCTGTGCAATGTAGGACTTTAAAGGTGATGGCCAGCACCTTGATTTGTTCCTGGTTATTTTATTCTTTTTTATTGATTGAAGCTGTCCTTTGTTGGTCAATTTTTAATTCGGTGTTTTATGTTGTGTTGTAAACCATCAGAACACATTCCGTGTTCAGCAGTATTCAACTTTAATAAATACTCCTAGGGCAGGCATGTCAAACTCAAGGCCCATGGGCCAGATTCTGACCCATGATGTGTTTAGATCTGGCCTGCAAGCAGACTAGTAGGATGAAGTGATTGAGTAAGTAGCAAAGGTGGCTGTGTGAGCTGAAGCGGCGGCAATGCCAGAGGGGCCTGGGAGAGAGTCAGCTGGAGCTGTGATGTTACTGGGGCTCTGCTGAGGCCCCGGGATCAGCGTCAGTGGTGGGATTCAGCCAGTTTGCACCAGTTCAGCAGAACCGGTAGCTAATTTTTTGTTGCCCAGGCCCAGAATGGACTTCCAGAAGCAGCATCCACACAGAGAACAAGTTGTTCACACATTTGAATCCCACCACTGAATGGTGTGCATGGCTCCAGCTGATCAGGGCTTCTGGTGGCCTCAGGGATGGTTGATAGCCACACGCAGTCTTCGGGCGGAGAGCCGGCTGCGTCTGCGGTGTTGCCGGGGCTCGGTGGGGACCCCAGAATCAGCGCATGCAGCTCCAGCTGATGGGCCCTGCATGAAAAGGCCAGCCTGGCAGTGAGTGGACGCCTGGGAGAGGAGAGGAGAGGATATAGGGAAGAAGGAGGAGTGAGGGAGGAGAGAAGGTGTGAGTATTAATACCACTTTACAATGCCTTGGTAAGGCCACACTTGGAATACTGCATCCAGTTTTGGTCACCACGATGTAAAAAAGATGTTGAGACTCTAGAAAGAGTGCAGAGAAGGGCAACAAAGATGATTAGGGGACTGGAGGCTCAAACATATAAGGAACGGTTGCTGGAATTGGGTATGTCTAGTTTAATGAAGAGAAGGACGAGGGGGGACATGATAGCAGTGTTTTAATATCTCAGGGGCTGCCACAAAGAAGAGGGAGTCAAGCTATTCTCCAAAGCACCAGAAGGCAGGACAAGAAGCACTGGATGGAAACTAGTCAAGGAGAGAAGCAACCTGGAACTGAAGAGGAATTTCCTAACAGTTAGAACAATTAACCAGTGGAACAACCTGCCTCCAGAAGCAGTGAATGCTCCAACACTGGAAGTTTTTAAGAAGAGACTGGACAGCCATTTGTCCGAAATGGTGTAGGGTTTCCTGCCTGAGCAGAGGGTTGGACTCGATGACCTCCAAGGTCCCTTCCAACTTTATTATTATTATTATTATTATTATTATTATTATTATTATTATTATTATTATTATTATTATTATTATTATTATTATTATTATTATTATTATTATTATTATTATTATTATTATGGCTCTTATTGTGAATTGAGTTGGTTGAATGTCACGAACATGAAAAGGTTTAGAGTTAAGGTTAGGGCAGGGGTAGGCAACCTTGGCTCTTTTATGACTCGTGGACTTCAACTCCCAGAATTCCTGAGCCAGCCATGCTGAGGGGAAAGGGAGAGGTTTCCAAGCTGAGCCATGCTGGCTCAGGAATTCTGGGAGTTGAAGTCCACAAGTCATGAAGGGGCCAAGGTTGCCTACCCCTGGGTTAGGGTTACAATAAAGGTAAAACAAAGGGGAATTATTAATTGTACAGCTGCAGTGTCTAATAATTTTACTAGGCGGTTGGAAAGCAAGAGACTTGACTGGACCTATCAACTGGTCTGGAAAAGAAGGATATGGCGTATTCTACGGGACAGATATAAAAGTTTATGCTGAACTAATTTGGGTGTGGTCTCTGGGATTGTATTTGCCGAGATCCACCAGCCTTTGCAAACGCTTCAATAAAACTTGTTTTGTTTTCCAACACCTTTGAAGTGGAATTTATTTTATTCCTAACAAAGGTGATAGGGAGGAGAGGAGAGATGTAGGTGGGGCAAGCCTGAGGGAGAGAAGGGGGCTGAGGAATTCTGGGAGTTGAAGTCCACAAATCATAAAGTGGCCAAGGTTGGGGACCCCTGATCTAAACCATCTGCCATGAAACAACAATTGATCAAACTCAACCCAGATGAGCAAATGGAATTTTAAAGAAATGCCACAACTTCTGAGAAAGAAATGGGGGGGGGGGAGGAGAATATATTTGTATGATGGTTTTCATTATCTCACCTTCCTCTGACTCATCAGCCAGACCCCTCGACTCCAGGGGTTGGAATTATCATCAAAAGTGTGAGTTGCGTTTTTGGCTTCAGTTACCTTCCTCCAATCCCCTCAGCTAACAATTATGTTCTTTTTCAACAACTTTCCCAAGGAAAAGATTGTAAATCTTTTAGTCAAGAGCCTTGTTTATATAACAAGCTTCAATTTCTAAATACATGCTGGGTTACAATGTGTGTAAGCATAGAAGGGGGAAAAAAAACCCTCTGATCAGCAGTATATAACAATAATTATAATCAAAGTTGGAAGAAATCGTCTGCAGCTTGATAGGAAGCAAAAAGGATTTTGTTTAAAAAATGCTAAATTATATAAAATGCTACTTGCCTGGTGGTTTCTGAATAATATTACATGATCTTTAACCTCACAGTTGATAGATGATAATAATGATACCTAATAACAGAGTTGGAAGGAACCTTGGAGGTCTTCTAGTCCAACCCTCAATTTCAAGGAGAAAATCCTATACCATTTCAGACAAATGGCTGTCCAGTCTCTTCTTAAAGACTTCCAGGGTTGGAGCATTCACCGCTTCTGGAGGCAGGTTGTTCCACTGGTTAATTGTTCTAACTGTCGGGAAGTTTCTCCTTAGTTCTAGGTTGCTTCTCTTCTTGATTAGTTTCCATCCGTTGCTTCTTGTCCTGCCTTCAGCTGCTTTGGAGAATAGCTTGACTCCCTCCTCTTCTTTGTGGCAGCCCCTCAAATATTGGAAGACTCCTATCACATCACCCCTAATCCTTCTCTTCATTAAACTAGAGACACCCAATTCCTGCAACTGTTTTTCATATGTTTTAACTTCCAATACGAAGAACAGCTACGGGATTTGGGTCTGGCTAGTCTAAAGAAAAGAAGAAACAGGGGCGACGTGATAGCAGCGTTCCAGTATTTGAGGGGCTGCCACAAAGAAGAGGGTCACGTTGTTCGCCAAAGCACCAGAGGGAAGGACGAGAAACAACGGTTGGAAACTGATCAAAGAGAGAAGCAACCTGGAATTAAGGAGAAACTTCCTGACAATGAGTACAATCAACCAGTGGAACAGCTTGCCACCAGAAATCGTGGGCGCTCCATCGCT
The DNA here is from genome assembly GCA_023970755.1 of Azemiops feae. Classification (NCBI taxonomy): domain Eukaryota; kingdom Metazoa; phylum Chordata; class Lepidosauria; order Squamata; family Viperidae; genus Azemiops; species Azemiops feae. The sequence continues at coordinate 134,623 of JALGBA010004144.1, read as the reverse complement.
GGAGATTTTTAAGAAGAGACTGGACAATCACCTGCATGAGATGGTATAGGTTCTCCTGCTTGAGCAGGGGGCTGGACTAGAAGACCTCCAAGGTCCCTTCCAGCTCCTATTCTATTCTATTCTATTCTATTCTATTCTATTCTATTCTATTCTATTCTATTCTATTCTATTCTATTCTCTTTGTTGAGGTATAATTGGGGAATGAAACATCTACAAGAAAAAACCAAGCTCAGAAAGCACTACAATAAAGATATTAAATTTAAAAAATCAACAGCTGATGGTTATGGTATGATGTCATCAAGTCAATTCGAAGCGAGGGCAATTATTTTTGCCCTCTCTCTGAATGCATATTTTCCCCCATGCCAAAGCATTGGATTTTCTGAAAATTTGCGGGGGGGGGGGGGCAAGGTTTGTTCTATACATGTAGTCCTCGAGTTACAACCATTCATTTAGTGACCGTTCAAAGCTACAACAGCACTGAAAAAAAGGACTTAGGACCGTTTTTCACAATTATGACCGTGCAGCATCCCCATGGTCACGTGATCAAAATTTGGACGCTTGACAACTGACTCACATTTATGACGGTTTCAATGTCCCCGGGGGGTCATGTGACAAGCAAAGTCAATAGGAAAACCAGATTCACTTAACAACCGTGTTACTAACTTAACAACGGCAGTGATACACTTAACAACTGCGGCAAGGAAGGTGGTAAAATGGAGCAAAGCTCTCTTTAACAACTGTCTCGCCCAGCAATGAAACTTTTAGGCTCAGTGGTGGTCACAAATTGAGGACTACCTGCATTTATCTTAATTTCAGCTAACCAGAAAGGAATAGGGATCGTGTTTTCCTCCAGATCTTATGGCTCCACATGACATAACTCCTATTTTCCTTTCATTGCAGAAAGAAAAAGCCCAAACCAACATAACCACCCAATCACAGCTCATAACCATGGAGATCACTTTTCCGCAGAGATATTTGTTGAAAGGCTTATTAGAAACAGAGTGGAGAATAATGGGGGCCCCAGTCACTTCCAATTTGTTTGGAGTTTCGTGATGTGAGTCAGAATGCAGCTCCTTCCTTTTCACATCTCCAAATAAAATGATTTCAACAAGCTTTTGGGTTGACTTTTGTTCCCAGTCTGGTTCGGTTTTAACATCTCCTCTCCCATCGCTGCTATTAAATTAGTTGTCACAGAGCTGATGAGATTGTATGAAAAAGGGCTAGCTTTTTAACACCCACCTCAAAGTGTTGTTTCTATTTTTTAGGAATGAGCGAAGAGGTTAACAGGAGGAATTTAATAATAATAATAATAATAATAATAATAATAATAATAATAATAATAATAATAATAATAATAATAATAATAATAATAATAATAATAATAACAACAACAATAATAACAATAACAACAACAACAACAACAACAACAATAGCAAAAATGGTGCATTGGAAGATCTACAAGAAATATCATTTGCCTGTAAACAAGAACTGGTGGGATCATAAAATAGAGAAAGTCATAGAAAATGATAAAGTTAAACTGCTCTGGGACTTCAGAATTCAAACAGACAAGCACCTGCAACATAACACCCCGGACTTAACAATTGTCGGTAAGAAAGACAAAAAGGTCTGGATAGTGGATGTGGCAGTGTCTGGAGACAGCAGAATAGACGAGAAAGAACTGGAGAAGATAACAAAATACAAAGACCTACAAATAGAAATAGAAAGACTGTGGCAAAGGCAAGCAAGGGTAGTACCAATAGTAATAGGCACCTTGGGTGCAATCCCAAAACAACTGGAGCACCACTTGAACACCATTGGCATTGACAAATTCGCCATTAGTCAATTCCAAAAGGCGGCCTTACTAGGAACTGCTTCCATCCTGCGACGATATCTGTAATACCATCAAACATCCACATCTGCCTATCCCAGGTCCTTGGTAAGGTCTCGATAGGTAGACAAAAATGCCAAATCCAGTCTGAACATCTGGCTGACTCTGCGATGATCCATAATAATAATAACAATAATAAAGTTGTAAGGGACCTTGGAGGTCATCTAGTCCAACCCCCTGCTCAGGCAGGAAATCAATTTCAGACAAATGGTACTTTTTTTACTTTGCTACATGCCAACTTTGGAAATAAGAAATTAGGTAGGACAAGAGGCTGGGTCAAAGCCAGAGAAATCTTCAACAAGGGTTACACAAGTACTGTACAGAGTTTGCATAAGCTGATTGCTCAGTCTAAAGGCAGATTCGTTTTGCCTCGGGCTGCCACATAATTTGCATGCCGTAAAACAATGAATTACCGGGACTGGTTTATCTGCAAGGCTTGCATTTCTCAAGGGAAGCTAGCTTATTTGTACCTTTGCAAACTGCGATCGGTTATTTGTTCCTGGGAAAGCGGAAACAGGCCAGCATATCTCAATGCTATCATAATTGATTCTTCTCCCATTGCCAAATCCCTCTAAACATTCATTAGCCCTAAATAATAGGTTTCAAGATGATTCATTATTCTGTCATTTTGAAAAATCATACAGGCTGGGCTGTTTTGTCCACCGTTCGCATTCTGGCGATAAAAGATCAAATTTCATTGATCGCCCTCTTCTGCCCCTTTTACAGGTAGCTCACTAATCTCCATCATATCGTCCCCGCCCTCAAATTTACAACCTCGTTTTTCTTCATTTGTGTATTCATTATTTGAAATGCAATCTCGTAAACGCTTGGGAAGGACAATGAAATCTGCGGATGCTATTGAGCTGGGGGAGTTCACTGTTACATTTTCATATGGGGAAGGAGTTTGATTCAAATACGACATCATTCAATATAAATGTTTTGGCCCGGCGGATTGTAGGGAAATATTAGGAATGGTTAGTTATAGTGCAAATGTAAATTATCATGGGCCATCATTTTAATGTCAGAGGAAGGATATGAAGATCCATTCTTATTCATTAAAAGGAGCAAAATGAGTCTCAACAGAGAGTTACGTTCTTCAAAATAGGAACTGAACAAATACAGGTTGAGTGACATTTGGCTTGACAGCAGTACATATATGAAGAGGATTTGAAGGTTGTAGCAGACGGCTACTGTTATGTCCTGGGCCTTGCTGAGTCATTCAGCAAGGCTCAGAAAGGCTGCAGGAAGGTTGCAGAGACCTGGACAGACCACGTGTCTGCCCGGGACCCAGACAGGCTGTCTCCAGCCTTGCGCGCATGCGCAAGGCGGGAGAATGGCCTGCAATGATTGGATGTGCATCCCCTTGCAAGGGGAATATAAAAGGCCAGTGGCCATTGTGTTCTTGCTTCTGTTCTGTGAATGTACTTAATAAAGAGATCCTTTGTTGTGAACCTGCTTCGTCTCGATGTCTGCTTTGCAAGAACAGAACAGCTACCTAACCATGAAAATCGACATGGTATATAACACCCTCAATGGGAAACCATATTTTTGTTCAATTTTTGCTTTGGTTAAAATTTGCTGATCCCAGGGCATCATAAATTAAGAAAAGTCTCATTAACGTGAATATGATTAGAGGAGAAGAATGAAGCTGAAATGAATCCTCTCTGAGCAACTTTTAAATAGAACTGCAAAAGGAAGTTGAAGAGAAGTTTTGACCTACTGGAAAAAAAGGGGGAGGGGAGGAGGAGGAGGAGAGGGAGGGGAGGAGGAGAAGGGGAAGCAGGAGAAGAAATAACAGAATAACAGAATAGCAGAGTTGGAAGGAACTTTGGGGGTTTTCTACTCCAACCCCTTGCTCAAACAGGAGACCGGGCCTATACCATCCCTGACAAATGGCCGTCAAGCTTCTTCTTGAAAACCTTCAGTGAGGGAGCATCGCTGGTTGTCAGGAAATGTCTCCTTGATAAGTTTCTATCCATTGCTTCTTGCCCTGCTTTCAGGTGGGGAGGAGGAGGAGGAGGAGGAGGAGGAGGTGGACGACGACGACGACACCATGTTGCATCAAAATCAGCTTATTTGGTCAAATTTTCCCAGGTCTCTTTTAAGTTGGAAATTTTACCTGTTGGTGTCATTATTAATGCAACCAAGTAGTCTGTAAAATGTCCAGCTTTTCAGAGCACAATCTTTCCCCCTTATAATCCACAGCTCCTCTGGCTTCCCTCACTCCCAAGAGAAGACACTAGGAATGCACCTCCAACTTTTCAAATAAGGAAATTGGGGCTGCAAGTGAATTGTAAGAAAATGTGTGGAAGTAGAATCACAACACTGGGATAGCACCTGCCATCACTTCCATCATAAAAGAAGCCCATGACCCTGCCAGGAGAAATTGAAAATAAACACGAGGCACCCCATGATTATAGTAACAAAGTAGGGGATGAAAACTCTAGATATATTGTGTGGCATTCCTGCTGGCTCAGGAATTCTGGGAGTTGAAGTCCACAAGCCATAAAGGGGCCATAGTTCCCCACCCCTGACATACAACATGAAAGATTGTTTTGGACGGCTTGCAACACGGTCTGAGTTGTCGCATTCTTTCTGATCCCACATCCTGGCTGCTGGATGACATAGAACGAATCAGGTAAAGATTGGTGGAAGAAACCTCAAATATCTTTAATATGCTGATGGTTTCTCTCAGAAACGAAAGAAGGTCTGGAACATCTGATCAATAAAATCACAGAAGAAAGTGAGAATTCTGGTATCTTTCTGAACATTAATTAATTAATTAATTCATAATAGAATTGGAGGTCTTGTAGTCCAGCCCCCTGTTCAAGCAGGAGACCTTATATCATTTCGGAGAAGTGGATGTCCAGTCTCTTCTTAAAAACCTCGAGTGATGAAGCACCTACATCGTCTGAAGGCAAGCTGTTCCACTGGTTAATTGTTCTCACCGTCAGAAAATTTCTCCTTAATTCCAGGTTGCTTCTCTCCATGATTAGTGTCCATCCACTGCTTCTTGTCCTGCCTTCAGGTGCTTTGGAAAATAAATTGGCCCCCTCCTCTTCGTGGCAACCTCTCAAATACTGGAATACTGCTATCATGTTCTCCCTAGTTCTTCTTTTCTCTAGACTAGCCATACCCAAATCCTGCAACCGTTCTTCGTATGTTTTAGTCTCCAGGCCTTTAATCGTCTTAGTTGCTCTTCTCTGCACTTTTTCCAAAGTGCAGAGAAGAGCAACTAAAACTTTTTGAAACATCAAAAAACACCAGCTCATAAGCACTTCAAGGAATGAAAACAGTGAAATAGAAATTGAGGGTGAAGAGATAGAATGCGTGGAAAAATTTCATTTCCCTAAGATTGCACATTGCTCAAAGTGGCGAATGTAGCACAGAAATAAAACGTCGGATTGCACTGGGTTGGACACCAATGATGAACATGAGCTGAATACGGAAAAGCAAAGACATCAGTCTGGCAACCAATTGTAGGCTAGTTTGCTCTATTGTATTCCCTGTGGTTGCTAAAGTTGGACCTTAAAAAAGCAAGACAGGATGATAATAGACTGGTTTGAGCTGTGGTTCTGGAGAAGGCTTCCATGTATTTTTTGGACAGTGAAGGTGACTAACAAGAAAGTACTGGAGCACATAACACCAGACATGTCCCTGGAAGCAAAATTGCAAAACTATGATGAGCTGTCTAGTGGTAAAACAAAGCAAGACTAGGGCATACACTTGAAAGAAAACTGGGAATCCTGTAATTTTGTCAAGAACAAAGAATGCTTATTCACAGAGAATATGCACATGTAAAGCTTATCATATCAATTCTGGATGGGCAGAGAACAGATAATAGTAACAAAGAGTTAGAAGTGAGGGTTGGAAGAAGAATTAGGTCCAGTTCCAAGCCAGGAGAAAGATGCTGGAAATAAAATGGAGGCTGGCTGCTTAGGAAGGAAGAGCTCTGTTTATTGATGAGCAGAACCAACAACAACATGCAGTTCTGGGACAGCTGACAAAATGGAGTTGAGAGTAGGTGGGTTTTTATACATCCTTTGGGGCTTTGTGTTTGAGATGCCTGTTCATTGTGAAATGTACTTTGTCCTGTGCTTGAGTGTGCCCTATTAGTATTCTAGTTATTGTTGCCTGACTCCCATTGTGGCTGGGCGTTCTATCCTTGGAGCTGAGTGGGGAATGTAGATTTTAGGAGTCTTCGTTTTTCTAATCCCATCAACCTTCTGTGGGAGCTGTGGTTGAAGGCATTTTGTTTATGAATAGGGTGACTTTCTGAAGGGATTACAAAAAACTCCATTCCTAAAGATTAGCCTCTTCAGGTTTCTGCTTGAGGCTGTTTTCCTATAACAAGAAGACTGGGGCAGCTTTCTGTCTTTAAGAAGATGTCTCTCCTTTTCTCCTTTAAGGGAAATATAATATTCTGTTCCTTTTAATATTCCCCCAAATATTCCATTCTCTGGGTGGGGGCTTCCCACATTACTCATAGGGATAGCCTGGAGCAAATAGAATGTGTAGAATCTGAAATATTCATTAGCCAAGGCTTAGGGATAGGGACGGCTATAAACCCATAGAACAATTTTTAGATTATTACTAAAACGTTTATTAGATGATATTTCTTATATATCCAGTCTTATCCCGCCTTCCTCTTTAGTGAAATTGTATAAAGCTTTCTTCATTCTATTGTTTGGGGTTCCTTGGCATTTTTGGCCAGGACCCCTTTTCTTGGAATGCTTCAATAAAAGGAAACAGGACCTGCACCTCGTGTCTGGTGTTCTTCATCGGCTTCAGCACCAGGTTCAGACCCGAACTGAGGAGAACAACTATACCTCACTTATTTTGGCCATGTCATGCGGGGGAATTCACTGGAGAATAGAATAGAACAGAACAGAACAGAACAGAACAGAACAGAACAGAACAGAACAGAACAGAATAGAGCTGGAAGGGACCTTGGAGGTCTTCTAGTCCAGCCCCCGCTTAAGCAGGAGAACCTATACCATCTCAGACAAGTGACTGTCTAGCCTCTTCTTAAAAATCTCCAGTGATGGAGCGCCAACGATTTCTGGAGGCAAGCTGTTCCACTGGTTAATTGTCCTCACTGTCAGGAAGTTTCTCCTTAATTCCAGGTTGCTTCTCTCTTTGATCAGTTTCCAACCATTGTTTCTCGTCCTTCCCTCTGGTGCTTTGGTGAACAACCTGCCCCCCTCTGCCTTGTGGCAGCCCCTCAAATACTGGAAGACTGCTATCATGTCTCCCCTATTTCTTCTTTTCTTTAGACTAGCCAAACCCAAGTCCTGCAGCCGTTCTTCGTATGTGTTAGTCTCCAGGCCATTGATCATCTTAGTTGCTCTTCTCTGAATTTTTTCCAAACTCTCAACATCTTTTTTGTGATATGGTGACCAAACTTGGCTGCTTGGAAGAGTTAGCGGTAAAAGGAAAGCAGGCCGTCAAAGAACAACATGGCTGGGCACCATCAAAGCTGACACAAGCCAGAGCATAGAACAACTCAAAGAAGCAGTGCAAGATCAGAAGATGGGGAGAGACCTTATCCATAGAATCGCCAAGAGTCGGACATGGCTGAATGGAGAACATCATCATACCGATGCCAAGATGTGCAAGATGCAGTAAATAACAACTTTCCCTGCTAACAGTGGAGACATTTCCATTTGGCTATCAGCATTCTTTTACAACACGCTTTTAATAACTGCAGAATTAGTATTGAAAAGCTATTGATTAGTAATCAAGGTTGATGCTGTGGGCTGAAGAAAAGCAAATTATAGGATTGCCGTTTCAGTTTTGATTAAAGCTGCCTCTTTCCTCTATATATTCTGTGACAAACTAATCTTATAAGAATCTGAACACCCAAATGAAACAGATTGTTTTTTCCATCGAAATAGATTGCTCTGTCCTTTCAGCTGAGATTAACATTGAGTTTTGATACTACGAGCAAAAGATTTTTGTTTTTGTTTTGCTAACTAACAAATCAAGGGCTGTCTACCATGGGTACACAAGCTTTGGAAAAATCAAAGGCCGAATACGATTCTTGTTGATTTGTGTAGGGAGACTGCAAGGGGAAAATAGGTGTGGTGAGATGATGTGTCCAGAATAAAACACAAAGTATTCTTAAAACCCAATTATTTTTATTCGTGCTCTGATTTTCCCTCTTTGGTTCCTTTCCTCCAGTTTACATAGTCCTAAAACGTATCTTCAACTTTCTTGCTGAAAACTGATGGCAGCTAAGAAGATTGCTGGAAATGTCACCGAACTTCAAGGAACTTCCTGTCCCTAAAATGCATGCTGTCCATTTATATATATTACATGAAGAATTAGCAACGGATGGAAACTAATCAAGGAGGGAAGCAACCGAGAACTAAGAAGAAATTTCCTGACAGTGAGAACAATTAATCAGTGGAACAACGTGCCTCCAGAAACCAGAAGTTTTTAAGAAGAGATTTGTCTGGAATGGTATAGGGTCTCCTGCTTGAGCAGGGGTGGGACTAGAAGACCTCCAAGGCCCCTTCCAACTCTGTTATTCTGTTATTTTCCAGCATCAATTCTTCCAAAAGCAACATCAGCATCTAGATGATTTTGGTTGATTCCCTAAAATGAAGAAGAGTAGGACATGACTAGAACTTGAATGGGAGAACATCAGGGCTGTAAACTAGATTCAGAAGATGGAAGATGGTAATAGCAATAGCAATAACAATATTTATTATCATTTACATTATACAGTGCAATAGTGTGATTAGTGCTTACATTAAAAACAGCCAGAGCTCTAGACGCCATATAGATAGTTCTCAAGTCAGGACAACAATTGAGCCCAAAATTTCTGTCGCGAAGTAAATCAATTGTTAAATGAGTTTTGCCCCATTTCCTGACCTTTTTGCCACAATTGTTAGTAACATGGTGGTTAAGTGACTCTGACTTCCCCATTGACTCTGCTTATCATACAATCAGAAAAGATGACCATGTGACCCTGGAACACAGTAACCATCATAAATATAACCCAGTTTCCAAACGCCTGAAATTTGATCACATGATCACAGGGATGCTGCAACGGTTGTAAGTATGAAAAATGGTCATAAATCACTTTTTTCAGTGGCATTGTAACTTCAAACAGTCACTAAATGAATAGCTGGAAGTTGAGGAGTAACTGTATATGATTGTGTGAAAAGTTGTAACATGCACGAAAAAATATAGTTCAGTAGATTTGGAAATTAGGCCCAAGATGAGCAACCAATCAGCAAATAATGTGCATTTTTCAAAACATTTCCACGCTATTTTGATATTTCACATCACTTAGCAGATTAATAGGGAGTTTTTCCAACCACATGATCCTTCCAGGGCAAATATATATGGCAGGTCTACCATTACCAAATTAACAAGAAAAATAACAGCAATTTTAATCTTACCTCAGATTTGACATTGGGGCCTTAATTTAACATTCGTTGTAGCGCTCCCTACCCCCCCCCCCCAAATGGGTCTTGAAAGGCAACATATTTAATTACATAGTAATTTTTTTTCCTAAAAGTAGAAAGCAGGATAAAGACAACACATTAGCATCTAAAATTGGAACAGCAATTAGGTAATACTATAAACAGGGACACTTTGGTGTGGTTAGATCTTGAGGTATTTTTTTTTCCTCCCTCTCTTTCTTGAGCTGTTTTTAAATATTCCTGCCACAAAAACTGTAAGTAGCTTGTTCTCACTACATATAGTCCTCAACTAACAACTGTTTGTTTAGTGACACTAAACAACGGCACTGAAAAAAGTAACTTATGACCAGTTTTCACGCTTACACCCATTGCAGCGTCCCCACAGTCACATGATCAAAATTCAGAGGCTTGGCAACTGGCATGTCTTTATGACGGTTTTCAGTGTCCCAAGGTCATGTGATCCCCTTTTGCGACTTTCTGACAAGCAATGTCAATGGAGAATTTAACAATCGTGTGACCAGTGATGGGATTCAGCCGGTTCGCACCGGTTCAGTAGAACCGGTAGCTAAATTTTGTTGAGTTCGGAGAACTAGCTGAATGCACACCGCTTCCAGAAGTCTGTTCTAGGCCTCGGAGGCCTGGAGGAGGCCTCCCAGGCCTAGAACGGTCCACCGGAAGTGCGGGGATGCCACTTTCGGAAGTCCGTTCTAGGCCTTGGAGGCCTGGAGGAGGCCTCCCAGGCCTAGAACGGCCCGCCCGAAGTGCAGGGATGCCACTTCTGGAAGTCCGTTCTAGGCCTCAGAGGCCTGGAGGAGGCCTCCCAGGCCTAGAACGGCCCACCGGAAGTGCAGGGATGCGACATCCGGAAGTCCGTTCTAGGCCTCGGAGGCCCAGGCCTGCATCCAGACAGAGAACCAGTTGTTCAGGGATTTGAATCCCACCACTGTGTGTGACTAACTTAACAACTGCAGTGATTCATTTAACTCTCGCACTATTTTTTTTTGCAATTTATTACTTTTATAATTTCCCATCCCAATACACACCTTTTCTCTACAGTCCTAACCTAAATTTCTTCTTTTCTGCATGTGTCTTTTACCTAAACTCAATTTAGCAGAATACACTTTTAAATAATGCGGCATTCCCATATTTACACTGCTTTTTTATAAAATGTACATTAATGGTCATGAGGTTTTCTACTGAGAATTGACATAGAAGTGGGCTTTCTTTCTGTGCTGCCATCCTGCTTTGGACAAGGCAAAAGAAATCCAGGAAGGGTTTCCTTTATACTCTTAATAAAGTGCTCAAGATTTACTCTCTCAATGTTGCAATGATGTGCAAAGAAAAGAAGGAACATCTGTTTTTTTTCCCCCCCATTTAAATGTCTCCACCTCTATTGGACATTAAGGAACCACTTATCCATAGAAGAAAATAAGAATGCCTTAGTTAGCACCGTTATCAAATGTTGCCTATACGGCCATTTTGGAACAAACTTAATGCTTCTTATATGTCAGATGTGAAATTTGGAGAGAAGCAGCAGCAGTTTTGAAAAGACTAGTAGCACTTTTTTGCACAGATGGTAAGAAAGCTGAAACTCTCCATTTGGCAGTTTCATTAGGAATTTGAAGTAATCAAGCAATCCATTCCCAAATACTCATAATTTGACAAAGATACACGTACTCCTCGACTGACAACAGTTCATTTAGTGGCCATTCAAAGTTACAACGGCACGGGAAAAAGTGACTTATGACTGTTTTTCACAGTTACAACTGTCACAGCATCCCCATGGTCACATGATCAAAATTCAGACGCTTGACAACTGATTCACATTTATGACGGTTGCCATGTCCCGGGGTCATGTGATCACTTTTTGCGACTTTCTGGTAAGCAAAGTCAATGGGGAAGCCAGATTCACTTAACAACCGTGTTATTAACTTGACAACTGCAGTGACTCACTTAACAACTGTGGCAAGGAAGGTTGTAAAATGGGGCAAAACTCACTTAACAACTGTCTCGCTTACCAACAGAAATTTTGGGGCTCCATAGTGGTCATAGGATCACCTGTACTTAGAAATTGGCTACTCTGTCCTCTATACCCAGAAAAAAGAAATGTAATATTGAGATTCATGACAGAATAAAAACACTTCACCTGACACGCTGCTGACTAGATTTATAATGAAGTGCTTTTTTTTTTTTTCCTGGTGAAAATGAAGAGAACCCAGCAAATAGAACTGTGAGATTGCTATGTATGCATTGTAAAATAATAGTGCTTTGGGTATTCAATCCATCAAAAGGAAAATTTAAAAATGATGAAGTGCATTGAGATAAGAAACTAGAAATCTGAAAAGCCGATGGATTTTTAGCATGCTGATAGCAAGGTAATAGGAAAAAATTATGCCTTTCTCTCCCTCCCCCCTTTAAAATAAAGAGAAAGGACTATAGGAAGTGTGAAAGAGGGTTGTACAGAAAATAATAGTTTTTTTCCCATTCTGATGTGAACTCGAGTGTCAGAAAGGCTGCAATGGAAAGATGGAGGCTCATTTTTTTAAAAAAGGCTCTTTTCTCTCTACTGCTCTGGTGTTAAAGGCAGTGGTGGGATTCAGCCGGTTCGCACCACTTCGGCAGAACCGGTAGCTAATTTTTTGTTGCCCAGGCCTAGAACGGACTTCCGGAAGTGGCATCCACACAGAGAACCGGTTGTTGACATATTTGAATCCCACCACTGGTTAAAGGTGCTGGCCTACAAACCAGGAGACTGTGAGTTGTCGTCCTGCCTTAGGCAGCAAAGTTGACTGGCTGAGTTTGGGCCAATTATCAGGAGACTGTGAACTCTAGTCCCGCCTTAGGCAGGAAAGCCGACTGAGTGATTTTGGACCAATCACCAGGACATTGTGAGTTCTAGTCCCACCTTAAGCATGAAAGCTGGCTGGGTGACTTGGGGCCAGTCCCTCAATCCACTTTACAGTGTGTTGTTGTGGGGAAAAGAGGAGGAGGAGGAGGAGGAGGAGGAGGAGAATTAGGTGTGTTTGCTGCCTTCAATTACTTATAAACAATAATAAAGGGAGGATAAAAACCAAATAAATAAATCTCAGGCTCCCCAAATCAAAAAAGACACACAGAGTTCCTCACCTATAGACAGAATCTTGCCGAACTAAAGCAAACTGTTTGCATCATTGAAGATGTACGTTAAGAACAGGGGTCCTCAAACTTGGCCCTTTTATGACTTGTGGACTTCAACTCCCAGAATTCCTCAGCCAGGCACGCTTGACTCCCTCTACTTTGTGGCAACCCCTGATTAAGAACACCTAGGGAGGAGCTGACTTAACCCTCTTCCTTCCGGCCAAAATATCTCAATATCTGTTGCAAGAATTGGGTATGTCTAGTTTAATGAAGAGAAGGACGAGGGGGGACATGACAGCAGTCTTCCAATATCTCAGGGGTTGCCACAAAGAAGAGGGAGTGAAGCTATTCTCCAAGGCGCCTGAAGGCAGGACAAGAAGCAACGGATGGAAACTAATCCAGGAGAGAAGCAACCTAGAACTAAGGAGAAACTTCCTGACAGCTAGAACAATTAATCAGTGGAACAACCTGCCTCCAGAAGTTATGGATGTTCCAACATAGGAACCATTTGTCTGAAATGGTATAGGGGTTTCCTGCCTGAGCAGGGGATTGGGCTAGAAGACCTCCAAGGTCCCTTCCAACTCTGTTATTCTGTCTCTTATTCTTAGGGCATACAATCCCTCCCTCCTGGGAATCTGGACCACATCATGAAATCTGTTGGAAGTTGAGGTGTTCTAAGTCCATATGAATGGAATCTAACCTGAACAATGATGAGTGAATCAGGATTAATTAATTTATTTTCTAAACACATGTACAAGTAATCCTTGACTTGCAACAGTTTATTTAGTGACCATCCAAAGTCACAACCGCACTGGAAAAGGTGACTTATGACCATTTGTCACACTTACCCCAGTTGTAGCAACCCGATGGTCACGGGGATCAAAATTCAGACGCTTGGCAACTGACTCATATTTATGACGGTTGCCGTGTGATCATGTGATCCCTTTTTGTGACCTTCTGACAAGCAAAGTCAATGGAGAAAACAGAGTGACTTAACGTGTTATCAACTTAACAACTGCAGTGATTCATTTAACAACGGTGGCAAGAAAGGTTGTAAAATGGGACAAAACTCACTTAACGAATCTCTCACTTAACAAAGGTTTGGGGCTCAATTGTGGCCGTAAGTAGAGGACAACCTGCATGTGACTGCCCAACTCACACACAATAATACGACAATAATAATTTTTAAAAGTGTACCATTTATAGCAAATATACTGCATTATGAGGACAATTATCCTTTGTTGGACACATTAAGCAAAGACCTAACTCTCTGAGCAGTCTACAACAGTGGGAAGAGTGAGGGGTATTGAAGGAAAAGTCTTCAACATGGTTCAGTCCAAGCCAGGGATAAACAACATGGCGACTGCTTTAGAAAGAAGGTTGCAGTTTATTGAAGAGGAGAGCCAGACAGAAAGATGGCTCTGGAAGAAAAGAGAGAGCACACATGTAGGGAGTGGGTTTTTATACCCTCTTGAGCCTTTTGTTTGGAGTTGTTTCTTGTTCCTGTTTGAGGCTATTTCCTGTGTCATGTATTTTGACCTGTGTCCCTTTGGCATCTGTGAGTTAATCCTATTATGTCCTGTCTTAGACTTTGGGTGGGGTATGTAGATTTTAGGTGTCTTTGTCTTCTTAATCTTCTAGCTCCAACCTTCCTGGATTTACATCTGCATTTTTATAGAGCTGGTTTCTGCTTGGGGGAGGGAGACAGAAAAACTGGGCATGCTTTTCTGCCTCTTTAAGATCCTTTGAGGAAATATATTTTTCTGCCCTTTTAATATTTCCTTCTCTGGGGGTGGGGCTGACTTCCCACAGGGGGAAAAAACCTAATATTTTGTGATAGATTTATCTTCTCTTGGAGCCAAATTCTTACATGACTTGTAAAATGTACGGCTGTCAACTGAGTAAGGAAAATTTAATTGAACAATTATCTTCATTTTAACTAATTAACTAATTAAAATGTTTTAGTTCATTAATTGATTCCCTAGGTAAAGGGCAGATGATTAATCAACTAACCATTTTTCGAATGTATCGACAACGTAAATTGAATATAAACTTTTTAATTACGAAGGCCTCCATGCAGGTGGCATGAGAGCATGAGGAAAATGCATCAATCCTTTTTTTAAAAATAATAAATAAATAAATATAATGACAAAAGCTACACAATATACTTCATCTTTTCTGGTTTTATATGGAAACATCTTAACACCTTTATTTGTTAGCCTGTTTGCTTGTCAGATTTCAATCCTGATTTGTCCTAGGGGTATGAGAATGAGGGCGAATATAAATGTGATTATCTCTAATCTTGTTTCAGCAATTGAACCATGGGCCATACTGTCAGAATGCCCCTAAAAAAATCCTATAAATTAACCCGGCACTAACTTTATGCAGAAAACTACCATGTGGTTATCTCGAATATTTTCTCTGATGTCAGGGGCTTCTGTTTATTACTTAGGAAGCTTGAAAAATTACTTTCAAATTTCTCTGTTATAGAACATTGAACGTTGAATAATAGGGTTGGAAGCGACCTTGGTGGTCTTTCTATCCAGCCCCCCCCCTCATCAAGCAGGATACCTTATATTATTCCAGACAAATGCTGTTCCAGTTTCTTCTTGAAAACCTCCAGTATTGGTGCACCTGTTCCACTGACTGATGTTCTCACTGTCATGAAAATTCTTAGTTCTAGACTGGATTTCTCTTTAATGATCTTTCACCTGTTACTTCTTGTCCTGCCCTCAAGTGCTTTGAAGAATAACAGAATAATAGAGTTGGAATGGACCTTCAAGATCTTCTAGTCCAACCCCCTTCTCAAGCAGGAGACCCAATATACCATTTCAGATAAATGTTTGTTCAATGTCTTCTTAAAAACCTCCAGTGTTGGAGCACCCACAATTTCTGGAGGCAAGTCGTTCCACTGATTAATTGTTCTAACAGGAAATTTCTCCTTAGTTCTAGGTTGCTTCTCTCCTTAATTAGTTTCCATCCATTGGAAGGCTTCTTGTCCTGTCTTCAGGTGCTTTGGAGAATATTGACTTCCTCTTTTCTGTGACAGCCCCTCAAATCACTCCTAGTACTTCTCTTTGTTAGACCAGACATATGTAGTTCCTTCCATTGTTCATTATATAGTTTAGCCTCCAGACCTTTAATCATCTTTTTTTTTGCTCTTCTCTGTATTCTTTTTTGAGTCTCAATATCTTTTTTGTATCATGGTGACCAGAACTGGACACCATATTCCAATATTGGTCTTACCAATGCAGTATAAAGCAGTTCTAACCCTTCACATGATCTTGAAACTATCCCTCTGTTGATGCTACCTAGCTTAATCCACCATTAGAAGTGTGGGAAGTCAGCCCCACCCAGAGAAGGAAATATTTTGGGAAATATTAAATAGGCAGAATATTATATTTCCCCAAAGGATCTTAAAGGTCTGTAGAAATGCAGATTTGATAATCATATTCAGAAATGTTGGAGCCAGGAAGCTAGAAGCTGATGAGATTAGAAAGACAAAGACCCCTAAAATCTACATACCCCATCCAAACTCTAAAGACATGGCCTTTAGGACATAATAGGATTAACCCACCAACACCAAAAAGGACACACTCAAAAGCTCAGGTCAACGTTCATGCCACAGGAACAGGAAACAACCTCAAACACAAAAGCCCGAGAAGGTATAAAAACCCACCACTCCCAGCTACATATGGTCAGCTTTCCCAGAGCCACATTTCTGTCTGGCTCTGCTCTTCAATAAACTACAACCTTCTTTCTAAAGCAGTCTCCATTTTGTTTATTCCCGGCTTGGACTGGACCTTGATGAAGATTTTTCTTTCGACTGCTGTTACCTGTTCGACTTACATAGCAGACTGAAGAGTTAGTGAAGCTTAATATGGGTCTAACTCATTCAAGCTACTCAGGGAACATCTTGTTTGTCTACAAATGCACACAACAAATACACACACATGCTGCTCATCAAAAATTACAGAATGTAATTGCTCCTTCAGAGAGAACTTGGCTTACCTGAGGCCCTCCGTTTTCACTGTTTCCAGCAGTGACATTTATTTTGTTTCTTGCCTTCATCTACAAGGATTATCTCCAAATAAAACCTGTTCCCTTGTCTGCCTTTCTGCATTCTTGGTACACCTTCCGTTTTACCCAGGCTGGATCTAGGAAATCTTAAGCCTGTTCCCTCCCTGTTGCCTTGCTAGAATCCCTCTGAAGATGCTGAAGTTTTGGAAAATGTCAGGATCTCTGGGGTCAGCGGGGGAGCAGATGTCAGATTGCATATTTATTCATTTGACTGGAAAGGACAGATATAATTATTGTTTGAAGAGAAATTGTTGCCAAAGAAAAGGAAATATGGAGGCCTTAATTGGACTCAAAAATCTGATGGCAGCCAGGTCAAGTCACAAAACATCAGTTTAATTCTCTCCTCATAATTTCTCCTTCAGAGAATGCTGCAGGTGACGTAAGATTGATTAATGCTGGTAGCCCAGCCTCTACTTTCTCATTCTTATTAAAATGTGTTATGTGGAAACATTATTAATAAGTAATAGTTTAGAGCTAATATCTAGTTATGATTTCTAGCACAAGACCATAAAAATCATCAAAGTTCCAGTAACCATTGTTTATCCCAAAAGTTTGTCTTGAGGAATCAGTCTTCTATTCTATTACACTGTATTGGGATGGGGGATTTTTGGAGGAGTGGGGAATGTATTTTAAATATTATTAATCTGACCTTGGAGGACTATAGAGTTATGCTTAGCAATGAAGCAATGTCACAAATAGGACAGGATAGAGTGAAATTTCACATATATATTTTTTAAAATGGTTTTAACATGAGAGGTGAATTAAAGCTGATTAGGTTTTTAAGAAAAAAGAGGCGGGGTGAAGAAAGGAGGAGGAGGGAGGGATGGAGGGACGGAGGAAGGGAAGAAGGGAGGGAGGGAGGGAGGGAGGGAGAGAGGAAGGAATGAACGAAGAAAGGAAGGAAGGCAATGAGGGAGGAAACAAGCAAGCAAGAGGAAGAAGGTATCCTTTCTTTGGAGAAAGGATTTAGTGTGTTGTGTGAATCCAGATAGAGAATAGCATCCCTGGCAGACTCAGATTCACATAGTGTCAGCCGAATGTGATCTGTTTGATACATTAAAGAGTCAAAGAACAGAAAGTTCTAAGTGAGGCAAATGTACAACATATAAATGACTGAATACACCGAAATTGTTCTTCATTATTATTTCCATTACTGATAGATACATCTATGGAATAAAGGAGACAAGGGAAGGGGAAGGGGAAGGGAAGGAAGGAAGGAAGGAAGGATGGAGGAGCAGGGGGGAAGGGAGGGAGGAAGGAAGGAAGGAAGGAAGGAAGGGGAGGGAGGGAGGAGCAGGGAGGAAGTGAAGGGAGGGAGGGAGGGAGAAGGGAAAGGAAGGAAGGAAGGAAGGAAGGAAGGAAGGAAGGAAGGAAGAAGGAAGGAAGGAAGGAAGGAAGGAGGAAGGAAGGAAGTAAGTAAGTTGGTATAAATACCTTTATCTATGGTGCTTATTTGCTTCATGATAACCCCGTGGTAAACAAGAATTTAAAAATATTTAGACAAACCACGGAAAGTTACATAATGAAGAACTAGTGTGCTTAGGGACCATGAAATGTTGGCTGAATATTGTGGAGAACAGAAAACTGGAACGATAAGGAATCAAACAGATTCTCTTAGAAATGAGCACAACAATGCAGCTGTAAAAATTACAATCTAGATAATCTGAAAGGCTCAAATATGGTGCCTTTAAACATACAGTGGAAGCCCAGATCCCTTTTTATGTGTACCATGACAGCAAAAAAGGAGGCAGAAGCTTTTTATTATACTTTATTAAATTTCTACAAAGAATAAAATATAAAGAACAAAGAATAGGAAAAAAAAATAGAGAGGGGCAAAGTGCAAGAGATAAAGAGAAAAAAAAGAGGAGAAATAAAATAAAAAGAGAACAACTTCCGTCTTTCTTTGATACAGTTACAAATATAAAATATATTAATCTTTTGATCTGAAATTCTGTAATACACAATCTATAATCATTCTAATGCCAAAATGAATACAGCATTTCTTTTGTCTCCAGTGGTTTCCATGTACAGCTAGTCCTCGACTTACGACCACAATTGAGCCCAAAGTTTCTGTTGTTAAGCAAGATAGTTATTAAGTGCATTTCCCCCCCCCCATTTTATGACCTTTCTTGACACAGTTGTTAAATGAATCAGTGCAGTTGATAAGTTAGTAACACGGCTGTTAATTGAATCCGGCTTCCTCATTGACTTTGCTTGTCAGAAGGTCGCAAAAGGGGATCACATGACCCTGGGACCTTGCAACCGTCATAAATATGAGTCAGTTGCCAAGCGTCTGAACTTTGATCACGTGACCCTGGGGATGCTGCAACGGTCATAAGTGTGAAAAACGGTCATAAGTCAACTTTTATCCAGAGCCGTTGTAATTTCGAACGATCATTAAACGAATGGTTGTAAGTCGAAACCAAGCTAGACAAAGTCTTCTCTTTAATCAAAGTAGCTAGTTTGGCATCTCAGCCGATTCAAGAGGGGCTTTGATTGATGGTTTGCTTTGACCACCTTTCCTGTTCCTTCTCCACCCAGCCACCCTCTTGATTTCAGCAATGGCATACAGATCCATACACCTCTAATTTTCATGCCTGAATTCCAAATTTATATATTTTTTGAAATATTTATATGGGCCCTCAACAGGAGTCTGCATGGCGTACGATCATAATAAAAACCAAAGACCCCTGAATAAAATAAAACAGAAATTGAATTTATAATGAGAGAGTTTTAATGTAATAAAAATATCTGAACAATTTCTAGTTGACTCTCTATAGGTTTAAATTTTTTTGCAGCAAATCTGAGGTACTTTTAATTTTTTTTAAAAAAAATATTTGTCTGTGGTATATATTCGCTTCAAATGCTTTGTACTGACGAGGAATACTTTTCGTACAGAAATAAAACTCCAGTTCAATAGCAGAGTAAAGTGGCTAAACGCCATTGGATAAAAATGGAATTATTGAAAAATAAATAAATAAATAAATAAATAAAAGTATAATTGTACGGCCTTGCTCCTGAATTCGGTGATAAATTCTATTTCCTATGAAATCCGACAAATGCCAATCTGACATTTAGCTATTTTGGAGAGGAAATTAGTTTATTAAATTTTTAATCACAATTTTCATGCCATGTTATCCCATTAATTATTCTTGTAGCTGCTGAGCTGCTCCAAATGCTCCCTGGCTGTCACGCTTTTTGTTAGAACGGCAAATTAATTGGCCTTAAAATATTTAAGAAGAGCGAGAAAGGTGCTTGGCTAGGAAAAGTGATTGAAAATGAAAAATTAATTCAAAGGGGCTGAAGCAGGAGGGCTGCATGGAAGGGGGCAGAAGACAAGGAGGCAAAGCCGAAAAGAGGGCTGCCATCTTTGGCTGGGGGTCTGAAGGTCCTGTGGTGGGGCCGAGGGATAAAATGGGGAGTGATCCGGGACAAAGGGAGGGAGGGAGGGAGGGAGGGAGGGAGGAAGGAAGGAAGGAAGGAAGGAAGGAAGGAAGGAAGGAAGGAAGGAAGGAAGGAAGGAAGGAAGGAAGGAAGGAAAGAAGGAAGGAAGGAGAAATAGAGGAGAGAGGGAGGGAGGAAGGTGAGAAATGGAAGGAGGGAGAAAAGATATAGAGAAGGAAGGAAAGAAGGAAGAGAAGGAGGGAGGGAGAGAGGGAGGGAAGGAGGAGAGAAATAGAGGAGAGAGGGAGGGAGGAAGGGGAGAAATGGAAGGAGGAAGAGGAGATATAGAGAAGGAAGAAAGGAAAGAAGGGAGGGAGGGAGGAGAGAAATAGAGGAGAGAGGGAGGGAGGGAGGGGAGAAATGGAAGGAGGGAGAGGAGATATAGAGAAGGAAGAAAGGAAAGAAGGGAGGGAGGGAGGAGAGAAATAGAGGAGAGAGGGAGGGAGGAAGAAGTGGAAGGAGTGTGAGGAGATATAGAGAAGGAAGGAAGGAAAGAAGGAAAGAAGGGACAGAGGAAGAGAGGGAGGGAGGGAGGAAGGAAGGAAGGAAGGAAGGGACCGAGAGAGGGAGGGAGGGAGGGAGGAAAGAAGGAAAGAAGGGACGGAGGAAGAGAGGGAGGGAGGGAGGAAGGAAGGAAGGAAGGAAGGAAAGAAAGAAGGGACCGAGAGAGGGAGGGAGGAAAGAAGGAAAGAAGGGACCGAGGGAGTGAGTGAGTATTAAGATGTTTAAATTTAGTAGCTGGAACAGTAAAGTGTATAATGGGCAGAACACACAGTTGTAGCTGATTGGTTGGCGAAAGCTAGCTCATTCATGAGGCAATCTGTGTTATGATTGGTTGCTGTGGATGTAAAGGGGGAGTTCCCTCCCCCCCCCCCCGCCGCGCACTTTTTTTCTTCTGTGTGTTCTGTAGGCTCTGCGATTTACCTCATGGTGTTAGTGTGTTCCTGGCTATCTTGTCTGCTGTAAATATAGGTGTTGAATGTATTTATTTATATAAAACTACAAGGTTGTGTCAGTGTCTCTGCCTTCATTTGCAATTACACAATTCCTTGACAGGGAGGGGGAGAAGAGAGAGAGGAGGAGAGGCAGGGGGAGAGGGGAGGGAAGGGAAGGAAAGGGAAATGGGGAAAGGAAAGGAAAGGAGAAAGGAAGGGGAAATGGGGAAAGGAAAGGAGAAAGGAAAGGGAAATGAAATGAAAGGGAAATGGGGAAAGGAAAGGAAAGAAGGAAGGAAGGAAAGAAGGAAAAGGAAATGGGGAAAGGGAAGGAAAATGGGGAAAGGGAAGGAAATGAAAGGAGGAAGGAAAGGGAAACGGGGAAAGGGAACGAAATGAAAGGAGGAAGGAAAGGGAAATGGGGAAAGGAAAGGAACTAGATATAATTGTGCAAACACACGCACACACACACACGCACAAACACACACACACACACGCACGCACACCCATAAAGACATCTATCATCTCAAGAAGAAGTTCAAGCATTTCAAATACCTATATTTAACATTTCTCTCCAGCATG
Organism: Azemiops feae; assembly: GCA_023970755.1. Classification (NCBI taxonomy): domain Eukaryota; kingdom Metazoa; phylum Chordata; class Lepidosauria; order Squamata; family Viperidae; genus Azemiops; species Azemiops feae. The sequence goes on along the minus strand of JALGBA010004144.1, from coordinate 113,141 downwards.
ACATTTGTAAAGGCTGAATTTCTTCTTAGAAATGTTAAGATGGATAATACATGCTGATCACATTTGAATGAACTGATCCTTCACTGTAGGGTTGTTCAAATCTCTTTTTCACTGTATTAATTTATGAGCCAGGGCAATTTTCCACACATTGAAATATCACAGATCCAAGGACAGATGTATTTTAGTTTCCCACTATTGGGGCTCACAGGCTTAGCGTTGAATCAGAAGAACTGAATCAATTTCTTATGCAGCCTCCCATTTTTATGGCCAGTCCATCCACTGCAGGATCCAATAGGAAATATTTTTGGAGATTTTCCAAGTTCAGACAAAGCAACTGAACTCTGTAACTGATTCAGCAAAAAACAGCCTAGGATATTAGATACACACAGTACCATCGTTTGTTTTAATTATGGCTTGTTGAAAAAAACCACAGTGGCTTCTTTCTAATAGACAATGTCAGAACTAAGCCCAACCCTATTATGCAGAATAAGTGAAACCAGCCAAAGAGTTGGTTCAATTTTTCTACAGGAAAACAGTTCATATAACTAGAGAGAATTATTATATAGGTAGTCCTTGACTTACGACCACAACCGAGCCCAAAATTTCCATTGCTAAGCAAGACAATTGTTAAGTGAGTTTTGCCTCTTTTTATGATTTTCTTTTGCCCCAGTTGTTAAGCGAATCACTGCAGTTGTTAAATGAATCATGTTATTAAGCGAATCTGGCTTCTCACGTTGACTTTGATTGTCAGAAGCCGGCTGGGAATGTTACAAATGGTGATTCACATGACCCCGGGACATGTAACTGTCATAAATACATGCCAGTTGCCAAGTGCCCAAATTTTGATCACATGACCTGGGGATGCTACTATGGTCATAAATGTGAAAACTGGTCATAGGTAACTTTTTTCAGTGCAATTGTAAGTTTGAACAATCACTAAATAAAATGGTTTTAAGTCAATGACTATCCGTATTTCCTTTTTATCTTTCCCTTTCTAAAGTGGCTAAACCTCAGTTTTCAATAGATCTTATAAAACTTGCTTTCTTCACCCATCGGCCTGGTTGTCTGTCTTCTGTTTGCTTTGGCAAAATGGTATAGTATCACCTTCCGATCTACCTGTGAGTGCACCATACACAACCACTCAAAACATAGCTGGGTGTGATTAGGTTAAAGACACTGAGCTTGCCAATTGGAAAGTTGACAGCCTGGATTCAAGTCCCGAGCACTGCAAGACGGGGTGAGCTCCCGTTCCTTGCCCCAGCTCCTGCCAACCTAGCAGTTCGAAAGCGTGCAAATGTGAGTAGATAAATAGGCACCACTTCGGTGGGAAGGTAACACAACTGCTCATGCGCCTCAGCATATAGTCATGCTGGCCACATGACCACGGACCTGTCTTCGGACGACACTGGCTCCCTCAAATAAGAAATGGAGATGAGCACTGCCCCACAACTGGATAGGGGAAACTTTCATCTTAATCTTTAATAATATAATTGTCAAACAATTGACAATTGGGATGCAATTTCTATTACTAAGGAACAGGACTGTAAAACATGACATCATGTGGGGGGTCTCACTTAGTGATGGCAGTTCTGGCGCTTTCTGGTTGCCATCGTGAAGCAAATCCTGCACTGTCGTTACACGAGGACTTCACACGGTTGCCATTTGTGACCTCCTGCCAGCTTCCCTATGCTTATAGGAAGCCAAGAAAGAAGGTTCAAATGGCAACTATAGGACTGCGGGTCAAGGTGACAGCTAGAACTTCAAGGGTCAGTTGTAAGCATCACTTGTTCAATGATATTGCAAGTTTCAGTGATTGCTGTACTAGTGGCTATTAAACAAGAACCATGTATATGCATTGTGGTGCCGCCGTGTTTAGAATGCCGTATTGCAGGCTAACTCACTGCTCACTGCCAAGAGTTCAATTCTGACACACTCAAGGTTGACTCAGCCTTCCATCCTTCCGAGGTCAGTAAAATGAGGACCCAGATTGTTGGGGGCAATATGCTGACTCTGTAAACCGCTCAGAGAGGGCTCTAAAGCAGGGCTTTTCAACCTTTTCACCGATTGTACCACTTTTAGGATATGGCAATATTCGAGTACCACCTAGCAAGGTGTCAAAAACTTGATGACCAAAAAAAAAAAAACCCTGTTCAAAGTTGCAATTGCACTGAAATGACTTATGACCATTTTCACACTTATGACCATTACAGCATGCCCAGGGTCATGTGATTTATATTTGGATGCTTGGCAACTGATTCATATTTAGGATGGTCACAGTGTCCCAGGGTCATGTGATCCCCTTTTGCAACCTTTTGACAAGCAAAGTCAATGGCAGGGCTGCTGGTGGCCAAGTGCTAAGGCAGGACTTCCCTCCCTCCCTCCTTCCCTGCCTCCCTCTTTCTCATGCCCACCTCCTTCTGAAGGAAGAATTTGAACACCCCCCCCCATATTTTTTTCTCTTCCGTATATTCATCAAACAAGGGGAAACCTCCAGAAACAGAAAAGACAAACTGCTGAGTGAACTGGCTTAAAAAGGCACATTCCCCTTTAAGAATTAGCTACTGACTAGAAAGGAAAGTAAGGAAGAAGAAAAAAAGTAGTAAGTATTGGCTGCCCGCTAAGGCAGCCTCCCCAAATGGCTCCATTCATAAGTAAAGGAATCTACAGGCAAAATCCATTCAGGAGAAAAATACTTCAAAATCCCTTGCAGCCAAACTTACAGCTAACAATAGCAGAGCAATAGAAGCTAACAGGAGACACCAGCCATCAGCCAAATAGAAATTGCCAAACACTCCTTAAGAACACAAAGCCCACATTGCATAAATCCCAGAACTTCAAAGTCACAAAAGCACATAAGAATCCTTCCACTCTCCATTTCCCTCCCTCCCTCCTCTGTGCCTCACCTCCAGCCATTGCTACCTTTTTTCATTCCTCTTGGAGGGCGACCCCTCCCCCACTGCATTTCTTGCCTGTTTGCTGCTGCCAGCACAGGTGGCTGCCACAGCAGTTGTAGATTGGCTCATGGCCGGCCTGCTTGATTTGATCTCCTCTCCTCTCCCCACCCTCCTCCTTCGGTGCAGCTAGAGCTGACTCAGCCTCCTCCCAAGGCTGCTTCTTTTTTTCTCTCTCCCTCTCCCGCCCAAACTGCCTCCTTTTATAGCCTCTGTCTCTGCCCCCTCCTCCTCCTTTCTCATGGGGGAGGGTGAGCCAGAAGTGAGCCTGGGCCCTTTGTCTCTCCCCAGCCACTGCAGCTCCAGAGGACTCTCTCACTGTAAGTCCTTGCCTGCGCTGGCTCTTTCCCTCCCCCACTACACTTGGCTAGGCAGGGCTGCGTACCACAGGTTGAAAAGCCCTACTCTAAAGCACTATGAAGCGGCATATAAGTCTAAGTGCTCTTGCTACCTATATATTCAGTCAGAATTGATTGATCAACTAAGGAGTAGCAAATTCTACTTTTTATTGAGACAGAAAGGCAGAATTATTAGTTCAAGGGCAAAAATAATTGTCAACCTGCTTAACTTAATGTGCTGAAATTTGACATGCTTGATGTAATTTGATTTCACGGAGTTATATTTCATTAAATTTGTTGAATTAATTTCTCCCCAATCCAATGAAATTGATTCTGACTTTTGTTCTGCACACACCTTCTTTGTCCCCTCCTGCTTGCTTTGGGGAGTAATGTTTCGTCCACAGCTCACAACCTGGAAAAAAAAGAACATGGAATATAGAATTATAGGGCTGGAAGGGACCTTGGAGGTCTTCACTGGGAGGCAAACTATTCCATTGATTAATTCTTCTCACTGTCAAGAAATTTCTCCTTAATTCTAGGTTAGATCTCTCTTTAATGAGCTTCCTCCCATTACTTCTTGTCCTGCCCTCAAGTGCTTTGGAGAATCAGTCAACCCTCTTTTCTCTGTGGCTGCCCCTCAAGTACTGGAAGGCAGTTATGTCTCCCCTATTCCTATCTTAGATAGACTAGACCAGGGGTAGGCAACCTTAGCTCTTTTATGACTCGTGGACTTCAACTCCCAGAATTCCTGAGCCAGCTTGGCTAGCTCAGGAATTCTGGGAGTTGAAGTCCACGAGTCATAAAAGAGCCAAGGTTGCCTATCCCTGGACTAGACATACCTAACTCCCTCAGCCAGTCATCATACAATTTAGCCTCCGGACCCTTTATCATTTTTGTTGCTCTTCTCTGCACACTAGACCATGGGTCGGCCACCCGAAACATCGAACGAGCCGCACGGACCCGTTTGGCCTAAAAAAAAAAAACCCTGGGAGCCGCGCCCGTTCGCGCATGCGCACCCGTTCGCGCATGTGCACCCGTTCACGCATGCGCACACGCGCCCATTCGCACATGCGCACCCCCCGCACGTGCACCCCCCGCGCACCCGCCCGCGCCTGCGTGCAGGCGCTCCCCAAAATGGCGGAGGAGGCTCCGGAGCCGCAGGTAATGCCTCAAAGAGCCGCATGCGGCTCCGGAGCCGCGGGTTGCCGACCCGTGCACTAGACCAATGTTTCTCAATCTCAGCAACTTTAAGATTTGTGGACTTCAGTTCCCAGAATTCCCCAGCCAGCAGAATTCTGGGCGTTAAAGTTCACACATCTTAAAGTTGCTGAGGTTGACAGACACTGATCAACACTAAGATTCTCCTGCTTTTTGGATAGAGGATTTTCCCAGCGATGTTATTGGTACGGAGAAATGTTCTTTAGCGCAGAATTTAAAGATCTTTAAAATATTTCCTGCTTATCAGAAACAGGTGAGATGTTTTGAGAGAGAAAAAGATTATCCCAGGTGAATGAAATTTCTTTGGAAGAATCTCTCTATATAGAACACACAGATGTATTTATATGGTTTGGCCATATTGATTCTAGTACAAAAGATGCCATTGTAATTGAGATTGTAATTGAGGGAATTCCTAAGACAGCGATTCTTCTTGTGAAAAATCAGCTTTACATAGGCACAGCTCATCTACTTTTCTTCTTAGAAAACTAAAGGATTATTTTTTCTTCCTAGCGTTTTTGCTCAAGTGGAGGGTCCATTTTTTTTTCCTAGATCAACCGAATGTTGATCCATTCATTGAGACAGAAATTGAGAGACAGAGAGTGACTTGCCCCAAATCACCCAGCTGACTTTTAAGGCTAAGGTGGGACTAGAACTCACCATCTCCTGGTGACTGGCCCAAAATCACCCAGCTGGTTTTCATGCCTAAGGCAGGACTAGAATTCACCGTATCCTGGTGATTGGCTCAAAGTCACCCAGCCAGCTTTCATGCCTAAGGCAGGACTAGAACTCACAATCTCCTGGTTTCTCCTAATGCTTTAATAGTAGAACAAATTAGCTCTCCCTCCAACAATAAAAATTGAGAGGTCCTTGGTGCTCTCTGAACTTGCTTGTTTCGTTGCAGACGTTTCATTACCCAAACTAGGCAACCTCATCAGTGCTAGTAAAGAGTGCTGTTTGCTCTCAATTTATATTCTGGTGTCTTGCCCTGTTGATGGGGGTGGTCTTAGAGATTCTTTGGTTGGGCTGTTTGCTGTTGGCTTCTTTGCCAGTTTCTTGGTTGGGGTATTGTTTACTTGATGTTTGGTCTGAAGTTAACCTTGGAGTAAATCTATGCTGATCTGGGTGCTGATTGCTGGTGGAGAGGTGCTTAAATCTTTTTGTCTCCTTTTGGGGTTGGTTGATTGTCTCTTTTGCATAGTCTATAGATGTTGTTAATGTCTATGTGTCTGATTTGTCAGAGTTCCAGGCTTCTAGTAATTCCCTGGCATTTTCAGACTAGGCCTGGTCTAGGATGGTCACATTTTCCCAACTGAAACTATGGTTAAATCTGTCTACACGTTGTGAAATTAAAGAGTTTTCATCATGTCTTCTGACTGCTGGTTGGTGTTCATGGATGCGTTCTGCCAGTCTTCTGCCTGTGTGTCCTACATAGTGGTTGTTGGTTCTTACATTGTATGTTGTAGATGACTCCTCTTTTTTCTTCTGAGGTTGCTGGGGTCTTTTGGTTTGCTTAGGATGTTTTGAAGGGCTTTAGTTGGCTTGTGTGCTATGTTGATTCCATGTGGTTGTAGGAGTCTGTTGGTGTTTTCTGAGATATTCTTGATGTATGGCAGTGTAGTTCTTTTCAGGGTTTGTGTTGGTTGTGCTGTATTGGGTTGAGTGGTCAGGGACTTTTGGATAAAGTTGTGTGGGTATCCATTTTGTTGGAAATGGAAAAGCTTAGGAAATTTTACTATAGAATATTTATGTAAGCTAAACTAAACTCTTTAAAAACTCTTTTATTAGTTTACTGGAAATAAAGAATTTGACACTGTCATTATTTTATCCAGAAGGGGAAAATGTCAATTTAACCTTTTTTTTAAATTTTCATCCAGTCTTCAGAAACCTGTCAAATAAGGAACACGCTGGTGCTTTAAGGGAAAAAAAAAAAAGACTGAGAATTGTGGACTTTTTGACAATTTTCCTTCTCTTCTTGGCTCCCTAGTAATTTTGTTTTGCATTTTTCAAATAGTAACCATGACTACAGTAGGGGACCAACGGTGGAAATGGGCCTTGGAGATACAGTGATTGCTACTAATTCGATGCTTTTCAAAGCAATTAGATATATGTATGTATGAATGTATATATGTATGTATGTATGTATGTACGTATACATACTGTATATAAGTTCCTGTCTACCAAAGGAACTCTGGGCAGATAACAAAAGATAAAACAATAATACACAATCAAATCAATTAAAAGAACCAACTTTAACCACTATAAAATGTGTCTGCCTGCCTGCCTGCCTGCCTGCCTGCCTTTCCGTCCGTCCGTCCGTCCGTCCGTCCATCCATCCATCCATCTATCACTCTCGTCTGTCTGTCTGTCTGTCTGTCTATCTATCATCTCTCTCTCTACCTACCTACCTACCTACCTACCTACCTACCACCTACCTACCTACCTACCTACTACCTACTACCTACCTATCTATCGATCTATCTAGCTATCTATCTATCTTAGCTATCTATCTATTATTCTAAGCTAATCTATCTATCTATCTATCTATCTATCTATCTATCTATCTATCTATCTATCTATCTATCTATCTATCTATCTTACCAACATGTTCCACTCATACCTACCAGGCTCCATTTAAATAAAGGTGGTCCTTGATTTACATCCCTTCGTTTTATGACCATTTGAAGTTACAAAAAAAACCTTGAAAAAAGTGACTTGTGACTGTTTTTCACACTTATGACCATTGCAGCATCTCGTGTTCACGTGATCAGAATTCGGGTGCTTGGCAACTGGCTCATATTTATGACGGTTGCGGTGTCCCAGGGTCACGTGACCTCCGGAAGTTGTGGGAGTTCCATCACTGAAGGTTTTCAAGACAGTGGATAGCCATCTGTCTGGAATGGTATAGGATCTCCTGCTTGGGCAAGGATTTGGACTAGAAGATCTCCAAGGTCCCTTTCAACCCTATCATTCTATGTTCTAAAAGCAGAGGTCTTCAAACTTGGCCCTTTTATGACTTGTGGACTTCAACTCCCAGAATTCCTCAGCCAGCACGCTGGCTGAGGAATTCTGGGAGTTGAAGTCCACAAGTCATAAAAGGGCCAAGTTTGAAGACCCCTGTTCTAAAGAGAGCCTGATTTATCCCAAGTATGATCATCTGAGCTTGGTCATTTCTGACTTGAGTGAGAACTCTGAGTTCCTTTGTTTGACGATCCAATGATTTTTGTCGGAACTGTCACGTCAAGCCTGCACTATCCTATCATTGATTCTGCCATGAATCTTGGGGAGAGGGAGAAAGGGAGAGGTAATCCTCAGGGGAAAACAACAGTAAAGAAAGGAATGTGTCTTTCAGAGAAAGAGCTTCAAGGCCCTGGGAGGGGACTGCAGCTGCAAGACAGCCTACATTCAGAGTAACCATTTCAAAAACATCTTCTTTGAAATTGATTGGACAATGGGGAGGGGGGAACCAGCAATGGGATGTGATCCAGAGGGGGAAAAGTTATACCCAGTGGTGGGATTCAGCCAGTTCGCACCACTTCGGCCGAACCGGTAGCTACTTTTTGTTGCCCAGACTCAGAATGGACATCCGGAAGAATGGACATCCACACAGAGAACCAGCTGTTCGCATATTTGAATCCCACCACTGGTTATACCTAGAGTTTTGGCTACACGAATTTCAGTTCTGACTTACATCAATATTCTTCCTATCTTGGTTCTTTAAGTTCTAACTCGCAATCCCATAAAGAGTCCCGAGTTAATACCATTGCTTTCCCAATTCTGACACATCGTGATATCTGAATATATTTCCCAGGACCTTCATGGCTAATTCATCAAATGCTAGTCTGGGGCATCTTTCCTATCTGCTTATTATTTTACTTGTGATTGTGTTGTCCTTGTGGAAACAGTAGAAAAGGGTTAATTCTTTACTGAGGACTAAATACTCCTCTATATGATGGAGATCAAGTCAGCCCAGTATTGAATAAAATAGATAAAACATAAAAGACACTGTTGTTGTTGTTGTTGTTGTTGTTGTGACACTGGTTGTATATTGATCTGTTATGTTTACCTACAAAATGTATGTATATTATACAGTAAAATGTATATTATATTATAAAAATATGCAGACTTTTTTCCTTGTCAAAATACCACTAAAACTACATTTTGTTTTTGTTTATAAATTGTATTCCAAACTTTAAATTGTTTTTCCTCTTGGACTGAGGAAGGGCGGAGGAAGAGAAGAAAAGAAATGGTTTAGTTGAAATTATTGCAAAAAGGCAGAAAGAAAGAAAAATACAGTCTACAGAAAGAAAATTGACAATTATACGGAAAGTATTTTAAAAAAAAAAAAAAGCAGTTGAGTCATTCATATGATTAATAATTCAACATTTGTATTGCCAGGCATGAAAGAAAGAGCAAAAACTTATTTTCAAATGTTCTGTGTCTAAATCCTGATGGGTATAATTAAACAAATTGTGGTCCTTTATTCCATAGATGTATTTGTCAGTAATGGAAATAATAATGAAGAACAATTTCGGTGTAGCCAGTGATTTACATGTTGTACATTTGCCTCACTTAGAACTTTCTGGTCTTTGACTCTTTAATGTATCATACAGATCACATTCGGCTGACACTATGTGAATCTGAGTCTGCCAGGGATGCTATTCTCTATCTGGATTCACACAACACACTAAATCCTTTCTCCAAAGAAAGGATACCTTCTTCCTCTTGGTTGCTTGTTTCCTCCCTCATTGCCTTCCTTCCTTTCTTCGTTCATTCCTTCCTCTCTCCCACCCTCCCTCCCTCCCTTCTTCCCTCCCTCCCTCCCTTCTATACATCTATCATCCACTCCTTCCTTCCTTCCTTCCTTCCTTCCTTCCTTCCTTCCTTCCTTCCTTCCTTCCTTCCTTCCTTCCTTCCTCCCTCTTTCATTTCTCCCTCCCTTCATTACTTCCTACTATCCATCCATCCATCCATCCATCCATCCATCCATCCATCCATCCATCCATCCATCCATCCATCCATCCATCCATCCATCCATCCATCTATCCATCTCTCATCAAAATACTCCTGCCACTCCTAATCACCAAACCTAGTCAAATTCACCCCTTATAGGGCAATTCAAAGCAATATTTTAGACCACAAAGGCATGATGGAAAGGCCCAATAGCTTTTCAACAACTCCGGAGCAGGGGGTTAGATGTGGTCAACAGGGCAATGCTATCCCAGGGCAGTGATTGAGAAGGTCCTACCTACTCCATGGTTCCTGTAGTAGATGGCCTTGTCTTGGAGAAAGGACACTGGGGGAATCTTCACGTCTCAGTTTTCCTAGCCTTGAAAAGTGAAAGAAATGTTTTGTTCCCATAGCAAAATCAGTGTTTTGGAAGTGGGATGCATAATGCATCCAGAGCACCAAAACCACTTTCTTTTCTGGCAGCTACCATTGTAGCAGGACTGTTCTGCTGAGTGTGACTGGAATGCTCCACCTTAATTTAGAATTCCTCAAATGTTCTAATTCTTAGTGAGACATTTGCAAAATCCTGCTTAAGCCCCAGTCGCTTTGGGCCCAGCAGGTGAAACTCTAACAGTGGAGTATGAAAAACCTTCTAAGAACAAAGAACAAAGAAAGCTGAAGTGTAACTAGGTGCCTCCTGAAAAAAAGCACCTATGGGACATTTTCTAGCTTCTTCTTAGTTTAATATTGAACGATGACCATCATCATCGTCACTGCCCACCTAAATAAGGACAAGAAGCAACGGATGGAAACTAATCAAGGAGAGAAGCAACCTAGAACTAAGGAGAAACTTCCTGACAGTTAGAACAATTAACCAGTGGAACAACCTGCCTCCAGAAGCGGTGAATGCTCCAACACTGGAAGCTTTTAAGAAGAGACTGGACAGCCATTTGTCTGAAATGGTATAGGGTTTCCTGGCTGAGCAGGGGGTTGGACTAGATGACCTCCAAGGTCCCTTCCAGCTTTATTATTATTATTATTATTATTATTATTATTATTATTATTATTATTATTATTATTATTATTATTATTATTATTATTATTATTATTATTATTATTATTATTATTATTATTATTATTGTTGTTGTTGTTGTTGTTGTTGTTGTTGTTGTTGTTGTTGTTGTTGTTGTTGTTATTATTATTATTATTATTATTATTATTATTATTATTATTATTATTATTATTATTATTATTATTATTATTATTATTATTATTATTATTATTATTATTATTATTATATCTACTTCCCAAATCTACTGATCATGTATTCAGTAAGTGAATGCATATTCAAACAATGTGGCGAGCATCTATGGATTGGTTGACGATATGAATCTAGTGCTTTGGGGATGCCTCAGAATGAAAATACGTTTAATTCACATCATATTTCTGCAGTATATTCTAGACATGTTTGCAATTGAGCCCCAAATGACAGCCAGAGGGATGCTGGCTCAGGAATTCTGGGAGTTGAAGTCCACGAGTCATAAAAGAGCCAAGGTTGCCTACCCCTGGTTTAGTTGCTTGACTGCTTGTGGATTCAGACATGCCTGTATTAGTTTTTCATGACTTTATGCACAGCTCTGGCGTACGGCAATAGAATACTGGTGATGCCCAGGATATGAGCAATTTCCCCCAATGTTGGGCCTTCAGTGACGGAGGAAAATATAGTGGTGTCATGTAGCTATCTAGTTATCTTCTTTCTCATTTCCCTTCTCCATCACACTTACCTGTATCTCATATGTATGTCTGTGTATCTATCTATCTATCTATCTATCTATCTATCTATCTATCTATCTATCTATCTATCTATCTATCTATCTATCTATCTATCTATCTATCTATCTATCATCTAGCTAGATAGCTAGATAGCTATCATCTATTTATCATCTGCCATCTAGGTGTCCTCAATCTATCTTCCTTCTTTCTATCTCTCTCTCTTTCTCTTTCTCTGTATCTCTCTCTCTCTCTCTCTACCTCTCTACCTTCCTTCCTTCCTTCCTTCCTTCCTTCCTTCCTTCCTTCCTTCCTTCCTTCCTATCATATTTCTTTCTTTCTTTTCTCTTTTTATCTATCAATGTATCTATCTATCCTCTAGATATCTATCGATTATCCTCTATGTATCTATTATCTGTCTTCCTTCCTTCCTTCCTTCCTTCCTTCCTTCCTTCCTTCCTTCCTTCCTTCCTTCCTTCCTTCCTTCCTTCCTTCCTTCCTTCCTTCCTTTCTCTCTCTCTCTCTCTCTCTCTCTCTAACTATCTGTCTATCACTCTATTGAATGTTGCTTTTTAGCTTTCAGTTTCACATTCCTTTCAAAATGGAGGGACAATTGGGTAATCAAGTTCTAATGAAACCTGTTGACCTGCTTAATCAGACCTGTGGCAGCTTGGATTTGCCATGAAGAGGTACTTTAAACTGCCAAGGCATCAAATTCCCCATATCCAGGCAAAGAGGGGATATTCCTCGCTGTGATGAAGTCTGAATGAGCAGTTCGAATCCTGACGTATTTCTTCCAGTCCCCGGTGATTACAGTTATTGATCTGAACAAAAGAATTGTAGCGCATTTTTCATGGATGATTAGTTTGGGAGAGTTGTTGGAATCGCTACGAGGTTTTAAAAATGGTATTTCTCTTGAATGCATGTTCAAATGCTACTGTATAATACCATTTTTAATATATTTATTTTCTTCTATTCTCTCTGTCTCTCTCTGTCAGTCGTTTGGAGCATCTTACTGTGTTCTCGTAATGACTTTGTCAGCTAAATAATGGAGGTTTGTGTCCCATCAACATTAAAAATATGATCATCGGGGCCTTCTCATTGTTGGCATCATTGTAGTAGAGAGGGAAGGAACCATAAAGTCCCACTAATCCCATCTTAAGGGAATCATTCATGACCATCGGTTCAACCATCTTTTAATCAGATGTATATGTTCTGGTGATATGGTTTTTCTCCTCATTAGGGTATTGCTTTCTGCCTGATTGTTTGTCTGGTGTGAATCCCTGTTTCTCTGGGAGTTGGCTGCTGGAGAGGATGTGTTCTGTCCCTTTGTTTCTTTCTTACCCTTTTTTATTCTCTCTTTTGAATGGTGTGTAAATATAGTTTATTTCTGTCCTCTTCTGCTTATTTCTCTTTCTCTCTCACATGCTGGAAATTGCTGATTAAGTTGTACATTTGTGTGTATGCGGTATTAAGCATGTGGTGTGAAATTGTTCGCTTTGGAAGGAAAGCAGGGGAAGGCATTTTTAAAGAAGGACATTTATAAAGCCAATATGGTAATATAAAAGAGCAGTTACAACAACCTATGCTATAGCCTCAGTCATGCTATTAACCAGACTGTTCACCTGGCAGCAACTCCTGAAGCCATTTGCCACTGACAATGGGAAAAGGGACCCTAATTTATGTCAGAGCATGCACAGTCTTATTGTGCTGAGGTAACCCAGGAGTAAATACAGTAAACAGTGGCTTGTAATTAAATGTGGTTTATATTACACTATCTACAAATATACACTAGAAATAAGATACATACATGTGATGAAACAGCAAACTCAAATAGACGAGAGAGAGAGAGAGAGAGAGAGAGAGAGAGAGAGAGAGAGAGAGAGAGAGAGAGAGAGAAAACTCCAGTAAAAAAAACTCCCCTTTTATACTCAGCCTCTTAAAGGCACAGACACAGACCCTGCTGAGTCATTCCTAATATTGCATCATCCTATCATTGCATCATCCACATTACATTACATCTTTACATAAGGTGTTTAGCTGTTAAATTATTATCCTGACAATTTATTTCAATTTAGAAACAGAAGAACCTGTTGCAATGCAAGTGTCGGCCCACAGAATACAGGTAGTCCTTGACTTACGACCACAATTGAGCCCAAAATTTCCAGCAAGACAGTTGTTAAGTGAATTTTGCCCCATTTTACGGCCTTTCTTGTCACAGTTTTAAGTGAATCACTGCAGTTGTTAAATTAGTAGCACGGTTGTTACAGTAAGTGAATCTGCCTTCCTCATTGACTTGGCTTATCAGAAGATTGCAGAAGTTGATCACGTAACCCCGGGGCACTGCAGCCGTCATAAGTACATGCCAGTTGCCAAGCCTCCAAATTTTGATCACGTGGCCATGGGGATGCTGCAATGATCCTAAGTGTGAAAAATGGTCATAAGTCACTTTTTTTCCATCCCTAAGTGAATGGTTGTAAGCCAAAGACTACCTTTATATGTTCATTGCCTAACCGTGCCCCCAAAATAAATAAAAATAAAATAGTTCCAAACGCTATCCAGAGAAAAACAATGGGCAAGAGATCAAGAGACGCATTAAAAAATGCAAACTATCACCAGTAAGCAAAATGATCTAGAAGTGAAGCTAATCACCGAAGGAATTAGAATCAATAAGCAGCTGCAAGAAAAAAAATCTGGAAGGGCCCAAATAATCAAAGCAATTAATGATGTTTCCAAAGACCGCGAAAAGGTCAGCTAATTAAACTGTCTTCAAATAAACAATAATCACCACAAGGTATACAGCTTTTCAGGCGAACGCCATGATGCTTGAGCCATTGTTGAGTAGACAGTTATTCAATGCCAGGGAAATTAAAAGTATTTACTTTTCCTAAGAACAAGACCTCCCTACAAGCTGGCATTATGTGAAACACTTAATGTCAAATCCCTTGACAATGGAGATCACTAGTAAAATGGGGTGGGGGAACGATCATTTACTCAATCCACCAGTGGCTTGTAATTCTGGACACCTCCCAAAATGAAAACAAGGAAAAGAAAAACATGTATTTCTTATTTGCGTGTGCTGCTGCAATTATTAATGCTTTCATTTGTGAACCAAAATGATGTACGTATTTTTCTACTGCTGAAAACATTTTTTGGCTTGATGTCTATGGAGATTCTCCGTCATCCAGGTCATGGTTGTCCCAAAGGTGCTTTTTTCAGGAGGCAACTGGACTTTCTTGTTTTTTTCTTTGAAGACGTTTCGCTTCTCATCCCAGAAGCTTCTTCAGCTCTGACTGGAGGGTGGGGAATGGAAGGATTTATACTCCTTGCAGACGGCTGGTCATTTGCATTCTTTTAGAGAGTCGTTGAGGCCACCTGGAGGTTTGTCTCCTGAGTAGTACAAATTTGTGTGGAGCCTTCTTGGCTGCAGGATGTTTTCTGCCCTAGGTCCCTTCAATGTTGAAGACAGACACAGGCTTTTGAGGATGCATCTCAAGCAGAAGCGCAAATGGTTCCTGTAGTCTGCAATGTTTTCTGGAAATCTGTTCATCCTCCCGCACCATTTGGAGGGTGTTCATCCCAAAGTGCATAACTAAATGTCTATGGAGATTCTCAGTCATCCAGGTCTTCAAAGAACATCTTCAAAGAAAAACAAGAAAGTCCAGTTGCCTCCTGAAAAAAAGCACCTAGGGGACATTTTCTAGCTTCTTCTTAGTTTAATATTGAATGATGACCATCATCATCGTCACCGCCCACCTAAATATCTACTTCCCAAATCTACTGATCATGTATTCAGTAAGTGAATGCATATTCAAACAATGTGGTGAGCATCTGTGGATTGGTTGACGATGTGAATCTAGTGATTTGGGGATGCCTCAGAATGAAAGTACGTTTAATTCACATCCTATTTCTGCAGTATACTTCTGGACATGTTTGCAATTGAGCCCCAAATGACAGGCAGAGGGATGAATGGTGCCTAATTAACTTGTAAGCAAGGTTACTCTTTAAGAGTTGATGGCATATGGCTACCACGAATGGTTCCTGTCAGGATCCTTGCATTGTTAAATCTTCTACTGCAAGCCCTGCCAACTGACTCTATTGGATTCAAAATGGCCTATCATTATTCCTGAACACACTTCTTCTTTTGCACAAAAACCTCAACAAATCTCCCGGCAATTTGGGATTGGAATTCCTGACCACTGGAATTCCTGTAGCAAGTGTCACCCCATTCAGTTCCAAATGATGCTTCACAATAAATAAATAAAAATAACAATACATAAATGCACATCTTAGATGTTAAAGGTCCCCCCCCTTTTTTTTTGTAAAACTAAACATGTTTCATTCTCAAAAAATGTACCAACAACAGGATTCAACATTTAATATTTTGCGCAAAACAATAGACATATTAAGTCTCATTGTGGTTCTTTCTTGTACTCTGGGCATCAAAACCAAATAAGCTAAGTTTAATACCTCATGCCAGATTATGTTCCCAACTGGATTAGTAAATAAACTGTTGAAGGAAAAGTCTTCATCATGGTTCAGTCCAAGCCGGGAATAAACAACATGGCAATTGCTTTAGAAAGAAGGTTGCAGTTTATTGAAGAGGAGAGCCAGACAGAAAGATGGCTCTGGAAGAAAAGAGAGAGAGCACATGTAGGGAGTGGGTTTTTATACCCTCTGGATCTTTTTGTTTGTTCCTGTGGCATGAACTTTGACCTGAGTCTGAATGTGCCCTTTGGCATCTGTGGGTTAATACTATTATGTCCTGTCTTAGAGTTTGGGTGGGGTATGTAAATTTTAGGTGTCTTGTCTTCCTAAGCTTCTAGCTGGAGGGCTCCAACCTTCCTGAATGGATTATTAAATCTGCATTTCTACAGAGCTGGTTTCTGCTTGGGGGAGGGAGACTTGGGGCTATTAAGAAAAACTGGGCATGCTTTTCTGCCTCTTTAATATTTCCTTCTCTGGGGAGGGGGGCTGACTTCCCACAAAACTTTACTTATTTCTCTAGATATTCCATCTCAGTTGTTCCAAATATAACCCATAATGGCTCAAAACAAACTAATTAAAGGATATAACTATTTGATATGTATATTTTATTAAACTCAAAACAAGTTTCTTTTTAACCATTTTCACCTTGTACCCTAAATTAATCTAAGGGCAAAACCAGCTCACTGTTTAATATCTTTCCTTACAAAGATTTAAACTGTCTTGATACTTCCAGACATTCTACAGATTCAGTTGAGTTTTTGCCTCACGCTTTATTTGAAAACCATAGTTATCTTAGCTCCAAAACAGCTGGGTGCTTTTATAAAACATGTCAGCAAATTAATATGTGCCAACCGATAACCACAGATTGAGGATAATAGCGTTATTGTTGATATTTGGTCAGTAACTGCTGTGTAATTCTGGCAATGCATGTCGGGTGTTTCTCCCAGAAGCAGGATGTTTATAATCTTTGAATGGAGTCATATTCAAATTGTTTTGATTAGGGTCAAGTTGTATAACTTCTATATACAGGTAGTCCTTGACTTAACAATCATTCCATTTAGTAATTGTTTGAAGTTACCACAGCACTGAAAAAAGTGACATGATCATTTGTCACAGCCTTCGCAGCATGATCACATGGTCACATGATCAAAATGTGCATGCTTGGCAACTGGCATGTATTTATGAGCGTTGCAGTGTCCTGGAGTTGTGTCAGTGGTGGGATTCAGCCGGTTCTCACCACTTCGGTAGAACCGGTAGCTAATTTTTTTGTTGCCCGGGCCCAGAATGGACTTCCGGAAGCAGCATCCACACAGAGAACCGGTTGTTCACATATATGAATCCCACCACTGAGTTGTGTGATCAACTTTTGCTACCTTCTGACAAGCAAAATCAATGGGGAAGCCAGAGTCATTTAATAACCATGTTACTAACTTAACAATTGCAGTGATTCACTTAAGGACTATGGCGAGAAATGGAGCAAAACCCCACTTAACAATTGACTTGCTTAGCAACAGAAATTTGGGGCTTAATTGTGGTCATAAGTTAAGGACTAGCTTGTATAACTTGTATACATTTGCACACATGTCACCTATCTTGAGGAAGCTGTGTTGGTTGCCAATTTGCTTCCAGACCACTTGAAGATGCTGGTTTTCAGCTTTAAAGCCCTACATGACTCAAGACCAGGTTATTTGAAGAACCGCCTTTTTGTGGTTACATCTACCAGATCCAGCAGAGCGGAGAGGCAGGGAATGTTACGGATCCCCTCTCTTAAGGATGTCCACCTGGTGGGATCAAGAAGAAGGGCCTTCTCTGTGGTGGCTCCCTCCAGTGATGGGATTCAAATACCTGCACAACCGGTTCTCTGCATGGATGCAGGCCTGAGCCTCTGAGGCCTAGAATGGACTTCCGGAAGTGGCATCCACGCACTTCTGGTGGGTCGTTCTAGGCCTGGGAGGTCTCCTCCAGGCCTCTGAGGCCTAGAACGGACTTCCGGAAGTGGCATCCACGCACTTCCGGCGGGTTGTTTTAGGCCTGGGAGGCCTCCTCCAAGCCTCTGAGACCTAGAACGGACTTCCGGAAGTGGCATCCATGCACTTCCGGTGGGCTGTTCTAGGCCTGGGAGGCCTCCTCCAGGCCTCCTAGGCCTAGAACGAACTTCCGGAAGCAGTGTGCATTCAGCCGGTTCTCTGAACTCAACAAAATTTAGCTACCGGTTCTACCGAACCGGTGCAAACCGGCTGAATATCATTTCCATGGAGATAGGATTGTCCCTACCTTCACACTCTTTTGAAAAGCCTTGGAAACATGATTTTGCCAGTGAGCCTGGGAAACCCCATAATGATACAGAGCCCATCAATTGTTTGATTGTTGTCACCAGGGACACGAGGATTTATTAATTTTATGCTTGGGGGTTTTACTTCAGAATCACCGTAAGTTGGGCTGCCATTTCTTAATAAATAAAATTAATAAATAAGGGTGACAAGGAGAGCTTCTAGACTGGTTTGTCCATTCATTTTGTTCTCCTCGAATCTGGTATCTTGTAGTTGCACACTGGAATTTGGCCATTTTTGCTTTTCATAAACAGAATAACTTTGTCACCATCAGGATCTCCTGATATCTGTAGACTGAAAGGTAAATGGCAATTAGAATTGGAGTGAATAAAAAAAATTCTGCTCCTGCAACAGCATTTGCTTCTCCATGCCTTGAGGATGGACTTGTTAAACGTCTTCCTCTTCAAAACTGCCCAGAGTTGTTAATTTCCTCAGGTTCTTTTCATAATTAGGGAGTCATGTACTTAATTAGAGGATGATATATTTCTTCTGGCTCCTAAAGATAAGTAGTGAGAGCATCGTTAGGCCTTCCTTGATAATTAGCTTGTACTCAAGATATGTGTTTTCTTTTAGGTGCTAAACACTTCATCTTGGGCTTATTTTTTGCAGCCCATTAATACTTGACACAAGTTTACACACCTACACGCAGGGCTGTTTGTTGGAAGCTAACTGAAAAACAGCTGTGTACAGATTGTCCTCGACAATTCATTTAGTGACCATTTGAAGTTACAACGGCACTACAATGGTAGACCCGTATACTAAAACTTCAAAAGATCTTTTCCTAAAGTCTGGAGCGTTGCATCTGCCATTCATCAGTCAACCTCTCAACCTAGGCCTCTTCAGAAGTTGCAGGATCCAATCTGGGTCGGTCACTGGGATCAAAGGCTTAGTCTTCCAAGCTTTTGGATTTGTGCTGGAGCCCATCCCCAGGGAACTTCTCTCTACCAGAATGTGTGCTTTAGGCCAGTGTTCCTCAAGCTCAGCAACTTTAAACTATGAGGACTTCAAGTCCCAGAATTCCCTAGCCAGCATGCATGGGTGGGGAATTCTGGGAGTTGAAGTACTCATAGCTAAAAGTTGCTGAGCTTGAAAAACACTATTGTAGGCCAGGGGTCTTCAAACATGGCCCTTTTATGACTTGTGGACTTCAACTCCCAGAATTCCTCAGCCAGCATGCCTGGCTGAAGAATTCTGGGAGTTGAAGTCCACAAGTCATAAAAAGGCCAAGTTTGAAGACCCCTGCTGTAGGCTATCCTGTGTGTTGTATTTATGTGGTGCCTGGTTGGGTGTGGCTCCCTGTTGGTTGATGGCTGGCTATTGGCTGTTGTGTCTTTGTGTTGCCAAGACCTCAGTTCCTAAGTACCAGGTAAGCTAGTGGTAAATCGGCACTCCTGTTGACAGCGGGCCATTTCCCAGGCAGCACAAAAAGAAACCAACAACCAAGAGCCAGCCATCAACACACCGATCAACCAATAGGAAACCACACCCAATGTGTGCTGGCTAGGGAATTCTGGGAGTTGAAGTCCTCATAGCTTAAAGTTGCTGAGGTTGAAAGCTAAAGCATACATTCTGGTAGAGAGAAATTCCTTAAGGATCCTGCAAACATTATCCTGGGACACATATATTTGCCTTCATTTCTTCAGTAGTGTTGGAAATATATTTTCCACAATTATCAGTTCACACAGCCATGTTGATTAATTATTCTAGAAGCTGTAATATTGGGGAAGGTTAATGATTTATATAGACCTTAATAGTGCTTAATAATGGTGATTAATACCCGTATGATTAACGCAAAGTGCGTAATTGGAACTCTGCGGTCAGCCTACAGACTCCAAAGCCACAAGTAGGAAAGGCAGAGCCTGGCCAATTTTCATTTGTGAAGAAAGATTATTCACACAAAGCATATTTCAGTACAGGTAATCTTTGGCTTACAATTGGTTGCTTAGTGACCATTCAGGGTTCCCACCACACCTATCTGGAGATACATGCAACCTGCATTCGAAGTTCTGACGATTGTCCACCTGGTCACACGGCTGAACTTTGCCCCCTTGGCAACCTGGCTACAATTAAAGCTGTTTGCAGGGTCTTGCCGTTTTATGTCGGTTTTGCTGAAATGCAACATTTACAGCCGGTTTTCTGCAAAACTGTGCCCATAGTAAATCATTGATTTCCTTAATGACAGTGGCATTCACTTAACATCTGTGGATTCACTTAATGGCCATGGAAATTCACTTCATCAACACTGCAAAAAAGATCACAAAAACGTGGTCAACCTTTACGGCAGGCTCCATTAGGCTCATAGGTCAAGGACTACCCATAACCGTTTTTGGGTTAAACTGAGATAATAATAATAATAATAATAATAATAATAATAATAATAATAATAATAATAATAATAATAATAATAATAATAATAATAATAATAAAGTTGGAAGGGACCTTGAAGGTCATTTAGTCCAACCCCCTGCTCAGGCAGGAAACCCTATACCATTTCGGACAAATGGCTGTCCAGTCTCTTCTTAAAAACTTCCAGTGTTGGAGCATTCACCGCTTCTGGAGGCAGGTTGTTCCACTGGTTAATTGTTCTAACTGTCAGGAAGTTTCTCCTTAGTTCTAGATTGCTTCTTTCCTTGGTTAGTTTCCATCCGTTGCTTCTTGTCCTGCCTTCAGGCGCTTTGGAGAGTAGCTTGACTCCCTCTTCTTTGGGGCAGCCCCCCCCCCCTTGTACCTGAACAGGGAGAAAATATCACCATTTTCCTAAGATCCCTTCCCTAGGGTCGCCACCTGGCAAAGTGTGATATTGTGCAGTTATATAACAGAAGCAATCACTGTACCGCATTTTGCATTGGTGAGACCCCACCCCTACAGTATTTCAGTCTCAGCATTATATTAAAAAGAATCAAAGAAATTGGAATAGATCTATTCCAGAATTCAAAAATAATAACGGAGATATGGAGACATGAAGTGAGGCGCCAGGCTCCAAAAATAACTTCCTAATAATAGCCATCGCTCAGCAGTTGAACCAATTATCTATTAGAGGTAGTAAGTTTTCCTTCACTGAATGTTTTCCAAGTAGAGGCTGGACAGCCATCTGTAAGGTACGATTTGATCTGGAAATAATAATAATAATAATAATAATAATAATAATAATAATAATAATAATAATAATAATAATAATAATAATAATAATAATAATAATAATAATAATAATAATAATAATAATAATAATAATAATAATAATAATAATAATAATAATAATAAAGTTGGAAGGGACCTTGGAGGTCATCTAGTCCACCCCCCTGCTCAGGCAGGAAACCCTATACCATTTCAGACAAGTGGCTGTCCAGTCTCTTCTTAAAAACTTCCAGTGTTGGAGCATTCAATTCATCAATCATGAAGCAGGAAGCTGGACATGATGGCCAAAACGCTCTCTTCCACGATACATGCAAAACAAGAAGTGTGATCAGTTTTTAGCTGTTGGAAAGAAGCTGTTTTTTTAAAAAAATCTTCCTCCTGCCTTTATTATTTTTATAAATAACTTAAACTGGTAAACAGATCTAGTACTCTTTCCTCTTCATATTTTCTCCACATCAACTGCCCTGTGAGGTGGGTTGACCTGGGAGAGACTCATTGACCCAAAGTCAACCAGCAAGCTTTCATGTCCAAGATGGGACTAGAACTCACCGTCTCCTGGTTTCTAGCCTGATGCTTTCACCACTAGACCAAATTGCCTCTCAGTTTGTTATACCAGAAATGCAAGATGTTTTCTTAGCAAGACCTTGTATGTGTACAAGCTTTGTTCCCTATGCCATCCGTCTGGTAAACTCGCAAGATTCATTTTTCTCGCCATGCACATGTATACATAACCTGAACTAGACTGTTGTTTCTCTCTGTCATAATATATGTGGGTATATGCATAATTCTGTGTTTATTTATTTATTTATTTATTGTCATATTTATGTAGTGTATATCGGAAGTGGTGACCCTTTGAGAGCTGAATGCAATGAAATTTCATTTTAATATATGCCAATTAGTGTACATTTAAAGTGACAATAAAGTTATTCTTCTATTCTATTCTATTCTATTCTATTCTATTCTATTCTATTCTATTCTATTCTATTCTATTCTATTCTATTCTATTCTATTCCATTCCATTCCATTCTATTCTATTCCATTCCATTCCATTCTATTCCATTCTATTCTCTATTCTCTATTCTCTATTCTCTATTCTCTATTCTCTATTCTCTATTCTCTATTCTCTATTCTCTATTCTCTATTCTCTTCTCTTCTCTTCTCTTCTCTTCTCTTCTCTTCTCTTCTCTTCTCTTCTCTTCTCTTCTCTTCTCTTCTCTTCTCTTCTCTTCTCTTCTCTTCTCTTCTATTCTATTCTATTC
The DNA here is from genome assembly GCA_023970755.1 of Azemiops feae. NCBI lineage: Eukaryota > Metazoa > Chordata > Lepidosauria > Squamata > Viperidae > Azemiops > Azemiops feae. Next base: position 90,705 of record JALGBA010004144.1, on the reverse strand, counting down.
TATTCTATTCTATTCCATTCCATTCTATTCTATTCCATTCCATTCCATTCTATTCCATTCCATTCTATTCTATTCCATTCTATTCCATTCCATTCCATTCCATTCTCTCTTCTCTTCTCTTCTCTTCTCTTCTCTTCTCTTCTCTTCTCTTCTCTTCTCTTCTCTTCTCTTCTCTTCTCTTCTCTTCTCTTCTCTTCTACTCTATTCTACTCTATTCTACTCTATTCTGTACAGTTATGAATGGCAGTGTTTGGTGGCCAATGTCAATTACAATCTGCCTCGGGTTCAAAGCCAGTCGTACGAGATACCATATTGATTTGTCTCAGATAAAATTAAGGTGAAATGTGATTCCGGTTTTTCCACTGCTCCAGTAGCAAAGCTCGAAGAGCCACTACGATCTATGTAGAGCAAGCTCTGTGTTACTTGTTAAACTAAAAGAAGCTCAGGACAGATCCTCTTCTCTGCCTTCCGAATATGAAAATAACCAAGGTGATGCTTGGAGCTGCTTTGAAAAATGGCTTGCAGGGAAGAGGCGGCCCCAGGTGAAGCATCATTAGTTTCCGTTCACAGAGTTTTGTGCAGACAAGGTTGAGGGGGCTGCTTTCCCCCTTTTGTTTCCTGTCAGCGTCGTTAAAGAACAGCGAGCAGCTAAACGAGATCGATGTGAACATTTCAGGACTGTGTGGGACTCTCCATCATACAGACATGGGGAAGAACCATTGGACAGCTGAGGGATGTCCTTGAACTTTGAGAGGTGGGCAAGGCCAAACCACGACATACGTGGCACATAGACCCCAAAATGACTTGTATCTCAGTTTAACCCAAATACGGTTACAGGTAATCCATTATCGACCGACCGTAATGGAACCTGCCATAACTCATGATGGCTGAGGGCTGTCCTTGAACCTTGAGAGGTGGACAAGGCCAAGTCAAGAAATACGTGTCATACAGACACAAAAATCACTTTCCCTTTTTCTTTTCCTTTTTCCTTTTATAGGTTCCCTCACCCCGCCCAGCTCTCACAGCTGTTCCCGGACTCCACATGCGTGGAGAGGGGGAGGGGAGGAGCCCGGCCCTGCGTCCCTGTCTGTGGCAATGGCGTGCGTGCCCTCAGGGATGGCTCTGCGTGCCGCCTGTGGTACGCATGCCATAGGTTCGCCACCACAGGTATAGAAACCAGGTCTGCAGAAATGCAGATGTGATAATCTTGTCAGAAAGATTGGAGTCAGGAAACTGGGATTAGAAAGAAAGATCCCTAGAATCAACAATCCCTCACACCAAAAAATCCAACAGTCATCAGCCACAGCCCCAGGGAAGCAGGATATGACCTTTGGGACATAATAGGATTAACCCACCACCATCAGAACACCAGAAAGGCACACTCAGACTCAGGTCAAAGTTCATGCCACAGGAACAACTCCAAACAAAAGCCCAAGAAGGTATAAAAACACACTCCCTACTATATGTGGTCAGTTTTTTTCCAGAGCCATCGTTCTGTCTGGCTCTCCTCTTCAATAAACTACAACCTTCTTTCTAAAGCAGTCACCATGTTGTTTATTCCCGGCTTGGACTGGACCCTGATGAAGATTTTTCCCTCAACAATGGTCTTCAATGAATCCCTGTATGCTTGGCAAATTTAGTCTTCTGTAGTAGAGCACAGATGACTTGCTTTAGAGCAGGGTCCCCAACCCCCGGTACCGGTCCACAGCACATAAGCAACTGGGCCACATAAACAAGCAATGGTCCATGGACCCTGATGAAGATTTTTCCTTCAACACAACCCTGAGCTACAAATATTCTCTTCTGTTGCTAGTCATGTGTGTTTTGTTTTAGTCAATTGAAAAAGCACATAACATTTAGCGTGACAGCTTATGATATCATCTGCTGCTTCCTTTGGTTATATGATGGTCATTTGGACCCTTTTTCACAGCATGGGCTCTATTACTGCTGTCCATCATTATGCTTGATTGTCTTGGAACTCTAGCTTGGAAGTCAGGAGCTTTATCCAGTATTATTAGAGATGTGGACTAGGTCTTATGATTGCAAAACAATCTGCTACATGGTGTGAAGTCAGACGAGGGTCATGGCAAGGAATGTAATGTTTTAATTTCCCAGAGAATCAATCCACATCTAAGTGATCAGCACATGATTCCCTACCATTCTTCACTTACAAAGCTACCTACACAGGATGCAAACATAACTATCAGCACTTTGGACAGTACTACTCCAAATTTTTTGACCACTGAAAATTTTATTTAGCAAATAAATCGGCTCAGTGATACCCAGGAATATTCTAGAAAGAGTACAGAGAAGAGCAACAAAGATGATTAGGGGACTGGAGGCTAAAACATATGAAGAACGGTTGCTGGAATTGGGTATGTCTAGTTTAATGAGAAGAAGGACAAAGGGTGACATGATAGCAGTCTTCCAATATCTCAGGGGCTGCCACAAAGAAGAGGGGTCAACCTATTCTTCAAAGCACCTGAAGGCAAGACAGGAAGCAACAGATGGAAACTAATCAAGGAGAGAAACAACCTAGAACTAAGGAGAAATTTCCTGACAGTGAGAACAATTAATCAGTGGAACAACCTGCCTCCAGAAGTTGTGAATGCTCCAAAACTGGAAGTTTTTAAGAAGAGATTGGACAACCATTTGTCTGAAATGGTATAGAGCAGACATGTCAAACTTACGACGTCGCGTGATGTCATGCAACGTATCGGGACAGTTTTGCCATTGCCGGCAATGGGATGGGCGTGGCTTCCGGATGACGCGTCCGGCCCACGGGCCGGGAGTTTGACACCCCTGGTATAGAGTTTCCTGCCTGAGCAGGGGGCTGGATTAGAAAACCTACAAGGTCGCTTCCAATTCTGCTATTCTATTCTATTCTATTCTATTCTATTCTATTCTATTCTATTCTATTCTATTCTATTCTATTCTATTCTATTCTATTCTATTCTATTCTATTCTATTCTATTCTATTCTATTCCATTCCATTCCATTCCATTCCATTCCATTCCATTCCATCCCATCCCATCCCATCCCACCCCATCCCATCCCATTCCATTCCATTCTCCATTCCGTTCTCCATTCCGTTCTCCATTCCGTTCTCCATTCCGTTCTCCATTCCGTTCTCCATTCCATTCCATTCCATTCTCCATTCTCCATTCTCCATTCTCCATTCTCCATTCTCCATTCTCCATTCTCCATTCTCCATTCTCCATTCTCCATTCTCCATTCTCCATTCTCCATTCTCCATTCTGTTCTGTTCTGTTCTCCTTTCCTTTTCTGCAAAGCTCATGTCATATTTTGAACAATGAGCTAAGAAATGACGTTGTGTTGGCCCAGCGACAAAAGTAAACTATCAACTAAATGGAACTAGACACAAAACAGATGGAAAATTAAAATGTCTATGTTCTTTCTGTGAGATGACTTTCACGGCTTAAAATTATGGCATCCTGGCAGCATGAATGAATGATTTGAACCAATAATTAAGCTTCCCACTGACAGAGAGACATCCATCATTCAGACCTGTGGAATTTTGCTATCTTCAGTCATTAAGGGGGAAAATGTGTTTTAGTGATAAACACCTGATAATGGGAATAGAACTGAATGTCAAAATCAATCAGGACATTTCCAAAAACAAGCCAACTGGACCACCTGGAAAAATAAACAGATGCCAATGATTGGCAAGACCTCTGAATTTCAGGAGGAGTTTGGTCATCTAGCCAGTTTGTTCTAGTGGTTAAGAAATCAGGAGACTGTGAGTTCTAGTCCCACTTTGGCATGAGAGGCAACTGGATGACTTTGGGCCAATCACCGGGAGATAGTGAGTTCTAGTTCTCCCTTAGTCATAAAAGCTGGCTGAGTGACTATGTCTCAATCATCAGGAGATGGTGAGTTCTAATCTCAGCCTAGGCATGAGAGATAGCTGGGTGACTTTGGGCCAACCGCCGGGAGATAATGAGTTCTAGTTTTCTCTTAGTCATAAAAGCTGGCTGAGTGACTTTGTCTCAATCATCAGGAGATGGTGAGTTCTAGTCTCAGCCTAGGCATGAGAGGCACCTGGGTGACTTTGGGCCAATCACCAGGTGACAATGAGTTATAGTCCTGCCTTAGCCATAAAAGCCAGCTGAATGACTTTGGGTCAGTCCCTTTCTCTGAGCCAAACCGAACTCACAGGTTTGTTGTTGTGGAGACAACAACAGAGGAAAGTGTGTTGGATAGGTTCACCACCTTGCGTTATTTGTAAAAGTAATAAAGGTGGGATACAAACAAAAAAAAGCAAACAAACAAGTGTGGATTGTGCTAGAATTAAATGTGTACTCAAATTAATGTGAATCAGTGTCAATTAATATTGCCCATTTTGAATTGCTTGTTTTGAATTGACTGTTCCATCCTTTTCTGGGGGGGGGGGTGAATATTTTTATTACGGTCACTGACCTGAATTGCAAACAAACTCATTAAAAACAAAACAAAGTAAAAACAAAGCAAGATAAAATATTACAATTGAGGGTGGTTGGACAGAGAACAATAAAAGATTGACTAATTTTGCAGGCAGTGCAACAACATCCCTTTCTTGGTTAGTGGAAGAAGCTTGCAAGCAATGCCAATAGGAATTTCATGCTTCATAGTTACCATGGAAATATCAGAAATATAGAAAATTTCTCTCCCATCTTTGCTGGTGGGTTGGGATAGGTCAGCCTGTAAAGTCCAATAGAGACACCTACTGTGATACAATAGCAAAGTTGGAATCTCTGCTGGACCTTATAGGCTTGACAGCCCTAGATATCTGATGAACATCATGGTCGGTTGTAGAAATTGGGGATGACTGGTTTAATGAAAAGAAGGATTAGGGGTGACATGATAGCAGTCTTCCAATATCTCAGGGGTTGCCATAAAGAAGAGGGGGGTTCACCTGTTCTCCAAAGCACCTGAAGGCAGGACAAGAAGCAATAGATGGAAACTCATCAAGGAGAGAAGCAACCTAGAACTAAGGAGAAACTTCCTGACAGTGAGAACAATTAACCAGCGGAACGACTTGCCTTCAGAAGTTGTGCGTGCTTCAACACTGGAAGTTTTTTAAGAAGAGATTGGACAAGCATTTGTCTGAAATGGTATAGGGTTTCCTGCTTGAGTAGTAGGTTGGATTAAAAAACCTCCATGGTCTCTTCCAACTCTTTTATTCTGTATTCTGTGTTGCAAAAATGACAAAACATATCTATGGATGTTACAGTGGAAACCGTGGCCCTTCCTACTTTCATTGTGAAACTGTATGCAAGTCGGTCACGTGGATTCTACAGCAAAGTCCCACTGCATAATTTAGCGTTCACAGTTCTTACCAAACTTTTCACATGAGTTTAGAAACGTTGGTGGCTGTTAAGTACCACTTTATTCTGCACTGGTGAGACCACACTTGGAATACTACATCCAGTTTTTGTCACCATGCTACAAAAAAATAAATAAATGCTGAGACTCTAGAAAGAATGCAGAGAAGAGCAATAAAGATGATTAGGGGACTGGAGGCTAAAACATATAAGGAACGGTTGCTGGAATTGGGTATGTCTAGTTTAATGAAGAGAAGGACGAGGGGTGACATGACAGCAGTGTCCCAATATTTGAGGGGCTGTCACAGAGAAGAGGGGGTCAATCTATTCTCCAAAGCACCTGAGGGAAGGACAAAAAGTAACCAATGGAAACTTATCAAAGAAATATCCAGCCTAGAATTAAGGAGAAATTTCCTGAGAGCGAAAACTATCAATGGGACGGGTTGCCTTCAGAAGTTATGGGTGCTTGACTTCCGGATCCGGTGGCAGCGCCAGCGGACATGCAAAGAACTTGTTCTCTTTGCCGTCCGGTTTCCCCCCGCCGGTAGACCCTGGACACGGTCGAAAGTCGCCCTGGAGGGGCGACCACCGTGGAGGAGGGCACTCGTCAATCGCGGAGGGAGCGGCGGCTCCCTCTGCGGTCCGAGAAATCACCTTTGGGCCGACAGGGAAAAGATCGGCCAATAACATGGCCGATCACTTAGCTGCTCCAGCCGAAAGTCACAGCAACATCTAAGCAAAAAGAACCACCATGGACGATCCGGGTGAGAGCTTTCCTTCCGTCTTGTTAAACTATTTACTTGCCTGTTAACAGCTTTAAGAACTATTTCCCTAGTTTGAGAAGGCAGCGTTCCGATACTGGGGAAAACGGGCTTTGGAAAAATAATTCTTTTTTCTTTTTTTTTTGTACATACGAGCTTTTAATTCGGGTATCCTGAAAAAAATTCTTACTGTGACTCCTTTTTTTTTGGCTTGTCTATCTTTAGTTTAGGTGAAAACCTTTAGGGAGGGGGTGGAGTGCTTTTTTCCCTCCCCCGCTCCTGAACAGTATTGCCTACTTCAAAAAAAAAAACTTTCTGTTCTCTGGGTGGACTCATGTGGATTGTTTTGGCTACAAGCTAGCCTGGAATTTGGCGTGAAGCCCAGAAACTTTGATACAAAGTAACTAATCTTCAGCTGTACTCTCACTCCCTGATCTTGGCGTGACGCCCAGAGTGGTATATTTCCTTCGGAACTTGCTCAATTTTCTACTTGTACCATGTTTGACTTCACAATATTGAATATACTTCCAAAAAATGGATTTTTCTTTTCCATTCCAGGATTATAATATAATAATTGACTGTTAATGATTGGGACTCTTGCTGTTTTTCTATTTCTGTGCTGGACTTGACTATTTGCTTTTCCCTATTTCAGTTGGGACTCTATATTTTACAATACTGAAAAAAGAGAGGATGGAATCCTATTCACAGATTAATTATGGATTTATATTAGAATTTTTTTTGGAAATGAGAATGGAATTTAAAGAACATATTAGAACGCTTAGGAAAAAAGAGGTCTCAGAATTAAAAATTGAAGCTCAAAGCTTGACTGACTATGATACGCAATCAGATCTACAACTTATCGAGATGGATGAAATATATCCACAACTTACTGATGAGGAAGAGGATACACCCCACATGCAAATGATGGAGATTTCTGATGAGCAAAGACAGAATTCAACCAAAACATTTACAATTGTAAAAGCAACAGGAATGGACTTCCAAATACGAGGCACTAAAAACGCTGACAATATGATAGTGCAGACAACACCGGACAAAAGAGAAGACTATGATTGGACTCAATGGTGGGAAAATGCTTATAGCCAAACACTAAGATGGGAGGAACTAGAGGCCCTACTGTGGAAACCTGCCTGGCACAAAAAGAAAGCTAGAATTAGACTTAAAAATGAGAGTTAAAATTTTATCTGATGGGTAAAAAGGGTTTTTAGAGACTTTGATTGAGCTAATACTTTTGAGATTTTTAAGGCTATTTTGGTCTGAGTCAACATTAGATCTAAATTATGGACTTGATTATGGTTTGGAATGGCAATAGGGAAAATTGGGAAATCTAAAGCTAAAGGAGTCAGATTGAGATTGGTGAAATATTACTGATATTTTTACTTATAAGAATTGAATGTTAATTAGCAATGTATTAAGTGGACTAAATTGAAATAATTGAGGAACTTTTAGGGATTTGGATGGATTTATAAAAATACTTGATAGAATATATGAAATAGAATATAGTTGAGAAACATTAAAATATAATAGTTATATTATATGTTTATGATAGAAATAATTATTGTTTTATTATATTAGGCTAAAATGTAATGGTTTTAAAATACATAAAGTTATGTTCATTTACAAAATATGTATGTGGAATAGAATAATAAGAGATAGAATTTAAACAATTTATATTGTAGGAATACTCGAATTATATACTATATGTTTAGGTAAGATTAAATTGAAATAGGTTAATTGAAAGTTAGTTAAGCCTGAATACGGGTGAAAATATGATTGACAGTTTTTGTTTTTTGTTATTGTGTTTTTTTTCCTTTTTTCTTTTTCTTTTTTGATTGATAAAATAGAGAGGGAACCTTTAACGAAGTAGTTTAAATTGTATATGTATGACTGTATCCTTTGTTTTGTTCTATGGAGTGCCCTATCTCCACGATGTGTCTTAAGCACTTGGCTGTAAAACAAAAAAATTTAATAAAACTTGTTATTGTAAAAAAAAGAAGTTATGGGTGCTCCATCACTGGAGGTTTTCAAAAAGAGACTAGACAACCATTTGTCTGGAGCTTCTCAAGCAGGGGGTGGACTAGAAGACCTCCAAGGTCACTTCCTACTCTGTTATTCTGCTATTCTGTTATTCCGTGAAGGAAGAATTATGCAGATGTCAAACATCTTTAATGCTAGAATTGCAATAAAGGCAGAATCTTGGAAACTGCAACAATCCTCATCTTCAATCCTTATTTTTCAGTGACTTCATGGAGATGAATTTTCTCAGAACATTTTGAATCGTTGTTGTCACCTGGGCTGAATTGCTACTTATAAGATAAGCTACCGATGTCCTTTTCGCCTTTCTCTCGGTTATTATGTCCACCATTTCTACCATGATTCTCTCAGCCTCACCACAATCTCTCACAATTTTTCATTCTGGGCAAGAAGAAATTCTAGGCAAGCCGCAGAGACCATCCTGGGTCAACATCTAATCTTTTGCCATAATTTGAGTTTGGCTTATAATGGGCTTATAAGGTGTTTAAAGTTGGAAGCGTTCTTTTATAATCATCAGGTTTTGAACTTCTTCTTTTCCGTCAACATTAGGTTCTAGACAATAGATAGGCCAAATGCATTAAACCAAAGAAAAGTTAATGTCTAATTCTCTAGTACACTGTCTGTTCTCATCATTTTTGTTTTCCAAGGACAGCCTTGGAGGTTATGCATCGTCCAGAAATGTTTGTACCTGGCCTGATTCTGTGAGTGTCAGAAAATATGAAAGCTGAAGGTGGTGCTTAGAAGTTGCTGCTCTAATTTGTAGTATGTGATCCTTTTAGGAAAGGCACTTCGATACAATGCTTAAGGCCCCAGACTAAAAATTGTGGGTTTCTCGTCCTTCTTTAGGCACAAAACCTGTCAAGCGCAAAAGAGCAGGTCTACCTGTGAAGGTTCAATTAAGTACGCAAAATTAGTATCCTTTCAAAGGCTCCAACCATATTTGAACAAGATTCCTTTGTCTACCAGAGCTTTAAACCAACCAAAGTCCACTAGTGGTTAAGGCACCAGGCTAGAACACAGAAGACTGTGAGTTCTAGTTCCACCTTAGGTATGAAAGCCAGCTGAGTGACTTTCAACCAATCACCAGGAGACTGTAAGTTCTAGTTCCACCTTAGGTATGAAAGCCAGCTGGGTGACTTTCAACCAATCACCAGGAGATTGTGTGTACTAGTCCCACCTTAGGCACAAAAGCCAGTCATTCTCTCTCAGCCCAGCCCATCTCACAAGGTTGTTCTTGTGGGGAAAATAAGAGGAGAAATGTGTGAATATGTTCACCACCTTGAGTTATTTGTAAAAATAATAAATATACATACACACACACTATACACACACACACACACACACACATATATATATATACACACATACACACACACACACACATATACACATATACATACATACATGCATACACACACAAATGGCTTTTTTAATCATGGGCTGTAATTGGAGGGTATTATTTTTTATCTTTTTATTTTTATTTTTTTCTATTTTGTGTTTTTTTACTGTTTCTAAGCCGCCTAAAGTCATTGTGAGCAAGTAGGAGGCTATATAAATGTTCTAAAATAAATAAATACGTATATGTATACCTACATCTATATATATTGTGGTATCCTCATGAGGAGTAGCTGTCTGGAGTACTTGTGGGTGATCTCCTGTCCTCTCCTTGTCCAGAGAGGAATTATCAAAGAGATGATCTACTTGCCTGGCACTTACTTCTGCTACGGTCATCAGCTTTGCTTTTGCCAAGCTATCTTCAGAGTTTCATTTCTTCCTTGGAAGTCTCGTGTTTCTCCACTTCTATAATAATAATAATAATAATAAAGTTGGAAGGGACCTTGGAGGTCATCGAGTCCAACCCCCTGCTCAGGCAGGAAACCCTATACCATTTCAGACAAATGGCTGTCCAGTCTCTTCTTAAAAACTTCCAGTGTTGGAGCATTCACCGCTTCTGGAGGCAGGTTTTCCACTGGTTAATTGTTCTAACTGTTCAGAAGTTTCTCCTCAGTTCCAGGTTGTTTCTTTCCTTGACTAGTTTCATCATTACTTCTTGTCCTGCCTCATGCGCCTTGGAGAATAGCTTGACTCCCTCTTCTTTGTGGCAACCCCTGAGATATTGGAATACTGCTATCATGTCACCCCTAGTCCTTCTTTTCATTAAACTAGACATACCCAATTCCAGCAAACGTTCTTGATATGCTTTAGCCTCCAGTCCCCTAATCATCTTTGTTGCCCTTCTCTGCACTCTTTCCAGAGTCTCAACATCTTTTTTACACCGTGGTGACCAAAACTGGATGCCGTATTCCAAGTGTGGCCTTACCAAGGCCTTGTAAAGTGGTATTAATACTTCACGTGATCTTGATTCTATCCCTCTGTTAATGCAGCCTAGCACTGTGTTGGCCTTTTTGGCAGCTGCAGAACACTGCTGGCTCCTATTTAAGGGATTGTCCACTAGGACTCCGAGGTCCCTCTCACAGTTACTACTATTGAGCAAGGTACCCCCTATACTATACCTGTACATTTGCTTTTTCTTGCCTAAATGTAGAACCTTACTTTTCTCACAGTAATGCAGGCGTAGCAATGCAGATACTTTGTGTTGGCATCTGAAATGATAAAGAAAGGTCCATTAAAACTATATTCTCCACAGAGGGAATCTGACCGGCTCACTCAGTTTTGCTACAGGGCAATGCGTCATCTTTGCAGATATTTGTCTTCTCAAATGTCAATAATCATAGTGTTTAATTTTGTTAATGAGAGATTTGCAAGGTTTGCTAAGCTTTGGAGACTTCAGGCTCATGTAGATCCTGCAACACTTCTTTTAAGGCGTCTCATCCTGTCAGACCAAATCAGTACATAGACAGGAATATAATTAACAGCTTTCATGGAAGATAAAATAGGTCACATCTTCAGAGAAGAGTTCCTCGTTTTCTTGCCAGAGACTGATGTAAACGTTGCAAAGTGTACCCTTTATTCTGTTTCCCCAAACACTGGTGAGCATAAGATATGAATTGCAATGGGGAGCAAGAAATCTGACATCTTAGGTCAGGGGTCTTCAAACTTGGCCCTTTTATGACTTGTGGACTTCAACTCCCAGAATTCCTCAGTCAGCGTGCCTGGCTGAGGAATTCTGGGAGTTGAAGTCCACAAGTCATAAAAGGGCCAAGTTTGAAGATCCCTGTCTTAGGTATTGGTGAGGGGAGACCAAGCAGTATCAGAACCTCAGTACAAAGAATGTAATTCTATCAATGAGTTCAGGTTAGATTTTGGCTGCATCGTGGTTAAAGTGCAGTACTGCAGGCTAATTCTGCTGACTGCCAGCAGTTCGATTCTCACTGGCTCAAGGTTGACTCAGCCTTCCATCCTTCTGAGGTCGGTAAAACGACACCCCAGATTGTTGGGGACAATGTACTGACTCTGTAAAACCTCTTAGAGAGGGCTGTAAAGCACTATGAAGCAGTATATAAGTCTAATCCAGGGGTCTTCAAACCTGGCCCTTTTATGAGTTGTGGACTTCAACTCCCAGAATTCCTCAGCCAACGTGCCTGGCTGAGGAATTCTGGGAGTTGAAGTCCACAAGTCATAAAAGGGCCAGGTTTAAAGACCCCTGGTCTAAGTACTATTGCTAAGTGCTATAGCTATTGATTCACACATGAGGCATTTGAAAATACTTTTTCCAGCTATGGGGAACATGCAGCCCGTTTTTATATACAATAGTCAAACTTCGCCTATTGTGCTGCTGTATTTTTTTTTTAAATAGTGCAATGGTGAGAATAAAGTGTGCATACAGTATGTTATGTAGCTCCTGATGTACATTTCCATCATTGACTTAAGGGCAGCCAAAGGTCTCAGATCTTGGAAGTGTTTCAGATCTGGCTCAGGAAAGGTCCCACATAGATTGGCAGAGTAGAGTATGCTGGAGCATGAGTGTGATGAAACTGTCTGATTAGGGCTGGATTCAGCTGTAGTCACTTCAGGGTCAGTCCAGCTGTTTGAGAACAAAAACTGAAGGGATGCCTCATGTAAGCCAGGTAGGAAAGTAGGTGGGAATGGAAGGGAAGGGAAGGGAAGAAAGGAAGGAAGGAGAAGAGAAGAGAAGAGAAGAGAAGAGAAGAGAAGAGAAGAGAAGAGAAGAGAAGAGAAGAGAAGAGAAGAGAAGAGAAGAGAAGAGAAGAGAAGAGAAGAGAAGAGAAGAGAAGTAGTTGCAAGTGAAGAAAGGGAGGGAGGGAGAAAAGGAGGGAGGGAGGGAAGAAGGCAGGAAGATAAGGTAGGTAGTGAAGAAGTGAAGAAAGAGAGGGAGGGAGGGAGGCAGATAAGATGGTAGGTAGCTGAGAGCAAAGAAAGGGAGGGAGGAGGGAGGGAAGGAGGAGGGGAAGGAAAGGGGAAGAAAGGAAGGAAAGAAGGAAAGAAGGAAAGAAGAATGGTTGATCTGGAAGGAAGGAAGGAAGGAAGGAAGGAAGATAAGGTAGATATGTGGGAATGAATGAATGAATGAATGAATGAATGAATGAATGAAGGAAGGAAGGAAGGAAGGAAGGAAGGAAGGAAGGAAGGAAGGAAGGAAGGAAGGAAGGAAGGAAGGAAGGAAGGAAGGAAGGAAGGACATTATTTATAAAAATAATAAAGGCAGGCTATCAAGTGTGTCATGGCCACAGCAGAGTCAGTCCTTCCACCCCTTGCTTCTTGCCCTGCCCTCAGGTGCTTTGGAGAAGAAGTCAACCACCTCTTCTCTGTGACAGACTCTGAAGTACTGGAAGACAGCAAGAAATTCAACCTTCTGATTCTATTTGTGATCCTCTTCTGGACTTTTTGATGCTCCATCAAAGCAGCTGCGTCAATGCCAGGAACACACATACTGGGGAGCCCGCCTAGCTCAGGATTGTCTCTACACAGAGCAGGACGAGCGTTGTGTAATTTTAGACAAGAGCCTTCACCAACCCTACTTCTGTGTTCAAAGCCAGTGTGATCCAGGCAGCCCTTGACTTTCATAGGATCAGTCGGTTCTTGTAATGACAAGCCTCGCCGTGTGATTCCTACTGGATTTTCCCCCGTGTTGATAACCCCGCTCACCACTGGAGACAGATGTGGCTGAGAGGAGCAATCCCTAAAACGTAAAGAAAAAAATTAAAAGTATCCTGTACTTGTCAAACAAGATCTGAAAACCGTTTTGACAGCCAGCGCAATATGCCGTCTGCATGTCTAATGTGTGAACGCCGTCATTCCTCTTAAAATACACCACGGACCTCCGGCTCTTGTCCATTCGCTCAAGGAACAGGGAAAAAAAAAATATGGCATTTAGCTCTCGGTGACTTAATGACTTTGGTCACTATGCAAATGAGGCAGATCTCCAAAGTGTTTCATTTGCCCCCTACCCCCCGAACATCAGCAAATGCAATTGTCTCATGCAACAACGTCGCTTTTAATTACATTGCCCATAAAAAGATGCAGTTCAGACACCAACTAGTTTTATCCGATTATGAACGGAATCTTATTTTTCAACACAGGCAGTCCTCGACTTACAACAGTTCATTTAGTGACCGTTCAAAGTTACGACAGCACTGAAGAAAGGGGACTTAGGACCGTTTTTCACATGACTTACGACCGTCGCAGCATTCCCCCAGGGTCACGTGATCAAAATTCAGGCGGGTGGCCACTGGCTCGCATTGATGACGGTCCCCGGGGTCATGTGATCCCCTTTTGTGACCTTCTGACAAGCAAAGTCAGTGGGGGAAGCCAGACTGTGGCAAGAAAGATCGTAAAATTCATTGGAAGTTTTTAAGAAGAGACTGGACAGCCCTTTGTCTGAAATGGTATAGGGTTTCCTGCCTGAGCAGGGGGTTGAACTAGATGACCTCCAAGATCCCTTCCAACTTTATTATTGTATTATCATTACTTAACACAAATGTCTCATTTAACTACAGAAATTTTGGGCTCAATTGGGGTTGTAAATTGAGGACTACCTGTATCAACTTCCGGATTCCCCCCCCTCTTTTTTTTAAAAAATAGGACATATCCGCAGTGTAACGTTCACTACTCAAGGAAGTCGTGACTCATAATATTCCAGAGACAGATTTTGGGTTAATTATAATGACTTCAGAGTCTTTTATATGAAAGGAAATTGTTGGATAAGGGGCTCCAGGCCAGGAACAAAGAAGAGACCAATCCAAAATATGATTTTAATATTTAATATTTAATATTAAAAATAGCCATTGACACATTTCAGTCAAAGGCATCCACTGAAATATGTTCCCCAAATGTTTGGGTTTTTCCTAGACGTTACTGTTTCCTACTTTTCTAGAGATCCTGCTGAAGAAAAGACTCTCATCTGGAGGCATCTCCAGATCTTGGTTTAGAATGGGGGTGTGGGGCTGTTGTGGGATGCTTTGATTGTTTAATTGATTGTTGGTGTTCTTTGACTTGACTTTTGGATGATAAATTCTGTGTTTTGATTGTACTGTTGCCATTTGTAAGATGCTCTAGTGTAAAATCGGTAGCCATCTAATCTAATCTAATCTAATCTAATCTAATCTAATCTAATCTAATCTAATCTAATCTAATCTAATCTAATCTAATCCCATATGGTCCAATCCAATCTTGTCCTGTCTAGTCCAGTCCAGTCCAGTCTGATCCAATCCAATCTGATCCGATCCATCTAATCCTATAATCTAATCTAATCTAATCTAATCTAGTATAGTATAGTATAGTATAGTATAGTATAGTATAGTATAGTATAGTATAGTATAGTATAGTATAGTATAGTATGGTATGGTATGGTATAGTATAATAATAATAATAATAATAATAATAATAATAATAATAATAATAATAATAATAATAATAATAATAATAATAATAATAATAATAATAATAATAATAATAATAGTAATAATAGTAATAATAGTAATAATAGTAATAATAGTAATAATAGTAATAATAATAATGTTGGAAGGGATATAATATAATAAACATAACATAACACAACACAACACAACACAATACAATATAATCATTAAGATCTAGGACTATCAATGAAACTGGGAAAACAAACAAAACCGTACTCATAAAAAAATTGGAAACCATTTCTATATTTTACCTTAGAAAATGACATGGATATATCCATGAAGGAGTTGAATTGAACTCAAAGGGAAAATATATAATAATATTAATATTAATATTATTATTAATAATATTAATATTATTATTAATAATAATATTAATAATAATATTAATATTATTAATATTATTAATATTAACATTAACAATAACAATAACAATAATGTCTGCCTATCCCAGGTCCTTGGTAAGGACTCGATAGGTAGACAAAAATGCCAAATCCAATCTGAACATCTGGCTGACTGTGCGATGATCAATAATAATAATAATAATAATAATAATAATAATAATAATAATAATAATAATAATAATAATAATAATAATAATAATAATAATAATAATAATAATTATTATTATTATTATTATTATTATTATTATTTTTATCTATTTAACCCTACCAGGTAGACAGAAAAACAGCATGGGGTCTTTCAAGATTTTTTTTGGGGGGGGTTAATAATAATAATAATAATAAAGTTGGAAGGGACCTTGGAGGTCATCGAGTCCAACCCCCTGCTCAGGTAGGAAACCCTACACCATTTCAGACAAATGGCTGTCCAATCTCTTCTTAAAAACTTCCAGTGTTGGAGCATTCACCGCTTCTGGAGGCAGGTTGTTCCACTGGTTAATTGTTCTAACTGTCAGGAAGTTTCTCCTCAGTTCCAGGTTGCTTCTCTCCTTGACTAGTTTCCATCCATTACTTCTTGTCCTGCCCTCAGGCGCCTTGGAGAATAACTTGACTCCCTCTTCTTTGTGGCAACCCCTGAAATATTGGAATACTGCTATCATGTCACCCCTAATCCTTCTTTTCATTAAACTAGACATACCCAATTCCAGCAAACGTTCCTGATATGCTTTAGCCTCCAGTCCCCTAATCATCTTTGTTGCCCTTCTCTGCACCCTTTCTAGAGTCTCAACATCTTTTTTACATCGTGGTGACCAAAACTGGATGCAGTATTCCAAGTGTGGCCTTACCAAGGCATTGTAAAGTGGTATTAATACTTCACGTGATCTTGATTCTATCCCTCTGTTAATGCAGCCCAGCACTATGTTGGCTTTTTTGGCAGCTGCAGCACACTGCTGGCTCATATTTAAGTGATTGTCCACTAGGACTCCGAGATCCCTCTCACAGTTACTACTATTGAGCAAGGTACCCCCTATACTATACCTGTACATTTGTTCTTTCATCTTAAGACAGTATCAAATATCATAGGAACCCTAATGATGCCGGCTTTTCTTGCCTGAAATATCTGACATTAGGAAACATTAGTAAGTTAAAAGTCATTTGATAAAAGTGGAACTTTTTCCCACAATGGGGTTGAGGAGCGTCAACTTCCAGCAATGTCCTATGGTCCTTTCTTTAATCTCACGGGATCAAGACCCTGTTGGAAAAAAGACTGCCCAGAAATGTTTTAAGGGTAACATTCAGATGGGATTCCTTATCGGAGTTTCTGAATGTTGTTTAAGCCTTTTGATCTGAAATAATATCTAAAGTCGAGGCAACTGTGTCACATTCTCCCCACGGGTGCTCTTGACAGCCACCCAATTACAACTGCTGAAGCCTAGTAATAATTAACATTTCATGATGAAAAAGAAAAAGGCATCACTCCAGAGCTTAGCGATATTCCTTTCATGTCTTTATCTATTGTTGGCCTGGCAATGTATTATTTATACACCCAGAGTGGAAAGGTTAGCCGAGGAATTACAGATTGTAGCTTATGAGCGCAGAAGGTCAACGGCGAAAAAGAATCTGAATGCCGAATGCATAATCTTTCCGCTGACCCAGTCAAAGCAACTTACTTAATGAGTCTGGATGGAAATTCAGAATTAATACAGCCATTTTGATTTGATTTGATTTTTTTCTCCCCCCTTTGGTTCATGTGGAAAAAGTTTTTTCTTTTCTTTTTCCTTTTCAAAAATATAGGAAGCAGAGAAAGGACTGTTAGAGTCAAGGTCATAACACTGCCAAGATCAAAGAAGAGGTTGGTGGGGTTGACGCAACTCAAGCGCTCACAGAATCAAAACAATGGTCCACCAAGCGAGATTGGATTTCCCAGCATTCTCTGTAAAACAGGCAATAAAAAATGAATCACACAGCTCTTCGTTTGGAAGGAGTGTTCTCATCTATATTTTACCATGAGAGCTCTATCTGGGAGGTCATATATTATTGAAAAACATCACTTTTATAGCATCCGCAGCAACTGCAACAAAGCAGCGTGGTGGAGAAAAGGATGTTCTAGAAAGTACCATGGAAATGGACGTTTCTTAGAAAATCAGCACAGGCATTGAACACATCCCATCTTTTGATGGGTTTTATCCTAGTGAAGTTTCTGAGGAGAACTTTCTGGGCTTTTCAGTCGCTGAAGAGATTTCCAGTCAAGCTTCAGGGAGGGAAAGAAGGCTAGTCACTCTGGCTAGGCGCATAGGAGTCCTCAACTTATAACCGTAACTGGGACCAGAATTTCTGTTGCTAAGCAAGGCAGTTGTTAAGTGACTCATGCCTGATTTTCTGACCTTTTTGTTTTTGCCGTGGTTGTTAAGCAAATCACTGCAGTTGGGACTGTGGAAGGAAAAAAATTCATCAGGGTTCGGTCCAAGCCGGGAATAAACAACATGGCGACTGCTTTAGAAAGAAGGTTGTAGTTTATTGAAGAGGAGAGCCAGACAGAAAGATGGCTCTGGAAAAAGAGTGAGCACATGTAGTAGGGAGTGGGTTTTTATACCCTCTTGGGCTTCTGTTTGGAGTTGTTTCCTGTTCCTGTTTTGAGACTTTGTATTTCCTGTGTCATGTACTTTGACCTGAGTCTGCATGTGCCCCTTTGGCATCTGTGGGTTAATTCTATTATGTCCTGTCTTAAGAGTTTGGGTGGGGTATGTAGATTTTAGGTCTCTTTATCTTCCTAAGCTTCTAGCTGGAGGGCTCCAATCTTCCTGAATGGATTATTACATTGAGATTTCTACAGAGCTGGTTTCTGCTTGGGGGAGGGAGACTTGGGGCTATTAAGAAAAACTGGGCATGCTTTTCTGCCTCTCTAAGATCCTTTGAGGAAATATAGTATTCTGTCCTTTTAATATTTCCTTCTCTGGGGGAGGGGGCTGACTTCCCACAGGACATTAATTGAGTCCAGCTTCTTCCATTGATTTTGCTTATCAGAAGCTGGCGGAGAAGGTTGCATATGAACCTGGGACGCTGCAACAATTGTAAACACATGCTAGTTGCCAAGTGCCCAAGTTTTGTTCCCATGACTGTAGGGATGCTACAACAGTCATAAGTTTGAGGATCACTCAAAAGTCACTTTTTTTCAGTGCCGCTGTAACTTTGAATGATGGTCACTAAACGGATGGAGGTAAAGTTGAGCGATATTTTCCACAAGAATTATGCTGAAGAACAGGGAAGAGAACCTGGAATGCAGGTAAAATTAAGGGGCAGAGAAGTCAGAACAAGGAAGCTGAAAAAAAAAAAGATTTGGAATAAATAAAATTAGAAAGGTCAAACCTGCATAATTGTTCTACTGAGGTAAAAAGAGAAAAACAGACTGGAATCACATGGTGCATCCAGAAATTTGAGATTACAGTTCCTCAAATCTCTTGCCTTGGCCAAACTGAAGGAGCTGAAAAGACTCAGGAAGACACTTCCCTAATTTGAGGGGCTGCCACAAAGAAAAGGGGGTTAAATTATTTTCAAAAGCACCAGAAGGCAAGACAACAAACAATGGATGGGAACTAATCAAGGAGAGAAGCAGCCTGGAATTAAGGAGAAACTTCCTAACAGTGAAGACAATTAACCAGTGGAACAGCTTGCCACCAGATGTTGTAGGTGCTTCATCACTGGAGGCTTTGAAGAAGAGACTGGACAGCCACTTGACAGAAATGGTATAGGGCAGGGGTAGGCAACCTTGGCTCTTTTATGACTCGTGGACTTCAACTCCCAGAATTCCTGAGCCAGCCATGCTGAGGGGAAAGGAAGAGGTTTCCAAGCTGAGCCATGCTGGCTGAGGAATTCTGGGAGTTGAAGTCCACAAGTCATAAAAGAGCCAAGGTTGCCTACCCCTGGTCTAGGGTCTCCTGCCTGAGCAGGGGGTTGGGGGTCCCTTCCAGCTCTATTCTGATTGATTTTACTTTAAAAGAAAATATGAAAGAAAATAATTTGCCAGAGAATGCTTAAAAGAAAAACTCAAATCGGAGCTGTAAGTACTATTAAATTAATATGTGATCTTACAAAGAAGCAGCAAATGAGATAGGGAGCAAAATACAGGTAGTCCTCGACTTACAACAGTTCATTTAGTGACCGTTCAAAGTTACAACGGCACTGAAAAAAGGGACTCATGACCATTTTTTCACACTTACGACCTTTGTAGCATCCCCACGGTCATGTGATCAAAATTCAGAGGCTTGGCAACTGATTCATAGTTTTGACCGTTGCTGTGTCCCCAGGGTCAAGAGTGATCCCCTTTTGCGACCTTCTGACAAGCAAAGTCAATGGGGGAAGCCAGATTCACTTAACAACCGTGTTATTACCTTATCAACTGTGGTGATTCGCATAACAACGGTGGCGAGAAAGGTTGTAAAATGGAGCAAAACTCACTTAACAGATGTCTCACTTAACAACAGAACATTGGGGCTCAGTTGTGGCCGTAAGTCGAGGACTGCCTGTAATCATTCAGATCTTCCTTGAGTAACTCTTACCGCCTTTCCAATTTTGCATGCAGCTGGCCTTTCAGAGTGCCTTGTCAACCTGGGTAAGTCATGTCTGATCTTATTCAAATCATCAGTTTGATCCAGAAAATCACTTAGGATTTCCACACCAAACTGCTGAATTGAATTGATCCAATATGTCAGTTCAATTTTATTCTGGCCTCCAGAGATTCAGAGTCTGAGAGTTAGCTAGCCAAGATAGAGAGAGAGAGACAGGGAAACCTACCACAATGTTAGAGCAAAGTGTTCTTCAAGCCAGTCCATCGGTCAGGCTAGATTAGAAGATGTCCACTCTTTAGATGGCCTAAGTATCCAAGATAGGACAGATTGTGGGAATGCTGAGAAAGAGTCATTTCAGACAGATGGCTGTCCAGTTTCTTCTTCAAACCTCCAGCTATGGGGCACCCTCAACTTCTGAAGGCAAGTCATTCGGCTGATTAATTGTTCAGACTGTCAGGAAGTTTCTCCTCAGTTCTAGGTTGTTTCTCTCCTTGATTAGTTTCCATCCGTTGCTTCTTGTCCTGCCTTTAAGTGCTTTGGGGAAGAGCTTGACTCCCTCTTCTTTGTGGCAGCCCCTCAAATATTGAAACACTGCTATCGTGTTTCTCCTAGTCCTTCTTTTCACTAGATTGGACATACCCAATTCCTGCAAGCGTTCTTCATAAGTCTTAGCCTCCAGGTATCTAATCATACTTGTTCATCACGATCACGATCGTGATCTTCATGCTTTATTCAATGATCAAAAGATGCTAGTAGATATTCCTTGACGTTTCTTTTTTAAAAAAATATTTTTTATTTTATTTTCAAAGTTAAAAGACAAAATAAAAAAAGGAGAAACCAACTAACAACCACCAGACACTAATAATAAAAATTTAAAAAGTGTACTTTTCTTTTGATGAAAAATAGGATATAAGCCTCACTAATAAATAAAGAATGTTTGAATAGAAATTGAGAGGTCAATTCAGGAAAGAAAAAAAAATGATTTTTTTTTTTGGGGGGGGGAAACTACAGTCAAACGTAACCCAACTATTTTTGCCTTTGCCTAAACCAGGGGTCTTCAAACTTGGCCCTTTTATGACTTGTGGACTTCAACTCTCAGAATTCCTCAGCCAGCATGCCTGGCTGAGGAATTCTGGCAGTTGAAGTCCGCAAGTCAGAAAAGGGCCAAGTTTGAAGACCCCTGGCCTAAACTGAACCAGCACAATCTCTGTTATGTGCTACTTCTGTTTCTTTTATTTTTAAAATAAAGGGAAAGAAAGTGGGCTGCAGCTGCCAAAAAAAACCCAACACAGTGCTAGGCTGCATTAACAGAGGGATAGAATCAAGATCACGTGAAGTATTAATACCACTTTACAATGCCTTGGTAAGGCCACACTTGGAATACTGCATCCAGTTTTGGTCACCACGATGTAAAAAAGATGTTGAGACTCTAGAAAGAGTGCAGAGAAGAGCAACAAAGATGATCAGGGGATTGGAGGCTAAAACATATAAAGAATGATTGCTGGAATTGGGTATGTCTAGTTTAATGAAAACAAGGACTAGAAGTGACATGATAGCAGTCTTCCAGTATCTCAGGGGCTGCCACAAAGAAGAGGGAGTCAAGCTATTCTCCAGAGCACCTGAAGGCAGGACAAGAAGCAATGGATGGAAACTAATCATAACCTAAAACTAATCTAGCAACCTAGAACTAAGGAGAAATTTCCTGACAGTGAGAACAATTAATCAGTGGAACAACCTGCCTCCAGAAATTGTGAATGTTCCAGCACTGGAAGTTTTTAAGAAGAGATTGGACAACCATTTGTCTGAAATGGTATAGGGTTTCCTGCCTGAGCAGGAGGTTGGACTAGAAGGCCTCCATGGTCCCTTCCAACTCTATTATTATTATTATTATTATTATTATTATTATTATTATTATTATTATTATTATTATTATTATTATTATTATTATTATTATTATTATTATTATTATTATTATTTATTTATTTATTTATTTATTTATTATTTGTTGTTGTTGTTGTTGTTGTTGTTGTTGTTGTTGTTGTTGTTTGACCCATTAGGAGTATATTCTCTTTCCTCCCCACTTTGTACCAGTGTATTTCGACCACTGAATGCAGCCACTTTGGCAATCTGGAGGTCAATTTGCAAGGTCGCGTTCCCCTCCTATCCTTTCAAATATTTTCAGTGCAAATCTGAAAGCTCCCCAAAAACTTTGCCAAGTTTCTTTCCTCTGCTTTATTTCTTTGTGAAAGAAAGTGGAAATCTGATAATTAGCCAGTAGAGACAGGAAAAACGCTGGGGCCCTCCGAGCTGAATCATACTCTGGAGGTTTTCAAGGAACCTCAATATGTGCTTAATGCTTCTAATTCTCCAGGGCTGTAATTATCTGGAAATAGACGACTAAAAGGTGACTATTTTGGGAAATGTCAATTTTCTGGATTTATCGGAATCAAAGAGCTCTTGCATTCGGACCCTCCAGTGGGATGGAAGAGCCCCCTTTTTAAGGTTCAAGAAGGAACCACAGACACGGTTGAAACTGGTGGCCTAAGAAGAAGCATTTTTATTTCTTCCTCCCCACGGCCCTTGCTTCCTATTGCAGACATTGATTTAGCCTAATTAACAGATCTGCTTCCCTTGGCCTCCTCCGAACAATTCCTTTTCTTCTTCTTTTCCCCGCTATGATTTTTAACTCCTTGGGCACTTTTGAGGCTGGAAGGTGCCTGAAGAGTTAAAGAATGACATTAGAAGTAAAGAATTACAAGCCAGTTCATGCAATCAGCATGTTATCTTCTGGTTTATTATCTGGCATGCAAACAACTCCTTATTTGAATACCGACTCCTCTCTTTCAGCTCAACCCTCTTCACAGAGATGTTGTGGTAGGAGGAAGGAGTATTCAACATGTTTGCCAGCTTGTTTGTAGAAATCATAAAGATGAGATATGAAGCCGTACATTCAAAAAGCGAATGTTAATACTCAGGCATGCTTAGAAAAATGGAACTGCTTGACAGGAAGATGTATACGCCTAGTGATTTTTCAATCACTTCCAGAGGGAATTGAAATCCCACCTTCCCCATTGGATGCCCAGTCATCCAAAATTCATCTTGGGTCACTCCTAAGTGCTCCCATTCGAAGCCAGGAAGCAGCACTGCCAAAGAACCAACTTTAGCAGTACAATCAGCAGATCATCAGTAAGAGAAAAAAGAAACCCTTACTATGCAGCAGCCATCTTTGAGAAGGGGGACCATTTTTACTTTCTTCTATATCAGTGGTGGCGAACCTATGGCACGCGTGCCAGAGGTGGCACTCAGAGCCCTCTCTGTGGGCACGTGCACCATCGCCCCAGCCCTGCCTCCCCCCACGGTCCCCTCCTCCTCACCAGCAGCCCCCCCAGAGGAGAGTTGGCCCCGAGCGCAGTACGTGCAGAGCAGCACAGCCAAGGGCATGGCAGCCAGGCAGCGGGGACAAGACTCTGCCCTCGTGCCCTGTCACATGTAGATGATGCTGCGGGGCATGGGCGGAGGGCATGGCTGCCATGGCGCTGCTGGGCTGCCTGGGCGATCTGCGGTGGGCCGTGGAGGCGGTGGGTGGCCATGCGGGTGGGCGGGGCGCAGAGCGGGGGTGGGCAGGGAGGCGGGGGCGGTTTTGGGGCACTCGGTCTCTAAAAGGTTCGCCATCACTGTTCCATATGAACCTGGTCAGTGCGTGAGGGCAAGATTAGAGCCATGGTGGCGCAGTGGTTAGAAGGCAGTATTGCAGGCTAACTCAATGTGGAGAAAAACAAAGTCTTACATTTAGGCAGGAAAAACCAAAGGTACAAATATAGATTGGGCAAAACCTGGCTTAAAAGGTGAGAGGGACCTTGGAGTCCTAGTGGTGGACGATCAGTTGACCATGAGCCAGCAGTGTGCAGCAGCAACCAAAAAAGCTAATGCAATCCTGGGTTGCATAAACAGAGGCATAGAATCAAGATCACACGAAGAATTATTACCGCTTTATAAAACCCTAGTAAGACCACACCTGCAGCCAATTTTGGTCACCTTATCGCAAAAAAGATGTTGAGAGTTTGGATAAAATTCAGAGAAGAGCAACTAAGATGATCAAAGGCCTGGAGACTAAAACATACGAAGAACGGCTGCAGGACTTGGGTTTGGCTAGTAGTCTAAAGAAAAGAAGCAATAGGGAGACACGATAGCAGCGTTCAAGTATTTGAGGGGCTGCCACAAGGCAGAGGGGGTCAGGTTGTTCACCAGAGCACCAGAGGGAAGGATGAGAAACAATGGTTGGAAACTGATCAAAGAGAGAAGCAACCTGGAATTAAGGAGAAACTTCCTGACAGTGAGGACAATCAACCAGTGGAACAGCTTACCCCCAGAAATCATGGGTGCTCCATCACTGGAGATTTTTAAGAAGAGACTGGACATGAGTTCTCCTGCTTAAGCGAGGGGCTGGACTAGAAGACCTCCAAGGTCCCTTCCAGCTCTATTCTATTCTATTCTATTCTATTCTATTCTATTCTATTCTATTCTATGCTTGCTCTGGGAGTTTGATCCTGACTGGCTCAAGGTTGACTCAGCCTTCCATCCTTCCAAGGTCGGTAAAATGAGGACCCAGATTATTGGGGGCAAATATGCTGACTCTGTAAACTGCTTAGAGAGGGCTGTAAAACACTGTGAAGCGGGATATAAATCTTAAGTGCTATGGCTATTACAGCAAGTGTCCCCGTCTCAAAAACTGAGCTTGGTGGGGGCATGAGACTTAATTTTCATTTCTTTAAATTAATCACCTTTATATTAATATCCTTTGACTGTGGAATTCAGATCTTCTTGGCACACACAAACATATCCTTGGCACATCGCAGCTGCCCTTTTGAGGGAAAAAAAACATTCTGCAGCTCATAGAACATGAATAAAAAAAATAGGAAGTGAAAGACAAGAAATGTGGACGGAGAGAAAGAAAACAAAAGACAGGTCAAACTATTTTCCAACAACAGCATTTGCTCTGCCCCTCTAAACCTTTCTGCTTTTGAAGACCATCGTTGGTTTTGTCACATCCATAAACCACAGCCTTGTTGTTTGAACTTCTCACCCCTCTTTTTGTGAGGATCTCATTCGGTCCTTCTTCTTCCTCTTGACCCCTTCACTCGCCCTTCATAAATCTGACAAGGTGATTGTCTCTCATTGTCTCTCCAACTTTGTCTCTCCAGCAAGCCCACTAGGCAACTGACTGTTGACTGATTGGATCTCCTTGCGCTCCAAGGGACTCTCGAGAACCTTCTCCACAATTTGAAAGTGTCAGTTGTTTGGCACTCAACCTATATAGACCTTTGTCGATAAGGTGATATCTCTGCTTTTTAATATGCTGTCTAGCTGGCCACAGCTTTCCTCCCAAGAAGCAAGCATCTTTCAGTTTCGTAGCTGCAGTCACCATCTGTAGACCAGTTTCTCAACCTCAGGAAGTTTAAGATGTGTGGACTTCAAGTCCCAGAATTCCCCAGCCAGTCATGTAAAGCAATCTGTGTTTCCTTCCACCAGTGGTGTTACCTAGTTGGGTCATGAAACATCTGCAAGAAAACAACCAAGCTCAGAGAGCACCAAGGATCCCTCAGTCTTCTTCCTCTTCAAACTCCACTCCCTTCTAGCATTGATGATGTTACCTAGTCGGGTCATGAAACGTCTGCAAGAAAACAACAAAGTTCAGAGAGCACAAAAGGATCCCTCAGTCTTCTTCCTCTTCAAACTCCACTCCGTTCTAGCATTGATGATGTTACCTAGTTGGGTAATGAAACATCTGCAAGAAAACAACCAAGCTCAGAGAGCATCAAGGGCCTCACAGAACAATCAGTCATTATAAGTTAACTCTTTAAGTCAGGGCTTTTCAACCTTTTTACCAATTGTACCACTTTTAGGATATGGCAATATTCGAGTACCACCTAGCAAGGTGTCAAAAACTTGGTGACAAAAAAAAAAACCTGTTCAAAGTTGCAATTGCACTAAATGACTTATGACCATTTTTCACACTTAGACCATTGCAGCAACAGGGTCATGTGATTTATATTTGGATGCTTGGCAACTGATTCATATTTATGATGGTCACAGTGTCCCAGGGTCATGTGATCCCCTTCTGCAACCTTTTGACAAGCAAAGTCAATGGCAGAGCTGCTGGTGGCCAAGTGCTAAGGCGGGACTTCCTTCCCTCCCTCCCTTCCCTCCCTTCCCTGCCTCCCTTTTTCTCATTCCCATCTCCTTCTGAAGGAAGAATTTGAACCCCCCCATATTTTCCCTCTTCCATATATTGATCAAACAAAGAAAGGCCTCCAGAGACAGAAAAGACAAGCTGCTGAGTGAACTAGCTTAAAAAGGCACTTCCCCTTTAAGAATTAGCTACTGGCTAGAAAGGAAAGTAAGGAGCCCAGCCCGCACTTAAGGAAGAAAAAAAATGTAAGTACTGGCTGCCGGCTAAGGCAGCCTCCCCAAATGGCTCCATTCATAAGTAAAATCTGCAGCTCCAGAGGACTCTCTCACTGTAAGTCTTTGCCTGTGCTGGCTCTTTCCCTTCCCCACTACACTTGGCTAGGCAGGGCTGCGTACCACCTGCCACTCATTAATGTACCACAAATGGTACAAGTACCACAGGTTGAAAAGCCTTGCTCTAAGTCACCTAGAAAACCATCTCTGCTGAGTGATTTCAGGGAGATTATTTCCTAACTGCCAAAGATGGACAATTTATTTCATAGCGTTTGCTTAAGAGTAGGAGACAAAGAGATTTGCTACAAGGCATGGTTTTTTTTTTTTCCTATTCAGAGTGAAGTCATTAGTGAGGTACCTGCAGGATCCTCCTAAGGGCTTATTTTATGCAATATTTGTATTTGAGATCTGGAAGAGGAAAGAAAAATGGCAATGGTAAGTAACCCTGTGCAAACAGCATCAAGCTTAGAGGCATGATTAGCATACAGAAGGGCTAAAATTAGAAAGTAGACCGAACAGGTAGGATGATCTTCTCGATCGATGTAATAGGAATGGAATGCGATCCATTAGCAGAAAGAGGATGGAAAGAGGATGGTAGGCGAGGTATTTAGGTTGGAATAAAAGCAGCCATACTAATCCAGATTTTCTTTGTGGATTTTTCTTCAAATGTTTCTATCCCAGACGGCAGGCAATTCCCCTTGTCACTACTGGTACCTTAACCACAGATGGTCTACTCTATAGAATTATGTACCACAAGACTAGGCCTTGTATTGTGCTACAGAGGAAGGAAGGAAGGAAGGAAGGAAGGAAGGAAGGAAGGAAGGAAGGAAGGAAGGAAGGAAGGAAAGAAGGAGGAAGGAAGGAAGGAAGGAAGGAAGATTTTTCTTAAAATGTTTCTTTCCCAGACAGCAGGCAATTCCCCTTGTCACTACTGGTACCTTAACCACAGATGGTCTACTCTATAGAATTATGTACCACAAGACTAGGCCTTGTATTGTGCTACAGAGGAAGGAAGGAAGGAAGGAAGGAAGGAAGGAAGGAAGGAAGGAAGGAAGGAAGGAAGGAAGGAAGGAAGGAAGGAAGGAAGGAAGGAAGGAAGGAAGGAAGATTTTTCTTAAAATGTTTCTTTCCCAGACAGCAGGCAATTCCCCTTGTCACTACTGGTACCTTAACCACAGATGGTCTATAGAATTATGTACCACAAGACTAGGCCTTGTATTGTACTACAGAGGAAAGAAAGAAAGAAAGAAAGAAAGAAAGAAAGAAAGAAAGAAAGAAAGAAAGAAAGAAAGAAAGAGGAAAGGAAGGAAGGGAAGGGAAGGGAAGGAAGGAAGGAACGAAGGAAGGAAGGAAGGAAGGAAGGAAGGAAGGAAGGATGGATTTCTTAGGAAATTCTTAACATGCAGTCTGGATCACTTTTCTTTTAATTGCTCCTTGCCTTCTCTTGAAAGTTGGACCTTAAAAAAGTTTGAGTTGTGTTGCTGGAAAAGGCGCCTGCATATTCCTTGGACAGCTAAGGTGACCAACAAGCAAGTACTGGGTCACATAACACCAGACATGTCCCTGGAAGGCAAAATCGCAAAATTGCGTCTCACTTATTTTGGCCATGTCACGTGGGGGAATTCACTGGAGAAAGCAATTATGTTTGGGAGAGTTAGCAGTAAAAGGAAACCAGGCTGCCAAAGAACACCGTGCCTGGACACCATCAAAGCTGACACCAGCTTGAGCATAGGAGAACTCAAGGAAGCAGTGCAAGATCAGAGGATGTGGAGAGAGACCTGGTCCAGAGAATCAGCAAGAGTTGGACACAACTGAATGGATATCATCGTCTTCTTCTTCTTCTTCTTCTTCTTCTTCTTCTTCTTCTTCTTCTTCTTCTTCTTCTTCTTCTTCTTCTTCTCCTTCTCCTTCTCCTTCTCCTTCTCCTTCTCCTTCTCCTTCTCCTTCTCCTTCTCCTTCTCCTTCTCCTTCTCCTTCTCCTTCTCCTTCTCCTTCTCCTTCTTCTTCTTCTTCTTCTTCTTCTTCATCATCATCATCATCATCATCATCATCATCATCTGCCTTATCTTTACCTTCAACAGAAAACACGTGTTCTCTCTTCCTTGTTATCAACGTTTTAGATATACGTTGTTTTCAGCTCTTTGACCATCCTGGTCCCGTCCCCTTAACTAGTTATGGCTAAATAAGAATTCAGCTTTGGGATCCTTGGTGCTCTCTGAACTTGGTTGTTTTCTTGCAGACATTTCATTACCAATCTAGGTAACATCATTAGTGCACTAATGATGCTACCTAGTTCATTCGTGAAATGAGACTCTAGAAAGCGTACAGAGAAGAGCAACAAAGATTAGAGGTCTGGAGGCTAAAACATATAAGGAACGGTTGCTGGAATTGGGTAGGTCTAGTTTAATGAAGAGAAGGACGAGGGGTGATATGATAGCGGTCTTCCAATATCTCAGGGGCTGCCCCAAAGAAGAGGGAGTGAAGCTATTCTCCAAAGCGCCTGAAGGCAGGACAAGAAGCAACGGATGGAAACTAATCAAGGAGAGAAGCAACCTAGAACTAAGGAGAAACTTCCTGACAGTTAGAACAATTAATCAGTGGAACGACTTGCCTCCAGAAGTTGTAGGTGCTCCAACACTGGATGTTTTTAAGAAGAGACTGGACTGGTATAAGGTTTTCTGCCTGAGCAGGGGGTTGGACTAGATGATCTCCAAGGTCCCTTCCAAATTATTATTATTATTATTATTATTATTATTATTATTATTATTATTATTATTATTATTATTATTATTGTCGTCGTCGTCGTCGTCGTCATCATCATCATTATTGATCATCGCACAGTCAGCCAGATGTTCAGACTGGATTTGACATTTTGTCTACCTATCGAGTCCTTACTAATGGTGAATTTGTCAATGCCAATGGTGTTCAAGTGGTGCTCCAGTTGTTTTGGGATTGCACCCAAGGCGCCTATTACTATTGGTGCTACTCCTCTGATGAGACCTGTCCAGTATGGTTGAATGAAATTTCATTTTGATGTATGTCGATTGGTGTACATTCAAAGTGACAATAAAGTTGTTGTTGTTGTAACCTCTGGCATACTCTCATCTTCCTCAGAGTACACAAGCCCCACAACCACGTCAAGGTAGTGCCTCACTGGGGGATTATTATTATTGTTGTTGTTGTTGTTGTTGTTGTTGTTGTTGTTGTTGTTGTTGTTGTTGTTGTTATTATTATTATTATTATTAGATATTTGCTCAGGAAGAATCAAGGAGCTCACAGTTCAACCTTCAGGTAAAAACATTCCCTTCTATGAGTTCTAAGTATGGGAATTTCTGGAGCGTCAATTCCAGCTCAGAAATTTACCTCTAATCCATCTCAGCTGGATTCCACCATCACTACCATTCTTGCCTTTGTTGAGTTCCTTTTCCAGTGGGATTCCTATACAAACATTGAATAGGTGTTTATGGAGATTCTCAGTCATCCAGGTCATGGTTGTTCCAAAAGTGCTTTTCCAAAAGGCAACTGGACTTTGATTTTTCCTTGAAGAAGAAAGTTGCCAATAAAGGAGAATGTTTGTAGCTCAGGGTTGAAATGAGGGGTCCTTGGTGCTCTCTGAGCTTGGTGGTTTTCTTGCAGATGTTTCATTATCCAAACTAGATAACATCATCAGTGCTAATGTGCATCTGTGATCAGACTAGCACTGATGATGTTACCTAGTTTGGGTCATGAAATGTCTGCAAGAAAAAAAGCAAGCTCAGAGGGCACCAAGGACCCCTCAGATTCCTGAACGATGGTGGAGCACCAGATTGCTAGATCAGAATACAGAATAAAAATTGCAGAAAAACAGAGCCCAAAGGGACCTTGGAGATCTTCTAGTCCAACTCTCTGTCCAAGCAGGAGACCCTATGCCAAGGGTCTTCAAACTTGGCCCTTTTATGACTTGTGGGCTTCAACTCCCAGAATTCCTCAGCCAGGCACGCTGGCTGAGGAATTCTGGGAGTTGAAGTCCGCAAGTCATGAAGGGGCCATAGTTCCCCCATGCTGGCTGAGGAATTCTGGGAGTTGAAGTCTGCAAGTCATGAAGGGGGGCATAGTTCCCCCATGCTGGCTGAGGAATTCTGGGAGTTGAAGTCCGCAAGTCATGAAGGGGGCTATAGTTCCCCCATGCTGGCTGAGGAATTCTGGGAGTTGAAGTCCGCAAGTCATGAAGGGGGCCATAGTTCCCCCATGCTGGCTGAGGAATTCTGGGAGTTGAAGTCCGCAAGTCATGAAGGGGCCATAGTTCCCCCATGCTGGCTGAGGAATTCTGGGAGTTGAAGTCCGCAAGTCATGAAGGGGCCATAGTTCCCCCATGTTGGCTGAGGAATTCTGGGAGTTGAAGTCCACGAGTCATGAAGGGACCATAGTTCCCCCATGCTGGCTCAGGAATTCTGGGAGTTGAAGTCCACGAGTCATAAAAGGGCCAAGTTTGAAGACTACCATTCCTGGAAAACGGATGTCCAATCTCTTCTTAAAATCCTCCATGGTTAGAGCACCCACAGCTTCTGAAGGCCAGCCGTTCTACTGATTGATTGTTCTCAGTGTCAGGAAATTCCTCCTTGGTGCTCTCTGAACTTGCTTGTTTTCTTGCAGACGTTTCATTACCCAAACTAAGTAACATCATCAGGGCTAGTAAGGAGTGGGGTTTGCTCTCAATTCATATTCTAGTGGCTTGCCTTGATAGTGTTGATGGGGGTGGTCTTAGAGATTCTTTGGTTGGGCTGTTTGCGGTTGGCTTCCTTGGCAGTTTCTTGATTGGGGTCTTGTTTGTCTGAAAAAGTCGAACAGGCAGTCCCAGATGTGAATCTCCCCATATCCCCAACCAACCACCCTCCTTAATTTAAAAAAAAAAAGCCTCAAATTCAACAATCTCTTGAACTTGGCTTCTCCAGGCTGTTTCCTAACCACGGCAAGATGCTTCATGGACCATTTTCTTCTCTTGATGTTAAGGTGACTCTTGAGATTCCCACTTAAAGCCATTTGCAAGCTTCTTGAGCAATTCTTTATTGATTAGCATGTCAATTTGGCTGATTATCCCCTCCCATTAAGTTGTAGTATCCATGGCATTTGGTGGGCTATCCATCAGGGCCCTGGCCACTGAGATTGAGGCAGTGATAGCACCAAAGGAAGAGCTTCAAGGAAGCATTTGCTCTTTGAAAATATCTTTCGGGGGTCCTTTGTTCTCCCTTCTGGCTTCTATTCAGTATTGACAACTACATAATTTGATTATATCAAGCCTGCATTCTCAACAAGATTTACATTTGTGCAAAGATTGGATCTTGTGATCCAAACTTGAGATGATGCAAACGAAGAGCTGCTTTTAACAACCGAAATGAAATTATGCCCCTTGTAGAGATTGTCCTGTTTGTTTGTTTTTCCCCCCTCTTCGCTGTGAAGCTTCTTTGATGCACACTGACTGAACTCAAATGGGTCCATGAAGTTTTCAATGCACGTTTGATGGCAATCAGCGCTGTCCCCGCTATTATGCATCTCCAGAGAACGTTTAGACCCCTCCGTTCCAACCTGGTGCTCCCCAAATATCCTCATAGTTGCCAACTAGCTCCTTTTCCTTCCCTTCCCTTTCCTTTCCTTTCCTTTCCTTTCCTTTCCTTTCCTTTCCTTTCCCCATTTTCCTTTCCTTTCCTTTCCCCATTTCCCCTTCCTTTCCCCATTTCCCTTTCTTTTCCTCATTTCCCTTTCCTTTCATTTCCCCATTTCCCTCTCCTCTCCTCTCCTCTCCCTATTTCCCTTCCCTTTCCCTTTCCCTTTCCTTTTCCCTTTCCCTTTCCTTTCCCCATTTCCCTTTCTTATCCTTTCCCCATTTCCCTTTCCTTTCATTTCCCCATTTCCCTTTCCTCATTTCCCTTTTCTTTCCTGTCCCTTCCTTTCTTTTTCTTTCCTTTCCCCATTTCCCCTTCCTTTCCCCATTTCCCTTTCTTTTCCTCATTTCCCTTTCCTTTCATTTCCCCATTTCCCTCTCTCCTCTCCTCTCCCCATTTCCCTTCCCTTTCGTTTTCCATTTTCCTTTCCTTTCCCCATTTCCCTTTCTTATCCTTTCCCCATTTCCCTTTCCTTTCATTTCCCCATTTCCCTTTCCTTTCCTGTCCCTTCCTTTCTTTTCCTTTCCTTTCCCCATTTCCCTTTCCTTTCATTTCCACATTTCCGTCCCCTCCCCTTCCCTCCCCTTCCTCCTTCCTTTCCTTTCCCTTCCCTTCCCTTTCCCCTTCCTTCCCCTTCCTCCTTCCCTTCCCTTCCCTTCCTGCTCTGCCCTGCCCTGCCATTCTCTTTCCCTTTCTCCTTTCCTCCTACTTTATTGCTCCCTTCCTTCCTCCCTTCCTCCCTCCCTTCCTTCCTTCCTTCCTTCCTTCCTTCCTTCCTTCCTTCCTTCCTTCCTTTCTTTCCTTCCTTCCTTCCTTCCTTCCTTCCTTCCCTACCTCCCTCCCTCCCTCCCTCCCTCCCTCCCTCCCTTCTAATTCGGAATAGAAGAATTGTTTTTGAATCCTTTTCTCTTTTCCCCCACTCCAAACCAATCCCAAAATAAGAACAAAAGCATACACACACACACACACACACACACACACACTGTGGTAGTATTTGAACAGACTATAAGCAAGATGGTTTGCAATGACAATAAAATATGAAGTGATACGGTAACTGGCATAAACTACTTTTGGCAAAAGCGCTTTGGGTACGTGTATTTTTAACGTTTGCCTTACCTTTATCATCTGTGACTGTTTCTTACTACTTTTTCTGCACTCCGAATAACATTGCTTTCTCCGAAAGGAATAATATAATAGCTGTGTATTTGTGTGCCTGTGTTTGTATGCTTGTGTTTGGGGTGCCTGTGTTTGTGTGTGTGTGATTTATTTCACTGTCTACATAAGCAAGCCAGTATGCTGACTCCTGGGATTTTCAGATTTTCCTTCTACAGACGATGTTAAAAACCCACCTCTAGTTTTGCTTGCAAAGTCTCCTAAGCAACGTCTCCTAATATATATGCAGTCATTAACTACAATTCCATAAGAAATCACTTTCTATAATAAAACAACAAGAGAAAACCAAAAAGGGAAAAACTCAACGTTAATGACTACGCGTGGCCTTCAAGATTCAGAGCAACAAATAAGTCTCTGAGGGAGAAACTAAGTTCCACGCTCAATATATGCATGCGATTAATGTCCTTTTTTTTATTTTGAAGTAAATAAAATAAGAATGGGGGGGGAAAGCCCCAGAAACTACAGGACTACGAGGATAAGGGAGGAATATCAAAAGGGAGAATTTTTTTAACCTCACCCTTTAAACATTGCCCATTCCTCCTTCCTGCCTTTATTTTTATAGGCAGTCCTCTACTTGTAACCATTTGTTGGGTGACTGTTCAAAGTTACACCTTGAACTAACTGAAGAAGCTTCTTGGATGAGAAGCGAAACGTCTTCAAGGAAAAAAACAAGAAAGTCCAGTTGCCTTTTGTAAAAAAAAGCATATTTAGGACAAGCATGACCTGGATGACAGAGAATCTCCATAGACTTCTTGAGAAGCAAAACATTTTCAAAGAAAACACCAAGAAAATCCAGTTGTTCCTTAGAAAAAAAAAAAAAAACCCAACCTTTGGGACAATCGTCACCTGGATGATTGAGAATTTCCATAGACATTTTGTTCACAACATTTTGGAAACCACCAAACGGGCTCTAGTCTAGTTTAATGAAAAGAAGGACTAGGGGTGGCATGATAGCAGGGTTCCAATAATAATAATAATAATAATAATAATAATAATAATAATAATAATAATAATAATAATAATAATAATAATAATAATAATAATAATAATAATAATAATAAAGTTGGAAGGGACCTTGGAGGTCATCAAGTCCAACCCCCTGCTCAGGCAGGTAACCTTATACCATTTCGGACAAATGGCTGTCCAGTTTCTTCTTAAAAACCTCCAGTGTTGGAGCATTCACCGCTTCTGGAGGCAGGTTGTTCCACTGGTTAATTGTTCTAACTGTCAGGAAATTTCTCCTTAGTTCGAGGTTGCTTCTCTCCTTGATTAGTTTCCATCCGTTGCTTCTTGTCCTGCCCTCAGGCGCCTTGGAGAATAGCTTGACTCCCTCTTCTCTGTGGCAGCCCCTGAGATATTGGAAGACTGCTGTCATGTCACCCCTTGTCCTTCTCTTCATTAAACTAGACATACCCAATTCCAACAACCGTTCCTTATATGTTTTAACCTCCAGTCCCCTAATCATCTTTGTTGCTCTTCTCTGTACTCTTTCTAGAGTCTCAACATCTTTTTTATATCGTGGTGACCAAAACTGGATGCAGGATTCCAAGTGTGGCCTTACCTTACCAATATCTGAGGGACTGCCACAAAGACGAGGGGGGTCAACCTATTCTCCAAACAAAACACCAGAAGGCAGGGGGAAAAAAGCAATGGATGGAAACTAATCAAGGAGAGAACCAAGCTAGAACTAAGGAGAAGTTTCCTGAGAGCGAGAACAATTAACCAGTGGAACAACCTGCCTCTAGAAGTTGTGGGTGCTCCACACTGGAGGATTTTAAGGAGAGATTGGACAGCTATTTGTCTGAAATGGTATAGGGTCTCCTGCTTGAGCAGGGGGTTGGACTAGAAGACCTCCAAGGTCCCTTCCAACTCTGTTATTCTGTTAATTCACCGGCTAACCCCTACCTCAACCTTCATTTGTTCTGAGAGGTCCTGTAGATCATCAAGTTCAACTTCTTAGATACAAAGTGAGGAGAGGATCAGATTCTTCAGGATGCCCTTTCTCTATATTGTTTACTGGGTAATATATCTGCTCTTCAGGAATGAATATCTGATTATTATTTTTTTGTTCCCCTCCTTCCTCCTCTCCCTGAATTGAAAGCTGAATAATGTCGGCAGTAGCCAGCCTGACATCAATTAATATTTCCTCTACTGATTCCTCCCAGAGTGAGTGACCTGTTCCTTGGAGCCGTTTCCAGACTAAGCGAGACTGTGTAATTATTGAAGAATGATAGGTGCATAGGAATATCATGATAATTATTCCATTAACAAACACAAGACCTCTGGAGCAAACACTACTGTTTCTGCAAATTAGCACAGTTCTCTGACAGTTTTCTCCCATTTTCCAGGTTCGGCTGGTGGCGAGAACATTTTAAGCCAGAAATCTAACGAACCCACCTAGACGTACAAGTAGTATCTGGTCTGGTCTGTCTACCTCACATCCAAAGCTAAACAAAAACACCTTTGGCCTATTGAGATATTTAACACAAATCCGAAAGTCAACGGAGTTTTAGCTCTTTTTCCCAACCTCCTCGCTTTGCTTTCAACTGATGTGCTGAGTTGAAAAAATCATAAACGTTTTATTCCACCTTCAGCTCCAGGGACTGTTTAACAGAATAACAGGATTGGAAGGGACCTTGGAGTTCATCTAGTCCAGCCCCCTGCTCAAGCAGGAGACCCTATCTTTTCAGACAAGTGGTTGTCCAGTCTCTTCTTAAAGCCTTCAGTGTTGGAGCACCCACAACTTCTGGAGGCCAGCTGTTCCACTGGTTAATTGTTCTAACAACAACTGACACAAAGAATATCACAAGGAATACCAAACTACAGAGTATAGCATCTGAATATATTTTCCAAGGTCTTCATGGTTGCTGTATCAAGTGCTAGTCTTCGACACATTTTTTGACTGGTTGTGGTCTCTAGAGTTTGTTTCAGTTTGATGCTTTGCGGATCTTGCCTGACTTAGCTGTATTCACTGTTTTCCTAGTAAAAGTACCCTTTCTCTCATTCTGTGGAGTGAAGGGCTTTTCTTTCCTAGGGATTGAGTAGAAGCAGCCCTGACACAATCAAAATTCAGACCCTCGGCAACTGGCATGTACTTATGACGGTTGCAGTGTCCCGGGGCTCACGTGATCCCCTTTTGCCACCTTCTGACAAGCAAAGTCAATGGGGAAGCTGGATTCACCTAACAACTGTGTTACTAACTTAACAGCTGAAGTGATTGACTTAATAACCGCAGCAAGAAAGGTCGTAAAAGGGGGCAAAACTCACTTACGAATTGTCTCACTTAGCCATTTTGGGCTCAGTTGTGGTCGTAAGTGGAGGAGCGCCTTACTCTCTTCTGACAAAATTATGTATTATTCGCTGGATGTTAGAAGTCACATTGTTTTCATATTGGACAACAAACAAACCGTCCACAATGCACACATATTTCTGAGGGAAAATGCAAGCTGAGACAATGATTATTGGTGAGTTGCACTTTTTCCTGGCAAGGAAATCTGTGATGTATGGGTCTCCAACTTTCCTAATATTAAAGCCAGGCAGAGGAAGCTTATACTGTTTCCAACATGTCACTTATCCACTGAAGTGAGCTAGTGTTAAGAACTGTTTTTAGTTTATGTGGACCAACCAAGTTTATTTGGACGAACTTCTGTTTTCTATTTTTCTGTTTTTAGTTGGCTTTATATTGCTTTATTGATTGCAAGCCACCCAGACTTGTTTTTTTTAAGGTGGGCGGCGGCATGAATGTTTTCAATAAATAAATCTCCCATATTGCTTTTATTCTTGTTTGCCACCCAGAGTCAGGAAGGCTTACAAATATGACTTATAAACAAACAAATCAAACACAATTATAATATCATGTTAGTAAAATCCAGAGTTTCTCAACCTCAGCAACTTTCAGATGTGTGAATTTCAGATCCCAGAATCCCCCAGCCAGCATTCTGAGACACGAAAACCACTCATTTTAAAGTTGCTGAGACTGAGAAACACTGGTATAATCTATAGAAAAATGTAATGTACGAGGATAAAAATCATAAAGCAAGAAACCAAAGTATTGTTTGGACTTTGACATTTGGATAAATTTCATTAAAGTGAGCAATAAAAAAAATGAAGTCCTACCAATCCATATACAAATAACTGAATAAAGATGTTTGCATAACGTAAGACTTCTTCGGTCTTCCTCATAATCCACTTATAATTCTGGGGGAAAAAAGTTATCACTCCTTTTTTTTTTTTTTTTTTTACCAATAATTCCCTTTGCTGCAATAATACACACTGTTGAAATGATTGCTTGTAGAATATTTCCAGCAGAAAAGTTCTATCCTGCAATATTATATTTTAGTCTTTCTCGATCGTGGCAATTTTAAGCTGTATGTAACTTCAGTTCCCAAAATTCCTCAGCCAGCCATGTCCACACATCTTCAACTTGCCAAGGTTGAGGAACCGTGATATATATATACAATTCTGGAGGCCCCATTTTTGACATGTTTGAAAAGGTTCAGAGAAGGATGAGGAACACGATACAAACAAACATCTATCCGGATTTCTCTTAAACATAAAGAAGGTCTTGCTGGGGGCAAGATTAACAGAACACCACAAGGATCTACCTACCCAAAAAGATGGTGGATTCCCCATTTATGGAGGTTTGCAACAAGAGATTAGACAACCAGTTCTCAGATATGGCTTCATTGGATTTCCTGCCCATTGAGTTTGTTTTCTTGCAGACGTTTCATTACCCAACTAGGTAGCAACATCACTGCTAGAAAGGAGTGGGATTTGTGGAGAGAAGAGGAAGGGAGGGTAGGGGAAAGAAGACAATTATGGAGTCCTTGATGCTCTTGGAGCTTGGTTGCTTTCTTGCAGACATTTCATGACCCAACTAGTTAACATCATCAGAGCTAGAAGGGAGTGTGGTTTTTGGAGAGGAGGAGGAGGAGGAGGAGGAGGAGGAGGAGGGAGGAGGAGGAGGAAGGAGGAGAAGAGAGAAGAATAAGAAGAAGAAGAAGAATAGAAAGAAGAAGAAGAAGAAGAAGAAGAAGAAGAAGAAGAAGAAGAGGAGGATAGGAGGGAGGAGGAGGGAGGAGGAGGAGGAAGAGGAGGAGGAGGAGGAGGAGGAGGAGGAGGAGGACTGTGGGGTCCTTGGTGCTCTCTGAGCCTGGATGTTTTCTTGCAGACATTTCCTGACCCAACTGGGTAACATAATCAGGGCAAGGGAGGATGGAGTTTCCTCTCTATTTATATACAGTGGCTTGCCCTGTCAAGTGTTGGTGGGAGTGTTCTTGGTGGATCCTTGATTAGGCTGTTATTAGGCTCCCTTCTAGCACTGATGATTAGTTGGATAATGAAACTTCTGGAAAAGGAAAAACAGCCAAGTGCAGAGAGCACCAAGGAGCCCACAGTTCCATAGCGGTTTGGTTGGCCCTGATTCCTGCCCCACTTGGAAGCTAGCTTGTTTTGTTTTGTTTTTCCCCCTCCCTGGAAATAAAATCTGAATTAGTTCTGTTTGCTCTCCAGCTCAATCCTTTATCCCTTCCTTTCTCTCCCCCCCCCCCCACTCTCCTAACTGGCAACCCTGGACGAGTATTTACAACAGCAGTGGAGATAACAGCTCGCTTGGAAGGTTACAAATATAGATCTCCTTCAGCCTGTTTGAGAATGAGAAGTGGCTTTTTTCCCCCCCTGCCAGAGGATTTAATATATCTGTGAGTTGTAAACTTGGAAGGAACATTGATTTATGGCTGGAAATCAAGGATTACTTCTATCAACTTGCTGGGAGGAATTTGCTCTCTTTCCAGACACACTTTCCCTTTCCTGAAACGATCAAAGGCAACGAAGGAAAGCTTATTAAAAGTCATTTGGGTCCCTGCTTTCCAGACGTTGAGGTCACCTTGTTCTTTTTTCTTTTTTCTTTTCCTTCTTGTATTTCCAAGGGACAGGGACCCTGTCTATTTATCAATGGCTATCATAGCAACTAGGCCAGCTCTATTAAATTTCTGCTGCTCCAAAGCGCCTGAAGGCAGGACAAGAAGCAACGGATGGAAACTAATCAAGGAGAGAAGCAACCTGGAACTAAGGAGGAATTTCCTGACAGTGAGAACAATTAACCAGTGGAACACTTTTTTTTCTTATGAAATTGTTCCACAATCCATCCCTTCCTCCCTTCCTCCCTTCCTCCCTCCCTCCTCTCCCATGGATGGAAACTAATCCAGGAGAGAAACAA
Organism: Azemiops feae; assembly: GCA_023970755.1. Lineage (NCBI taxonomy): Eukaryota > Metazoa > Chordata > Lepidosauria > Squamata > Viperidae > Azemiops > Azemiops feae. The sequence goes on along the minus strand of JALGBA010004144.1, from coordinate 51,275 downwards.
CCTGGAATTAAGGAGAAACTTCCTGACAGTTAGAACAATTAATCAGTGGAACAACCTGCCTCCAGAAGTTGTGAATGCTCCAACACTGGAAGTTTTTAAGAAGAGACTGTTTGAAATGGTAGAGGGTCTCCTGCTTGAGCAGGGGGTTGGACTAGAAGACCTCCAAGGTCCCTTCCAACTCTGTTATTCTGCTTTTAAGGATTCTGATTTTAAAACCATTTAACTGCAGTAGGTTAACATTTGTATATTAAAACCTCAGCTTTAAAAGAGACTGGAAACCATTTGTGGGCTTTCTACGTGCTGAATACAATAACAGATAATTAACAGAGGGATTTGAATATATATATATTTGTAAAAGGGGAGGAGAATTTACTGCTTTTTCTTTTTCTTTTTTTTTTTGGTGTCCAGCCAGGGTGGATTCTATATGTTAAATGTTAAATTTATTTGGTATTTGCATCATTTTTCTCTCTCTATTTTTTCTCTTTTTTGTTGTCGTTAGTGCTGAATATATGCTTTGTTTTTGTTTCGTTTTTTTTGTTTTTCTGTTTTGTATTTGACCTTTTACAATAAAACAATAAACAAAATAAAATAATAAAATAAAAATAAAATAAAATAAAATAATAAATAATAAAATGAAATGAAATGAAATGAAATAATAAAATAAAGTGAAATAAAATAAAAAATAAAAAATGAATAAAATAAATAAATAATAAAATAAATAATAAAATAAAATAAAATGAATAAAATAAATAATGAAATAATTAAATGAAATGAAATAAAAAATAAAATAAAGTAAAATAAAAAATAAAAAATTAATAAAATAATAAAATAAAAAATAAAATAAAATAAATAATAATAAAATAAAATAATAAATTAAATAAATACAATAAATAATGAAATGAAATGAAATAAAAAATAAAATAAAATAAAGTAAAATAAAAATAAAAATAAAAATAAAAATAAAAATAAAAATAATAAAAATAATAAAACTAATAAAACTAATAAAAAAATAAAAAAATAAAATAAAATGTTATCCATGCCCTACTTATATCTAAATGAGTTAATATTCAGCATTGGAAAGATAAACATATGGCCCTAACAGCTCAAGGGTCTGCAGAACGGACGGCATTAAGGACTTACAAATGAAGCAGTTATTAATGTAATTTAGTCACAGATGACATATTAGACTGCCTATGTAGAAGCCTGTACAGATGGTCCTCAACTTTCAACCATTCATTTAGTGACCATTTGAAGTCACAGCAGCATTGAAAAAAGTGACTTATGACAGTTTTTCACACAACCGTTGAAGCATCCCTGTGGTCACATGGCGAGAATTCGAATGCTTGGCAACTGGCATGTACTTGCGACGGTTGCAATGTTCTGGGGTGATGTGATCAAATCTTCTGACAAGCAACAGTCAACGGGGAAGCCAGATTCACTTAATAACTGTGTAGTTAACTTAACAACTGCAGTGAACCCCTTAACAACTGTGGCAAGAAAGGTCGAAAATGGGGCAAAACAACTACCTCACTTAGCAACGGAGATTTTGGGATCAACTGTGGCCGTAAGTCGAGGACTACCTGTATGTGCATCGTAATTCTTTGAATTCAGTTGGGTGACCTTGTTTTGTAACGCAATGTGTCTCAAACAAATCTCAGGGAAATTCACACAAACATCGCAACACAGCAGTCAAGCACAGAAAGTATTACAACAGCTTAATTGTAATTATTATATTATTACAATATATTCTACTGGGCAAAGTTTATTAACAGTTAGTTTGAAAAGATAATTGTCTCCTGGAGCAAAGTTAAATCTGATGCACCTTAATTTTGGTGGAGGTTTTTTTTTTTTAGATGTTTTTAATCCCACCTCTATTATTTTTATAAATAAGGTCGCAAACAAATCTAATATTTCTTCCTCCTCCTATTTCCTCCACAACAACAACAAAACTGTGAGGTTTAATAATTGTATTTCCTTTATTTATTCAATTTCTATAGCTGCCCATCTCAAGCGAGTCTAATTTATTAAACATTACAATTAGAAAGATAAAAACAAATACAAACTAAAAAGACAGAGAAAATATAGAAAGGGAAGAAAAAAGAGAAGAAAGAAAAAATAAGACTGTGTATGCATGTGTATATATATGTGTGTGTGTGTGTGTTTGTGTGTATGTATATATATGTATATATGTATGTATGTATGTATACGTGTATATATATATACATATGTGTGTGTATATATATATATATATATATATGGTACATACACACACACACACACACACATATATAACAATTTTAGTAAAATCACCTTCTCTTAAAATACAAGTGATATTTTCTCCCTCATAACCTCATCTCTTGCCTATAAATAAATCCTTAAAGCCTCATTTTTCAGACCCAATCAAGCAAGTACATTAAGGATTACCAGAGATAAAAACAAATCTACAGTATGTTAACCTTGATAAAATAAACCAACTTTGCAAATCATAATCAAATGACTGCAGGCTGCTGCAAATAGCTATAAAAACATCTGACTGGGGGGAGAGAGGGGTGTTTGCATCTCTCTTACCTTCAAAAACAGGTTGTAGGTAGCAATAGCGATAGCACTTAGAATTATATAAATAAATAAATAAATAACCTTTATTGTCATTTTTTATATTGTGGGCACAATGGCACACATAAAATAATGAAATTTAGTTGCCCGCTCTCAAAGTGAAACATATACATGACACACACCTAAACAACTATGTACAACATATATATAGACCCACATCCCTACATACACTAAATACTGTCCATCTTGAATATATAACAGAGTTTGAAAATATATGAACTATGGCTGAAATGTTCTGCTAAAAAACGAAGAAGTAAAGAACAAAATAAGACTGTGTATGCATGAACTGTATCTTTTCGGCCATCCTCACCACTCTCTGCACTGCCTTCCTGTCTGTGATGCCTCAAACCAGTGATGCTGTGATGCTCTCGATTGTCCCCCTGTAGAAAGTGGTCAGGACAGGGGAAGGAAGATGTGCTTTTCTCATGCGGCGCAGAAAATGCAGGCGCTGCTGTGCCCGCTTCACCAGTTTCTCACTGTTTAGCGACCAATCAGCCTACTCGTTAGCTGCACACCCAGGAATTTGATGCTGGTAACCATCTCCACAGGTGAATCATATGCACAGAGAAGTGTGGCTGTGCCTGCCTTTTCTATCAACAATGATCTCTTTGGTTTTTCTTGTATTTAAAACTAGGCTGTTTTCTTTACACCAGTTCACCAACCCCTCAACCTCCTTGCAGTAAGCTTCCACCTTGTCATCCTGAATAAGGCCCACTACTGTTGTATCATCTGCGAACTTCACAATATGGTTGGTGGCAAACCTAGCACAGCAGTCATGGGTCAACAGGGTGAACAGCAGCGGACTTAAGACGCAGCCCTGAGGAGAACCTGTGCTCAAGAAAATGGTATTTGAGGTATTTGTTCCAACTCGCACATATTGGGGCCTGTTGGTAAGAAAATCCAGAATCCAGTTGCACAAAGGAGTGTTTAAGCCTAAAAGGCCCAGTTTGTCTACTAGATGCTGGGGAATGATTGTGTTAAACGCCGAACTGAAGTCGACAAACAGCAAACGCACATGAGTATTTCTTTCCTCCAAGTGCTTCAGGCTCAGATGGAGAACGGAAGAAATAGCATCCTCCGTAGAGCGATTTGGTCGGTAGGCAAACTGAAGCGGGTCAAATGCTGGCGGGAGGCTAGATACAATAGTGTCTTTTATCAGCTTCTCAAAGCATTTCATGATGGTGGATGTCAGTGCAACCGGACGGTAATCATTGAGGCCTGTGATTGTGGACTTTTTTGGCACTGGCAAGATGATGGCCATCTTAAAACACGATGGGACCACTGCCTGCTGCAATGAGAGGTTAAAAATATCAGTGAGAACACAAGCCAGCTCCTCTGCGCATTCCCTGAGGACACGTCCAGGGATGTTATCTGGGCCTGCTGCTTTCCGAATGTTAACTGTCTGCAGTGTTTTCCGGACAGAGGTGACATCAAAGCTAGGCACTTGCTCATCAGGATGGGGCACAGCTTTCCTAGCAGGAGTACTATTTGATGCCTCAAATCTACCAAAGAATGCATTCAGTTTGTTTAGGAAGTCTGTGTCATCCTTACATCTCGATGGAGCCACCTTGTAATCCGTAATGGCCTGGATCCCTTGCCACATTTGCCTGGTGTTTGTTTGGTCCTGAAAAAAGTTCTGAATTTTCTGGCAATGGGCTTGCTTTGCACCTTTTACGGCACTTTTCAGATTTGCTCTGGCTGTTCTAAGTGCCAGCATGTCCCCAGATTTAAAAGCCACATTCCGTGCTTTCAGCATCTTGCGGACCTCATAAGTCAGCCACGGTTTTTCATTCGCCCTCACAACAAAGCTTTTCAGGACACAGACATCTTCTATGCACTTTTGGATATATGCAGACACCGTGGTGGCATACTCCTCAACATTTGTATGTTGGTTATCAGTAGCTGCTTCCTTAAACATGCCCCAATCTGTACATTCAAAGCAGTCTTGTAATGCTTCTATAGCACCCTCTGTCCAAATCCTCACCTGCTTTACTGTAGGTTTCACTCTGACTAGTAAAGGTTTATATGCTGGAATAAGCAGCACTGAGAGATGGTCAGAGGAGCCCAGGTGAGGGCGGGGGATAGCTTTGAAAGCCTTCTTGATGTTGGAATAAGCAAGATCCAGTGTATTGTCCCCTCTGGTTGCAAAGTCCACATATTGATGGAAATGTGGCAGGGTAGCACAGTGCTCTACAGCCCTCTCTAAGCGGTTTACAGAGTCAGCGTATTGCCCCCAACAATCGGGGTCCTCATTTTACCGACCTTGGAAGGATGGAAGGCTGAGCCAACCTTGACCCTGTCAGAATCGAACTGCCAAACTGCTGGCAGCCGGCAGTAAGCAGAAGTAGCCTGCAATACTGCATTCTAACCACTGTGCCACCAGTTTTTGGAGGATCCATCATAACTTTGAATGGTCCTTTAGTGACTGGTCCTAACTTGAGTATTACCTGTTTGCAAGCCTAATGCCCATAAAGGCCTGTGGGAAGAACCCAGAGAAAGAAATATTTTGGGGGATATTAAAAAGGCAGAATATATTTCCCCAAAGGATCTTAAAGGCAGAAAAGCAAGCCCAGTTTTTCTTAATAGCCCCAAGCAGAAACTCAGCAGAAATCAGCTTTTAGAAATGCAGATGTGATCATCCTTTCAGGAAGGTTGGAGCCAGGAAGCTAGAAACTGATGAGATTAGGAAGACAAAGACTACATACCCCCACTCAAACTCTGAGGACAGGAATCATAATAGGATTAACCCACCAATACCAAAAGGGCACACTCAGACTCAGGTCAAAGTACATGACACAGGAAATACAAAGCTTCAAACAGGAACAGGAAAAACCTCAAGAGCCCCAGAAGGTATAAAAACCCACCACTCCCAGCAACATGTGCTCAGCTTTCCCAGAGCCACATTTCTGTCTGGCACTGCTCTTCAATAAACCACAACCTTCTTTCTAAAGCAGTCTCCATTTTGTTTATTCCCAGCTTGGACTGGACCCTGATGAAGATTTTTCTTTCCGCAGGCCCTAATCAGGGTTTGAATGAAGATGGTTATTCTCTTGTCTCCCAGAGCTCTAAACCCATTGCAGATGACGATCGTGAGGTCTTATTGAGGGAAGCAACCATCTGGATTCCTTGTGGGCGATCTCAGGTCCTCTCCTTGTCCAGAAATGAATTGCAAAGAGCAGGTCTACTCAGTTTGTTTACTGACCATTGGAAGTTGCAACAGCACTGAAAAAGTGACTTATGACCGTTTTTCACACTTATGACCGTTGCAACCTCTCCAGAGTCACATGATCAAAATTCAGGCACTTGACAACTGGTTCATATTTATGACGGTTGCAGTGTCCTGGGGTCACGTGATCCCCTTTCGCGACCTTCTGACAAGCAAAGTCAGCGGGGGAAGCCAGATTCACTTAACAACCGTGTAGCTAACTTCACAACTGCAGTGATTCACTTTATCGACTGTGGCAAGAAAGGTCGTAAAATGGGACAAAACACACAACAAATATCTCACTCACTTAGCAGCAGACATTTTGTGCTGAATTCTGGTCGTAAGTCAAGGACTACCTGTATAACAGTCTCATGCGCCCTCAGCAAGCACATTCTTGGTGCAGATGTCTTTAAAAATAACGTACAGTATTAACCCTTTATTTACTGGCCTCATCTTTTACCTTTGGGCCTGTCTTATCTGTTTAGAAAAATCTTGCTCGCCTCTCACTGATTCTACCTCGCTATTTGAGCTTCTCTTTTCATGGCTGGTTCTAAGGGAAAAAAATGAACATCTTTTTTTTTTAATTAAGCGTTGGGTGCTTTCCTATCTGAGTGTAGGTGAATAAAAGAAAAAAGAAACAAATCCTTTCTACTGTAGTTTTTTTTTTAAAAAAGAAAAACAGAAAACAAGATGTTTTGCATTTGAATGTTGTCCTTTGTCCATTTTTGTAGCCCGTAATAAATTGGAACAGTGGGAAATAAACCTAAAAGAGTCAGGTAATTATGCCAAAAGCTACTGGCTTCTTTCTTGTATGTTTTTGCTGTAAACCTTCTAGGGGGAAAAACAACAACAACAGCAGTCAAATACTATCTTATCTCTGACGTGCACAAAAAAAGGGATATTTGCCAACTGCCTAATAGATGAATGGTGTAATTTATCACTCAAATAGCATTGCTCCCTTTGGAAACTCTCAGTATGCTGGCCTTTTGTTACCACCACCGTCACCCCACCTTTAAAATGCTATTTTTAAAGGGGAAAAAAATCAACTTTTTCAGACAATGTAATCCCCCTCCTCTTCCCCACCTTGCACTTTGCTTCTTCCCCATTGCTTTTCAAGTTCATTTTTCCTTCAAGAAAAGTATCCAGTAAGCCAGGGGTCTTCAAACTTGGCCCTTTTATGACTTGTGGACTTCAACTCCCAGAATTCCTCAGCCAGGCACACTGGCTGAGGAATTCTGGGAGTTGAAGTCCACAAGTCATAAAAGGGCCAAATTTGAAGACCCCTGGTATATGGTAACCGGAGCAAGATTATTGTATGCGCGAACAATGGAAGAATAATGGTCTTCCCACAGTGGAGAAACTTTCGGCCCATCACTCATTATTAGAAGGCATAATCTCATGAATGTAACTCTAGTTCAGGGGTCTTCAAACTTGGCCCTTTTATGACTTGTGGACTTCAACTCCCAGAATTCCTCAGCCAGGCATGCTGGCTGAGGAATTCTGGGAGTTGAAGTCCACAAGTCATGAAGGGGCCATAATTCCCTCACGCTGGCTGAGGAATTCTGGGAGTTGAAGTCCACAAGTCATGAAGGGGCCATAGTTCCCCCATGCTGGCTGAGGAATTCTGGGAGTTGAAGTCCACAAGTCACAAAAGGGCCAAGTTTGAAGACCCCTGCATGCAGTAAGCCTTTTGTTTTGTTTTTTTCTTTAACAAAAAATATACATGTTGAGTTGATGTTACGGGACGTGGATGTGTGTGAAGGGCAAGCAAGCAGGAGGACAGGCATTGTACCACATTTTAAATTTGAAATAGTCCTCGACTTACAACAGTTCATTTAGTGACCGTTCAAATTTACAATGGCGCTGAAAAAAAGTGACCGATGACCATTTTTCACACTTACAACCGTTGCGGCACGGTCACGCGATCAAAATTTGGACTCTTGGTAACTGACTCGTATTTCTGACGGTTGCGGTGTCCCGAGGAGGGGGGGGATTCATGTGATCCCCTTTGGCGACCTTCTGACAAGCAAAGTCAATGGGGAAGCCAGATTCACTTAACAATTGTGTTACTAATTTAACAACGGCAGTGATTCTCTTAAGAACTGTGGCAAGAAAGGTTGCAAAATGGGGCAAAATTCACTTAACGAATGTCTTGCTTAGCCACTAAAGTTTTGGGCTCCATTGCAGTCGTACGTAGAGGACTACCTGTATAGCCCGCTGTGATTTAACCATGGATGGTTAACCAATCCATGGCTGACCGTATATCTGAACTCATTGTATATCTCCTAAAAAAAAAAAAAATTGCAGTAATTTTGCCAAAGCAGGCAAAGTTAACTTCATGAGAGGTATGATCCAAAGACTCCTTGGGAAGAGAAGGTCAGATTGTTAATCTTTTTCCAATAATCATTTGCCAGACCCTCTCTTTATTCTGGATGATTCAGAAGCTTCTTGTTAACGCTTTTAATATTTTAAATCCACCTTATAATCTACCCAGAGAACTTTAGTTATTGGATGGATTAAAATTTAATATTCTGTAATAAATGAAGATCTTGGTCAATAGAGAACCACAGACACATTATTGGGAGGTAAAAGGACATTTGTGCCGAAGCTTTCTGAAGATCTTCAGTTTAGCTGTAGCAGCCAAAAATGTTAATCTTCCTCATTTTTCTGACCTTGTAACGGCATATAATGTTGAAACATGTTTTGTCCAGTTTGAAGGGAGAAAGAAAAATCAGAATTGGCTGATGGGGAGAGGGAGGGTTTGTCCATATAGTTAAGATCTTTTTTAGATCAAGTCCATTTTAATTCCTAACCATCAAACAGGTTTGGGGTTACATATTGTGTCCTTTTGATTACCTCAGATTCCTCACCCTGTACTCAACTGGATTCCAGATTTTTTTATTTATTATTTTATTTCTATCCAATTATATTATTTTTTAAACAACTGAAAGAGGTGAACAAATGTAATACTTCTTGCTTCTCCTACTTGAATAGAATAGAATAGAATAGAATAGAATAGAATAGAATAGAATAGAATAGAATAGAATGGAATAGAATAGAATAGAATAGAATAGAATAGAATAGAATAGAATAGAATAGAGCTGGAAGGGACCTTGGAGGTCTTCTAGTCCAGCCCCCTGCTCAAGCAGGAGAACCTATACCATCTCAGACAAGTGACTGTCTGGTCTCTTCTTAAAAATCTCCAGTGATGGAGCGCCCACGATTTCTGGAGGCAAGCTGTTCCACTAGTTAATTGTCCTCACTGTCAGGAAGTTTCTCTTTAATTCTAGGTTGCTTCTCTCTTTGTTCAGTTTCCAACCATTGTTTCTTGTCCTTCCCTCTGGTGCTTTGGTGAATAACATGACCCCCTCATCTTTGTGGCAGCCCCTCAAATACTGGAACACTGCTATCATGTCTCCCCTATTTAGTCTTTTCTTTAGACTAGCCAAACCCACAACAACCCTGTGAGGGGAGTTGGGCTCAAAGAGAATGATTGATCCAAAGTCACCTAGCTGGCTTTCATGGCTAAGGCGGGATCAGAACTCACTATCTCCTGCTGATTGGCCCAAAATCACCCAGTTGGCTTTTGTGCCTAAGGCGGAACTAGAACTCACTATCTCCTGCTGATTGGCCCAAAGTCACCCAGCTGGCTTTCATGGCTAAGGCGGACTAGAACTCACTGTCTCCTGCTGATTGGCCCAGAGTCACCCAGCTGGCTTTCGTGCCTAAGGCGGGACTAGAACTCACCGTCTCCTCCTGATTGGCCCAGAATTACCCAGCTGGCTTTTATGTCTAAGGCGAGACTAGAACTCACCATCTCCTGCTGATTGGCTCAAAGTCACCTAGCTGGCTTTCATGCCTAAGGCGGGACTAAGACTCAGTCAAGAACACCTATCTGACTTTGATAAATATAAATCACTGGGACTTGATGCTTTGCATCCCAGAGTTCTGATGGAGCTGGCAGAGGTTATCTCAGAATCACTGCACCATCTCTTTCAAAAATCCTGGAGCACCGGGGAAGTACGTGAGGATTGGAAAAGAGCCGATGTGGTTCCCATCTTCAAAAAAAAAGGGGGGGGGAAACAGACCCAAGAAACTACAGACCAATCAGCCTACCATCAATACCTGGGAAGATACTGCAAAATAATAATAATAATAAAAAAAAACAGATCTGCGAACATCTAGAAACAAACGAAGTTATAACTAAAAGTCAGCACTGGTTTGTTTAAAACAGATCATGCCAAGCCAATCTGATTTCGTGCTTTGACAAAGTGACTAAATTAGTAGACCAGAGAAATGCTGTGGATGTATGACTAGGAAAAGATGCTCCTTCAAGTAAGCTGTTCTTTTCTTCTGCTTCTCTCCAATACAGGCTGTTCATTCTAGCCATCCCCTCTCATATCCCCTGTCTAAAACATGTGAATTCTTCTTGTTGATCATTGCATCTTTGGCTCAGATCCACGGCATTCCTGGTTAACACCAGCCATAAATGAGCAGAAACGTAGTCCTTGACTTACAGCCGTTCATTTAGTGACTGTTCGAAACTACAACAGCACAGAAAAAAGGGACATGACTGTTTTGCACACGTAGGACCGTTGCAGCCTGCCAAGGGTCACAGGATCAAAATTCAGACGCTTGGCAACTGACTTGTATTTATGACGGTTGCAGTGTCCCAGGGTCACGTGATCCCCTTTTGCGACCTTTTGACAAGCAAAATCAAAGGGGAAACCAGATTCATTCAACATCCGTGTTACTAACTTAAAACTGCAGCAACTCACTTAACAACCGTGGAAAGAAAGGTTATCAAATGCGGCAAAACTCATTTAACAACTAAATGAGCTCCATTGTGGTCGTAAGTTAAGGGCTATCAGTAGCTTCTTTTTCTTGATTCTCAGTGTCCAACTTTCACAGCCATGCAGTAAAATGAAAAACAAAACAAAACAAAAAACAGTAACTGACCTATTCTGATCTTTGAAGTCATCCCAGCGTCCTTATCATCTGTGATCTTGTGAGGGAGAAATGGAACTGGAGAAAAACAGTATCATGCAGAAGCTGTTGGGGTTATTAAATCATCCACCCCACAGTCAAGTCAGTTTATTTGGCTTGGTACAACGCCGGCTGATCTTAAAAGCTAAGCTAGATGAGATCTGGTTAGTAATTGGATGGGAAATCGCAGGGCCATGGGTGAGCCATGGAAGTTGAAAAAATTCTTAAGAGGTGGCAGTGCAAAACCCCCTCTCTTATTGTTGCCTAGGAAATTTTGTGGCTCTGAAGTCACGAAATAACAGAAGAACAGAGTTGGAAGGGACCTTGGAGGTCTTCTAGTCCAACCTCCTGCTCAGGCAGGAGACCTTATACCATTTCAGACAAACGGTTGTCCAATCTCTTCTTAAAAACTTCCAATGTTGAAGCACCCACAACTTCTGGTGGCAAGCCATTTCACTGATTAATTGTTCCCACTGTTAGTAAGTTTCTCCTTAATTCCAGGTTGCTTCTCTCCTTGATGAGTTTCCATCCATTGCTTCTTGTCCTGCCTTCAGGTGCTTTGGGGAATAGGTTGATCCCCCTCTTAAGCTGCTTAGTAAGGAACAAAAGCAATCTCACCTTTACGATTCTTCAGACTTGAAGTGGACAACAAGCTAAGAAATCTAGAATGTCTTCTAATAAAAAGCACATTGTTCCCCAATTTATTTATTTGCTAACATTTTCTCTGGATTCAATGTGGTAAAAGACTGTAAGATTCTTTCTCAGTAAAAATAGGAAACCACTGTAAGATGGAATGACAGCATTTTTTAAAAAAAAAAACCCACTCAACTTATACAGAATAAGATATAAATAATATAAACAGAACAGGCCATTAGCTGCTAACAGTTTTCCATGATCTACATTAAATTGTGTAAATAAATTCTCTTCCCCCCCCTCCCGTTCTTTCTTTCTCTCCTTTTCTCTCTCTTTTTTTTTACGCTGCATATTTCTTACCTCTTAATCTCTCAGGTTTTTGAGGAAGCAACTTTAATGTGACGGGAGAGAGAATTTAAATGAAAGAGACATGAAAAGATGAAAAAAGGTCACCGCTTTGAAAATATGCCTCCATAAAGGATTTGTGCAGCCATCGGAGAGGTATTTCTCGGCAGGAAATATTGCAACAATTAGTTCGTAATCTCATCTCTACAGGACTTTTATTCTCGTGGAGCATTTTGGTATTTCGAGAACCGTTTTTGTTCAGTTTTTGTTGGGAAGTGGTCTGACTCAATAAAGAGACATCCGATAGACCGTTACTCTTTTTTTTTCTCCGTCTCCTGTTTTTTTGTTTTTTTGTTTTTTAAAAAAATTCTGATTGCTTTAGTTTGAGGAGGGGAAAAGTGTGCTTTTCCAAATTAATTCTCAAAAGATGGCTCTTCTTCTTCTTCTTCTTCTTCTTCTTCTTCTTCTTCTTCTTCTTCTTCTTCTTCTTCTTCTTCTTCTTCTTCTTCTTCTTCTTCTTCTTCTTCTTCTTCTTCTTCTTCTTCTTCTTCTTCTTCTTCTTCTTTTCTTCTTCTTCTTCTTCTTCTTCTTCTTCTTCTTCTCTGCCATATCCGTTATCCGGACGTTGGCGATCATGTTGGCGACCTGTTTTATCGCAGCGCACGAAAAAGTGCTGCTGAGTTTTTGTCAAACCAGTCCCTTAGATTTTGAAGCCATGATGTTCTTCTTCTGCCTGAACCTCGTTTGCCTTCAATTTTTCCTTGGAGGATTAAATGGAGTATGCCGTATTTTTCTGGGTGTCGCATCACATGTCCGAAATATTCTAACTTTCGTTTTTTAATTGTTTTGATGATTTCCCTTGGCTTTCCCAGGCGGCTTATCACCTCCTCATTTCTGATCTTGTCCACCCAGCTTCTACGTAACAGCCGCCTGTAAATCCACATTTCAAATGCTTCTAGTCTCTTCAGGTGGCCTTCTGTCAGAGACCAACTCTCTACTCCATAGAGCAGGATAGAAAAAATATAGCATCTGACAAGCCTGATTTTCAGTCTTAGGCTTATGTCGTGACTGCAGAAGACCTTTTTCATTTTGAAGAATGCTGTTCGAGCTTGGTGCTCTCTGAGCTTGGTGGTTTTCTTGCAGATGCTTCATGACCCAACTAGGTAGCATCATCAGTGCTAGAAGGGAGGGAGTTTGTGGAGTGGAGGAGGAGGAAAAGGGGGTGGTGGAGGAGGATGGAGGAGGAGAGGGAGGAGGAGGATGAGGAGGAGAGGAGGACTGGGGTCCTGGGTGCTCTCTGAGCTTGGTGGTTTTCTTGCAGATGTTTCAGGACCCAACTAGGTAGCATCATCAGTGATAGAAGGGAGTGGGGTTTGTGGAGTGGAGGAAGAGGAAAGGGAGGGGTGGAGGAGGATGGAGGAGGAGGAGAAGGAGGAGAAGGAGGAGGAGAAGGAGGAGGACTGGGGTCCTTGGTGCTCTCTGAGCTTGGTGGTTTTCTTGCAGATGTTTCATGACCCAATCTGTGTGCCAGAGATGATGTTACCTCATTACCTTGAGTAATGAAACGTCTGCAAGAAAACCACCAAGCTCAGAGAACACCAAGGACACACAGTCCTCTTCCTCCTCCTCCTCCTCCTCCTCCTCCTCCTCCTCCTCCTTCCTCCATTCCAAAACCCCACTTCCTTCTAGCACTGATGATGTTACCTAGTTTGGTCATGAAACGTCTGCAAGAAAACCACCAAGCTCAGAGAGCACCAAGGACCCCTCATGAATCAGTTCCTTAACAGAAGGTCACGAATAGAAGTGGAGAATAAATATATCATTACTGATTTTCAAAAAACAGAGATAAGCAACCCGCTTCTCCATGCCTAAACCGTGCAGCTTCTCCATCACAAAATGGTCTCCTTGTAGCTGAGTGGGACTCCCAGCGATTCATTTAATACAGGTAGTCCTTGATTTGCAACCATTCGTTTCGCGACCATTCGAACTGGAAAAAGTGACCTATGAGCGGTCCTCATACTTATGTCCACTGCACATCCCCATGGCCACCTGATCAAAACTTGAGAGCTTGGCAACTGGGAGGTATTTGTGATGCTTGCAGCATCCTGGGGGGGGGTCGTCATGTGATCACCCTCTGCAACCTTCCCAGTCAGCTTCCGATAAGCAAAGCCAATGGGGGGGGATCTGGATTCGCTTAATGACTGCGTGCTTCACTTAACAAACTTCCTTTTCACGACCCTGTCATCCCTTAATTCAGGGTAGAGTCGGGGCAAATGGATGGAGCTGAGCGTTTACTGGCCGGATGCCCTTCCTGACACCTACGCGAAGTTCACAGCAGATATTTTTTTCTTTGCACCCAGCGAGAGAAACATCTGCCGCTACCTAGGATTGAACTCTCAACCTTCCGAGTGGGAGGCGAGTGTCTTCGCCACTAGGCCAAGTATTTAAAAAGTGCACATCCTGGATGGATGGACGGTCACCATGCCGCTCTTGTGAATCCCTTAACAACTGTGGTTAAAAAAAAAAAGGACCATCAAATCAAACGCGACTTTGATTCTTAACAAAGAATCACTGTGTGATTCTGACACTTAGCAATCGCCTGGCTTAGAAACAGAGATTCTGATCCCAATTGTAGTCATAAGATGAGGACTACCCTCTGGATGACCCTGTTTTCTTGGCAGCAGTTCAGAAAATTTTCTCGATTCAAGCTACAGCTTTAGGATTTTCTGTGGTTTCATATTCCAACATTAACTCTGTTATGATCTCGGAGAGCATCCATCTAATTAGCTTTCTCTTATGCCATTAGAACAACCACTTAGGATATTGTGGAGAAAAAAAGAAAGAAGCACACTATAAAACTCCCTTATTTTATCTTCCTGGGCTCCAAGATCAGCGCAGATGGGGACTTGCAGCCAAGAAATTAAAAGACGCTTGCTCCTGGGGAGGAAAGCCATGGCAAATCTAGACAGCATACTAAAAAGCAGAGACGTCACCCTGCCAACAAAAGTACGTATAGTCAAGGCCATGGTTTTCCCAGTTGCAATGTATGGCTGTGAAAGTTGGACCATAAGAAAGGCTGAGCGCCAAAGAATTGAGGCCTTTGAACTATGGTGCTCGAGAAGACTCCTGCGAGTCCCCTGGACTGCAAGGCGATCAAACCGGTCAGTCCTAGAGGAGATCAACCCCAACTGCTCTTTAGAAGGCCAGATCCTGAAGTTGAAACTCAAGTACTTTGGCCACCTAATGAGAAGGAAGGACTCACTGGAGAAGAGCCTAATGCTGGGAAAGATTGAGGGCAATAGAAGAAGGGGACGACGGAGAATGAGGTGGCTGGATGGAGTCACTGAAGCAGGAGGCGTGAGCTTAAATGGACTACAGAAGATGGTAGAGGACAGGAAGGCCTGGAGGAAAGTTGTCCATGGGGGTCGTGATGGGTCGGACATGACTTCGCAACTAACAACAACAACATACCATATGATCCCTTGCAGTTAGAACTATCAGGAATCCAACTCATAACCTTAAAGCTGCAAAACATTTGCTTACCATGTAGTCTCTCTCCAGGCTGAAAACTTGGGGAACACCCCCCCCAAAGTTTCTCCTTTGTACTTCCTGCCCACCCACCCCTTGACCAGTAGATTTTGCCACTGTGTGCCAGCAGTGTGCTGCAGCCAACAAAAAAGCCAACACAATCCTAGGCTGTATTAACAGAGGGATAGAATCAAGATCACGTGAAGTGTTATTACCGCTTTATTATGCCTTGATAAGACCACACTTGGAATACGGCATCCAGTTTTGGTCACCACGGTGTAAAAAATGTTGAGATTCTGGAAAGAGTGCAGAGTGCAGAGAAGAGCAACAAAGATGATAAAGGATCTGGAGGCTAAATTGTAGGATGAACCGTTGAGGGAGCGAGGTATGTCTAGCCTATCAAAGAGAAGGACTAGGGGTGGCATGATGGCAGTCTTCCAATATCTGAGGGGCTGCCACAGAGAAGAGGGGGTTCAACCTATTCTCCAAAGCTCCTGAAGGCAGAACAAGAAGCAATGGATGGAAACTAATTAATTTAACAGTGCAATGGCCTGCCTGCAGAAGTTGTGGGTGCTCCATCACCGGAGGTTTTTAAGAAGAGATTGGACAGCCATTTGTCTGAAATGGTATAGGGTCTCCTGTTTGACCAGGGGGTTGGACTAGAAGACCTTCAAGGTCCCTTCCAGCTCTGTTATTCTGTTATTTTGCCCAGATAATCACCTGGGCATTCAGAGGTCTCCCATGTTTTAAACCGAGCACATCAACCAACCAGGATCTTAACAAGCCCTTTCAGGAAAGAGAAAGCCCACTTTGTGTGTATGTGTGTGTGTGTGTGTGCATCACACTGCTTTATGTCAAGCTGTGCCCAAGTGATGCTTTCTCTGCAACAGTCAAGAAGATTTAGTTCACCCCAACACTCAAGTCTGGCCATAAAATAAGTCTGCAATTCATCTGGGCTTCCTTATCAATTCCTTCAAGCTACAGTCTGGGGTTATATTCTGTGTATAATTCTACAGTGACAGGAAACTCCTGGGGAGGTGAGACAGGGACTCATCTTTCAGTTGCAATTTCCCCCTCCTTCTTAAGAGAAGGGGGGGAGAAATATTGTCTGCCAAATTTGAGTAATTGAGTCTGGTCCCCTGTTTCTCAGGCTGATCCTCTTTCAGAAAGGAAGGAAGGAAGGAAGGAAGGAAGGAAGGAAGGAAGGAAGGAAGGAAGGAAGGAAGGAAGAAAGAAAGAAAGAAAGAAAGAAAGAAAGAAAGAAAGAAAGAAAGAAAGAAAGAAAGAAAGAAAGAAAGAGAAAGAGAAAGAAAGAAAGAAAGAAAGAAAGAAAGAAAGAAAGAAAGAAAGAAAGAAAGAAAGAAAGAAAGAAAGAAAGAAAGAAAGAAAGAAAGAAAGAAAGAGCAAGGGAGGGAGGGAGGGAGGGAGAAAGGAAGGTTAGGAGAAGAAAGGAAGGAAGGAAGAGAGAAAGGATGCAAAAGGAAGAGAGAAAGGATGCAAAGAAGGAGAAATGCAGAAGTGAGGGAAAAAGAGGAAGGAAGGGAGGGAGGGAGGGAGGGAGGGAGGGAGGAAGAAGATAAGGAAAAGGAAGAAGAAAGGCAGGTTAGGGAGGGGAAGGAAGGAAGGAAGAAAGAAAGAAAGAAAGGAAAGAGAAAGAAAGAAAGAAAGAAAGAGAAAGAAAGAAAGAAAGAAAGAAAGAGGAAAGGTTAGGAGAAGAAAGGAAGGAAGAGAGAAAGGATGCAAAAGGAAGGAAGGAAGGAAGGATGGAAGAAAGAAAGAGAAAGAAAGAAAGAAAGAAAGAAAGAAAGAAAGAAAGAAAGAAAGAAAGAAAGAAAGAAAGAAAGAAAGAAAGAAAGAAAGAAAGAGGGAGGGAGGGAGGGAGGGAGAAAGGAAGGTTAGGAGAAGAAAGGAAGACAGAGAAAAGGAAGAGAGAAAGGATGCAAAGAAGGAGAAATGCAGAAGTGAGGGAAAAAGAGGGAGGGAGGGAGGGAGGGAGGAAGGAAGGAAGGGAGGAAGAAGATAAGGAAAAGGAAGAAGAAAGGCAGGTTAGGGAGGGGAAGGAAGGAAGGAAGGAAGAAGAGAAAGAAAGAAAAGAAAGAAAGAAAGAAAGAAAGAAAGAAAGAAAGAAAGAAAGAAAGAAAGAAAGAAAGAAAGAAAGAAAGAAAGAAAGAAAGAGAGGAAAGGTTAGGAGAAGAAAGGAAGACAGACAAAAGGAAGAGAGAAAGGATGGAAAGAAGGAGAAAGGCAGACGTGAGGGGAAAAGAGGAAGGAAGGAAGGAAAGAGGGAAGAAGAAAAGAAAGAAAAGACCACATCTGCCTCGTAGCATTGTAGCCTAACACTAATTGCGTTGTCTAGGCACATTGAGTAGAGATTTCATTTCACACATCACAAACTAGCAGCAAACCCTTGTCATAGTCATATTTCATACAAAGCTCTCCTCCAGTTTAATCTTCCCATCTTAGTTTCACAGTCCACTACTCTGAAACAAAACTCACTTAAATCTTAATGAAAAAAAAAGGGCCAAATTAAAATGAATCCAAAGTGGAAATTCTTCCCATCACCATTGCCGATGCCGAGGTTTTTTCAGAACTGAACAAAGTTGCCGTAGCCTCCAGAAAAAGATCACGCCATCCTGACATTCAGGATGTTTTGAAGTCAAAATTGGCCTCTCTTGCAACACGGAGTTATATCGATTGTAGTTGCAAACTATAATTGGCAGCCCTGCAAAAAAACAGTATAAGGACTCTTAACAGAATAACAGAGTTGGAAAAGACTTTGGAGGTCTTCTAGTCCAACCCCCTGCTCAAGCAGGAGACCCTGTACCATTTCAGACAAAGGGTTGTCCAATCTCTTTTTAAAAAAAACCTCCAGTGTTGGAGCACACACAATTTCTGGAAGAAAATCGTTGCACTGATTAATTGTTCTCACTGTCAGGAAATTTCTCCTTAGTTCTAGGTTGCTTCTCTCCTTAGTTAGTTTCCATCCGTTGCTTCTTGTCCTGCCTTCAGGCACTTTGGAAAATAGCTTGATTCCCTCTTCTTTGGAGCAGCCCCTGAGATATTGGAAGACTGCTATCATGTCCCCCCTCGTCCTTCTTTTCATTAAACTTCCCCAAAAATGGCTGTCCACTCTCTTCTTCAAAACCTCCAGTAATGGTGCATCTGAGGTAAGTTGTTCTACTGGTTAATTGTTCTCACTGTCAGGAAATTCCTCCTTAGTTCTAATTTGCTTGTCTCCTTGATTAGTTTCCATCTGTTGCTTCTTGTCCTGCCTTGGAGAATAGCTTGACTCCCTCTACTTTGTGGCAGCCCCTGAGATACTGGAAGACTGCTATCATGTCACCTGTAGTCTTCTTTTCATGAAAGTAGACATACCAGATTCCTGCAACTATTCTTCATATGTTTTAGTCTCCAGTCCCCGATAGTGAGAAGAATAAACAGTGCAATGGCTTGCCTCCAGAAGTTGTGGGTGCTCCATCACTGGAGGTTTTCAAGAAGAGATTGGACAACCATTTGGTCTCCAGTCTGAGCATTGGTTGAACTAGAAGACCTTCAAGGTCCCTTTCAACTCTGTTATTCCGAGAACATGTTAAGCTTAGTTTATTGTTACTTTCATTTGGGGGTTGGGCTGTTTTTTGTGAACCCAGCCATTTCCCCTAATTGGTATTTTTTGATGTATGGTATATAGGGATTATTTCAATCATGAGGTCAAGGGACTTGTGTGAATGTAGCCAATATAAAATAACCACTTACGTCTCTCGATCGTTACCATCTAGAAACCTTAAACATTTTGAACTTTTCTCCAATAACATTATAAATAGTAAAGGGGGTTGAAGAAACTGGAACCGAAACAAGCTTCTTTAATGTGAAATCCATATGACTTATCAAGTTATCCTAAATCTTGCCATTAATTGGGCTCTTATTTGAACCACGTTTTTAAAAGCCTGCATTGATAATCTCTCTTTTCTTTCTGTCTTGGCAGGTATTGTATAGAGACAAATCTTTTCTTTTCCAAATTAATGCTTACAAAAAGAAAGGGAATATACGTGGACAGGGGTTCACATCCCCCAAGTGGTATAATACACATGAAACACTGAAAATCAATACACCATTTACTGAAAAGGAATACACTTCCTTCATTATATCGTCTTGTTAATGCCTTTTCTGTATGAGCAGAATTGATAATGGTCTTTTGGCAAAGAAAGAAAGAAAGAAAGAAAGAAAGAAAGAAAGAAAGAAAGAAAGAAAGAAAGAAAGAAAGAAAGAAAGAAAGAAAGAAAGAAAGAAAGAAAGAAAGAAAGAAAGAAAGAAAGAAAGAAAGATGATGGATGGAAAGAAGGAAAGAGAGAGAGAGAGAGAAAGAAAGAAAGAAAGAAAGAAAGAAAGAAAGAAAGAAAGAAAGAAAGAAAGAAAGAAAGAAAGAAAGAAAGAAAGAAAGAAAAAGGAAAGGTTAGGAGAAGAAAGGAAGACAGACAGAGGCAGAAGTGAGGGGAAAAGAGGAAGGAAGGAAGGAAGGAAGGAAGGAAGGAAGAAGATAAGGAAAAGGAAAGAGAAAGACAGGTTAGGGAGGGGAAGGAAGGAAGAAAGGAAGGAAGAAGAGAGAGAGAAAGAAAGGGAAAGAAAGAAAGAAAGAAAGAAAGAAAGAAAGAAAGAAAAAAAGAAAGAAAGAAAGAAAGAAAGAAAGAAAGAAAGAAAGAAAGAAAGAAAGAAAGAAAGAAAGAAAGAAAGAAAAAGAGAGAGACAGAGAGCCCCTGACTTCTTTATTAGGGAATGGAGGATTATAGAAAGAGATTAAAACTTTGCTTTCAGGACTGGATGATCCAGTTCTAAACATTGGTTTTGCTCCGATGTTGGGTACAGCATCAGCCAAGATTTTTCTCCTGATGATCTGAGACTATCTAATGAGGGTGAGGGAGTTGGAGGACATTTCTCACCTGGCTTAGATTCCAACTGGAAAGTATCCGAATACAGAATAACAGAGTTGGAAGGGACCTTTGAGGTCTTCTAGTCCAATCCCCTGCTCCAGCAGGAGACCCTAAAACATTTCAGACAAACGGTTGTCCAATCTCTTTTTAAAAACCTCCATCCACAACTTCTGGAGGCAAGTTGTTCCACTGATTAATTGTTCTCACTGTCATGAAATTTCTCCTTAGTTCTAGGTTGCTTCTCTCCTTGATTCGTTTCCATCCGTTGCTTCTTGTCCTGCCTTCTGGTGCTTTAGAGAACAGGTTGACACCCCCCCTTCTTTGTGGGAACCCCCGAGATATTGGAAGACTGCCATCAAGTCACTTCCTAATCCTTCTTTTTCCCCAGATTAAATTTACCCAATTCCAGCCACCGTTCCTTATATGTTTTAGCCTCCAGTCCCCTGATCATCTTGGTTGCTCTTCTCGGCACTCTTTCCAGAGTCTCAACATCGTTTTTGATTCATGACGACGATAACTGGATGCAAGAGTGGTCTTACCAAGGTATTACAAAATGAAATCAACACTTCACATGATAAAGTGTGCATGTCTGTCTGTCTGTCTGTCTCTCTCTCTCTCTCTGTGTGTGTGTGCTTGTGTCCGCTCTCTGGTTTTCCAGCGATGACAAAAGATTCCGGTTGTTTATTACCGGTGAGAATGGAGCAAAGGACAGCCCTGCCAATTAATTCTGGAAAACAAGAAAGCAGACCCTGTCAACTCCTCACCGTGCTGATGGCCAAGTATAACTTCTCAGGTAGGCAGGAGGGCTCAGCCAGAGATCTACTGAGAACAATTAAGGGTGAGCCGAGCTTAGTCGTGCTGTGTAACTCCTTTGCTGGGTTTACCGCATTCTTCCCAGGCATCTCGTCCTGAAACAACAGGCGGCTTGCATCTCGGCCTTTCGAAACAGGCTGTGATCTTCAAATTCCTGGGTAGAGAAGCAACAGCAATTAATACATGAGTGACTTACACAGATTCCAGTACTGTAACTGCTGGCCATC
>JALGBA010004144.1:0-25000 GCA_023970755.1 Azemiops feae | reverse complement strand
GACCCCAGTCCTCCTCCTCTTCCTCCTCCTCCTCCTCCTCCTCTTCCTCTATCCTCCTCCACCCCCCCTTTTTCCTCCTGCTCCACTCCACAAACTCCCTCCCTTCTAGCACTGATGATGCAACCTACCTGGGTCATGTAACATCTGCAAGAAAACCACCAAGCTCAGAGAGCACCAAGGATCCCTCATGTCAGTCCAGAGCTACAAATATTCTGCTTTATTGAAACTGATACATCATATATGGATGACAAGATGGTGGAGGAGATCCTTTAGCGTGATCCAGAGCAGTTTATTTATTTATTAAATTTATTTGCAGCCCATCTTGCCACAAGGTGATTCTTTTTAACACAGAATCGTGACTTGTTTTTAGAATAAATAAACATGTAATGGGTGTAAAATCTCACAGGGGTTTCACAATCCAAAACCGTACCTTTGCGATTTGGGGATGCTTGTCCCAGTGCTCGCCCACTTCTTGCATGGCCTGGTTCCCAAATAGCCATGACCTGGCACTAGTCTGCGGACCAGGGGTTGGGGACCCCTGGTATATTGCAGGGGTTGGGGACCCCTGGTATATTGCAATAATCTACAAGATACAGTGTAAGGACTGTAATAGCCACTATGGAGAACAAACAAGTAGAAGACTAGCAGAGCAAACACACACCAACTAGCAGTCAGAAGATATGTTGAAATTGGCTTAATTACACAACACCTGGACAGACTTCACCCTGGTTTCCACTGGGAGACTGTGAGCATCCTAGACCTAGCCAAGTCCAAATATGCTAGAAAATTCCTGCAAGCCTGGCACTCAGACAAATCCGCTATCAACAATCACATAGAGATAAACAACATCTACATACCATTCAAAAGAGTCAGCCAAAAAGCCAAAAAGACCACAGTACCTATTGGCCAGCAATCAACGTTGAGATAAGCAGAGATTGACACCTCGCAATGCACAATACCCCAGTTAAGGAACTACCAGCTCAGCAAACAACAGCCTAATCAAGAAACTACCAGGAACACTAACAGGACAAGCCACTTGCTTATGCACAGAGAGCAAACCCCACTCCCTTGTAACACTGAAGATGTTACCTAATTGGGTAATGAAACGTCTGCAAGAAAACAACCAAGCTGAGCGAGCACCAAGAACCCCACAGTCCTCCTCCTCCTCCTCCTCCTCCTCCTCGCTCCTCCCTCCTCCTCCTCCTCTCTCCTCCTCCTCCTCCTCCTCTCCTCCTCCTCCTCCTCCTCCTCCTCCTCCTCCATTCCCTCTAGCATTGATGGGTTACCTAGTTGGGTAATGAAACATCTACAAGAAAACAACCAGGCTCAGAGAGCACAAGGACCCCTCAATCTTCTTCTTCTTCTTCTCCTCCTCCTCCTCCTCCTCCTCCTCCTCCTCCTCCATTCCCTTCTAGCCATTGAGGATGTTGCCTAGTTGGGTAATGAAACATCTGCAAGAAAACAACCAGGCTCAGAGAGCACCAAGGACCCCTCAATCTTCTTCTTCTTCTTCTTCTTCCTCCTCCTCCTCCTCCTCCTCCTCCTCCTCCTCCTCCATTCCTTCTAGCATTGATGATGTTGCCTAGTTGGGTAATGAAACATCTGCAAGAAAACAACAAGCTCAGAGGGCACCAGAGACCCCACAGTTCAACCCTAAGCTACAAATATTCACTGCTATTGGTGCTGTGCGGTGTCCTAAAGGCAAAGTCAGATGGTCATTCCAAGAACCATCTTGGGATGAGGTTAACCTCTAAAAAAGGCGAATCTGCTATGTAAAGGGAAAAAAGTAAGAAAAACTCAAGAACTTTAACTATTTTTTTTTCCATTTTCAAAGCCAGTTCTTTCTCGACCCCTGAAAAAGCCAGATTTTTGTTCCCGTTAATGCTTCTTTAATCATGGATTGGTGATCTACTTTTCTCTCAAATGCATCCGATGAACGAAAGTTCACAATTTCTGTAAGTAATTGGTTCCATTCTCCAACAGCTCTTCTTCTTATGAGGTTTAATTGGAGTCTTGCCTTTCTGTACCTCGAATGCACAATTGGGTGTCTAGCATTTTGGAATAATGGAGTAGAGTTTTGACCTGATCAGGGTGAAAAGATCTTGACCATGAGCTTGACCTTCAAACATCAGATGAGTTGCAGCGTAAAAGAAGGAGCAAATTTACCCCTTGTTACAAAGCGGAAGGTTAGAACTAAGGAGTGGAAATCATAGGGGAACAAGGCTTCAGCTAAATGTTTCGTGGAATTTCCTAAATTGGCAGGTATTGGACAATGGAATATGTTGTCTTGAGAGATTCTCCTTCACTGAAGATATCTGAATATAGATTGCATGGTCTCCTAGCAAGATAACTTCAGCAACATCATATATCAAGGAGTTATGCCAGACTGAAGCATTAGTGAAGCATCAGTACCACTTCATAAGGCCTTAGTAAGGCCACACTTGGAATAGTGCATCCAGTTTTGGTCACCACAATATAAAAAAAGATGTTGAGACTCTAGAAAGAGTGCAGAGAAGAGCAATTGAGATGATTAGGGGACTGGAGGCTCAAACATATGAAGAACGGTTGCAGGAATTGGGTATGTCAATCTAATGAAGAGAAGGATGAGGGGTGACATAATAGCAGTGTTCCAATATCTCAGGGGTTGCCACAAAGAAGAGGGAGTCTTTGTGTATGAGAACATCTGCACAGTGATGGAAGGGACCTTTCCAAATCCAGGTGGGAGGTTCCACAGAAAGCTGTGGAGAATAAGTGGGCTAAGATCCTAGGGGACGTCCAGATCCAGACAGACGGGCAGGTATTGGCCAATGAACCAGACATCGTGGTAGCAGACAAGCACCAGGTTGACTTACGACCACAGCTGAGCCCAATTTTTCTGTTGCTCAGCGAGACAGTTGCTCAGTGAGTTTTGACTCATTTCACGACCTTTCTTGCCACTAAGTGAATCACTGCAGTGGTTCTGTCAGTAACACAGTTGTAAAGTGAGTCTGGCTTCCTCGTTGACTTTGCTCGTCAGAAGGTCGCAAAAGGGGATCACGTGACCCCGGGACGCTGCGACCGTCATGGACACATCCCAGTTGCCAAGCGCTCATATTTTGATCAGGTAACTGTGAAGATACTGCAGTGGTTGTAAGTCTGAGGACTGGCCCTTTATTTCAGTACTGTTGTAACTGTGAGTAGTTACTAAAAATGAAGGATTGTAAATCAGGAACTACCTGTACAATCCTGATAACTCGGAAGCTATTGCCCGGCGCCATCCCCAACATCTGCATTTCAGTTTGTATCTGAATGGATTTTATTTTATTTTAAGATTTCGTTTGGGAGAGTGGCATGTGACTTGTCATATTTCAAGGACCTGGAAGGTAACAAGTGGTGATGAGAGAATCATGATAGTAAATCTAAGGTAGACATTTGAGTTGTCAGCTCTTTGCTGAAATGCCAATTAGGGACTGAGCGGTGGACCCGTCTTAAACGAAAACGCACCACAGGTAAGAGAGTGGCCTGTTAGCTCTATCTACTAAATTCATTTTGTACCCTTTTTTTTCTCTCTATGCAATTACAATTCCACCAGGCCTTTGTCCAAGAGGCATCTAAAAAGACGTGTTTAAAAAGAGTAGGAGGTACGGTGTTTTCCTAAGCCCCAGTTATGCTCTTTCTTTCTTTCTTTCTCTCTCTCTCTTTTTCTTTTTGCCAGACCAGAATGTAATTGCACGGTATCACTTATGGCCTTTTAAAAACTTAATTGCATTAAATTTAATGAGGGTTGGCTCTCAGCTAAGAAGCTAATGTTTCATCTGATCATTCAGCATACGAGAGGGATGGAGAACTTTTGGGGTTTGGGGTGTCAAAAATTCGGAACTGATTCTGCTAGTATCTCTCTCTCTCTCTCACACACACACACACACACACTGCTAGTCTCTCTCTCTCACACACACACACACACTGCTAGTCTCTCTCTCTCTCTCACACACACACACACACATGCTGCTGGTCTCTCTCTCTCGCTCTCTCTCTCTCACACACATACACACATACACACACTGCTAGTCTCTCACACACACACATACACACTGCTAGTCTCTCTCTCTCACACACACACACATACACTGCTGGTCTCTCTCACACACACACACATACACACTGCTAGTCTCTCTGTCACACACACACATACTGCTGGTCTCTCTCTCTCTCACACACACACACACACACACACACTGCTATACTGCTGGTCTCTCTCTCTCTCAGACACACACATATATACACTGCTGGTCTCTCTCTCTCTCACACACACACACACACATACACACACTGCTAGTCTCTCTCTGTGTCACACACACACACATACACTGCTGGTCTCTCTCTCTCTCTCTCTCTCTCTCTCTCTCTCTCTCTCTCCCCCTCACACAGACACAGACCCAAACAAAACAGAAACAATTATTTACATATTCATTTACTGTTTAAAAAAAAATTCAGATAAATTGAGGCGGCTCCAACTTGCACAGGGTCTTCATTCTTGAAATGGCTCCAGAAAATACTTTACTGAAGCCTCTGCAGCCTCCGAAAACTACACAAAAGTCCTGTTCTCACGTGATTTTGGGAGGGATCAGAGGACGTACGAGAGTATGACCCTCTTGCGCAACTTCCGGCAGAATGGGACAACTCGCTGCGGCCGACTCACCTCAGCCGATTCATTCTGGTCATCACATGGCAGCTGACTCACCACAGGCCAACCCACTGCGGCCAATTCTCCATGGGATAACTCAACTACAGGACAATTCAACATGGGATAACTCAACTACAGGACAATTCAACATGGGATAACTGAAGAGGGACAAACAGAATTGCAGCTCACCCCAGCCTTGAGGACTTCTAACTTGAGAAGCTTCAAACCTAAAGCAAGGCAAGACCCACTGGAATTCACTTGTCCCTCTCTTGAGTTACCTTGTGTTGAATTGTCCCACAGCAAGTTGGCCACAACTAGTTGACCTGCGGTGAGTTGGTCAAGGTGAGACAACAAGGGTGAGTTGACCTGGACGAGTCGGCTATGGTGAGCTGTCCCAGACCACTTCCAGAGGATTCAGAGGCTGTGGGAGAACATACGCCATTTTTATGCGGCTTCCGCAGCCTCCAAAAATCACGTGAGTTGTTGGCGAACATTGGTATGTCACCCAAAATGTGCATTGGTTTGCCATCACTAACATATGGATACTTGAATAAAACCTGGATTGAGACGATTACCAATTTCCTTTGTAAGATCCTCAACATTTGGCAATTTCTCCCAAGACTTGAGCAGACCCTGTTTAAACATTTCCCATCTCTGCCCTAAACAAGGCACACGAGACATGGGGAGAAGAGAGAAAGCAGGAAGTTTCATTAGTCAAAGCCAAAAGGTGAAGGCGAGAAGGTGAATGAGAGGGAATATGTGTCAAGGTTCCGATTGACGAACCCAACCGATGAGACGATCCAATCTCTTAATGCAAAACTTTATTGAGTGCATTGTTTTGGCACGAATGAAAGCAAAACCAGCTCTGGTTATTTCTCACACAAACCGCTATAATTAAATATAGAATTCTCCCTCCCCCTATTAGTGCAGGTCACATTGTCCAATTAAGTGTCAAAATATTGTTATGGGAAAGTGTCTCTGTGGGTTGGCAAACACCTGCTGAAACGTCCTTGGTTCACACGGGCTGACTTCTTTTTTTTTTGGATATATTTTATTGATTTTTTTAAAAAAAAACTAACAGCCTTAGTGCTTTGTAAACAGCATGTTGTCTGGGTTCACATTTCACAACAATCAATAATAGTCAACTTCTATCATATCGTACTCTACATAACAGCTTTCCTTTGATTTTCTCTTCTTCCCATATTGTTCTCTTTTGGAAACATTAGGTTAATACAGTTCTTAATATTTTAGTAACAAAGAGGTTAAATATAAAAAATTTTCTAACATTTATCCAGTTGGTATAGAATATAGAATATCAATATAGAACTTCTTTTCTAGTTAATCCTCTTGGTTGCGTTATATGTCCTGTTTTCAACATTTCCCCGCAAAATTGAAATCATTTTTATCTGTTAGTAAAAAATTTTTGAGAAAAGCTTAACACATGGGCTGACTTCTTGTTGTCTGGAGCCTGCATTCCATTTCCCCCTCACCTCCCCCCTAGTGCGTGGGCAAGCTGAGAAGTAATAATGGTGGCAGTATTACATCAAAACAATTAAAAAACGAAAGTTAGAATATTTCGGACATGTGATGCAACACCCAGAAAAATACGGCATACTCCATTTAATCCTCCAGGGAAAGATTGAAGGCAAACGAGGTTCAGGCAGAAGAAGAACATCATGGCTTCAAAATCTAAGGGACTGGTTTGGACAAAACTCAGCAGCACTTTTTCGTGCGGCTGCTGATAAAAACAGGATCGCCAACAGGATCGCCAACGTCCGATAATGGATATGGCACAAGAAGAAGAAGAAGTATCACACACGCACTTCAAACTTGACAACGTGACTGAGGTGTTCAAAATAATGAATGGACTGGATAAAGTGGGCAAGGAAAAGCTATTTTCCCCTTCCAAAAATGCTAGAACCGAAAGACAGAATAACAGAATAACAGAAGATCTTCTAGTCCACCTCCCTGCGCGAGCAGATTTCAGACAAATGTTTGTCCAATTTCTTCTTTAAAACTTCATGGTCACCCCCATGAAATTATATCCTGGAAATATCAGGCGAGAGAAAAGGAAATATATTTTTGCACAGCCCAGTGGCACTGTAGCAGTCCTTGACGTACGACCACAATTGAGTCAACATTTCTGTTGCTTCGTGAGACAGTTGTTAAAGTGAATTTTGCTCTATTTTACAACCCTTCTCGCCATGGTGGTTAAGTGAATCCCTGCAGTTGTTAAATTAGTAACACAGTTGTTGAGTGAATCTGGTTTCCCCATTGATTGTGCTTGTCAGAACGTCACAAGAGGTGATCACACGACCCTGGGACACTGCAACTGTTGTAAATATGAGCCTTTATTTCGGTTAATGATCACAATAAAGTTATTTGAATTTAAATATGAGCCAGTTGCCAACAGTCTGAATTTTGATCACGTGACCGTGGGGATTCTGCAACAGTTGTATGAAAATTGCTCCTAGGTCACTTTTTTCGGTGCTGTTGTAACTTTGAATGGTCACTAAATGAATGATTGTAATTCATGTAACCTCTAACCTCTGTAACTATTATCAGAATAAAATACACACAGACCCATATATGTTAGAAGGAGCTAGTAACTTCTAAACTACTTAGGGTAAAAATGTTTTCTGTCTTCTAAAGGTCACGATATTGTGAACATTGACATGAAATTATAGAAAGAATATTATATCCTTCCAAGACACTAATGATGCATAATTATAACCTCAGACATTGAATTAGCACCATGTATTAAGCCTGTTTGGGATTAAACATAGTTAGGTCTTTTGAAGTGTAGTGTGCTGTGTAGGCTCACGATCTTGTGCATACTTAGAAAATCAGCTACAGATTAGTCCTCGATTTACAACAGTTCATTTAATGACCATTTAAAGTTACAACGGCACTGGAAAAAGTGACTTATGACCGTTTTTTTGCACTTACGACTGTTACAGTATCCCTGTGGTCAAGTGACCAAAATTCAGATGCTTGGCAACTGACTCATATTTATGACAGTTGCAGTGTTCTAGGATCATCTGATCCCCTTTTGCGACCTTTGGACAAGCAAAGTCCATGGGGAAGCCAGGTTCATTTAACAACTGTGTTACTGACTTAACAACTGCAGTGATTCACTTAACAACTGTGACAAAAAAGGGCGTAAAATGGGGCAAACTCAGTGGTGGGATTCAGCCGGTTCGCACCACTTCGGCAGAATCAGTAGCTAATTTTTTGTTGCCCAGGCCCAGAATGGACTTCCGGAAGCGGCATCCACACAGAGAACCGGTTGTTCACACATTTGAATCCCACCACTGTGCAAATCTCACTTAACAACTGTCTCATTTAGCAACAGAAATTTTGGACTCGGTCGTGATTGTAAGATGAGGATTACCTGTATCTCATTAACCAGTATTGTGTGAACAGGGCTAATGAGTGAGGGAGAGCATGTGCTGTCTTCTCAACAATGAACTCTTTGAGGAACAATTTTAAAACAGTGGGACTTTGCTTTAATTATTATTATATTTTCCCCTCTTACCTGGCAATTTTCACTTGGGAACATCTGTTTCGAAAAACATCTCTACCTACTTAATGAAAGGATAACAGAACTGGATTATAAGCACAACCTCTGCCGCAGCCCAGACTTTCAGCAGTCACGAAATTATTCAGCATGGAGATTGTGTCTTTACTGTGGCTTATGCTGACAAAAGGTCAGCACCGTTGCGACACAAATTAGCTCACTGTTGTCATAAGTATCACAAGACACAGTAGGTGATGCTCAGAAGACATGGCCTGGGAACTGGGCAGGAGAAATGAAAAATGCTTTGCATTTTCTTGTAGTGGAGCAGGAAACCTCTCCCTCCCTCTCTGCATTAGATGGCTGGATGCTTCACATCCTGATCCATCGATTGCTTGGCAAGGAGAAACCCCTCTTCCAACAAGCAGGCTGGAACCGCAGGAAAACAAAACCCCTTTTATTATTTTACAGACCTGAGTAAAATGTCCAAAGGCAAAGGCAAACAAAACACAATTCACAGAAACTCGATCCTCAACACAAATGGTTGCCTTCAGCAACCAGCACCTCCCACACCTTCCCTTTTATTATGCAGCCAAGGCGTGGCTTCCTAATGCCTTTTCCTTTGCCTTTGGGGCCACCCCATTGCATTCCTCTGTCCAACTCTCTTGGCCTGTCGGCGTTTGCGAGCATCCATGATGTCTACCAGCTGTGAGTCCTCACAGTCCGACTCAGCCTCCCAACACAGCTGTGTCTCAGCCTGAGCACGAGTGGAGGGGCCAGGCTCCTCATCAGACTGTAAGTCTTGGGGCTCATCAGAGCCTTCCTCTGACTCTGATGTCACTCCAGACCCCTTCTCCTCCTCCTCTGAGTCCTCAGACTCAGCTGCCGGGTCCACTGGCTGACGAGGAATCACAACAGAGGGGAGATATATTCGCTTAGTTTAGACATAACAATAAATTGTTCTGTGGGAACCAAGGTCAAGTTACCTAAGTTTTGGCGGGCTGAAGCTACCGTTAGAAAGCCCACCAAAGTAGTCAATTGAGGATTGTGATTTATGACACACTGCAGCGGTGGGGAGTTCAACTTGTTACTTTGTAACCTTGGGGGGGGACTTTCAGTCTTGGTTTCACCTTTGTTCATGCCAATACTATGTAGCCATTAAATGTGTTCTTTGAGGAAAGCAATTGCCTCGGAGTTCTTATTTCTACTGGGCTCATCTATCGGAACCAGGACACCTGGCTCACCAGCAGTGGAATGGAACAATTCTCATCGTGGCCAACTCACCATGCGACATCTCACCACGGCCAACTGGCCACGGGGCAACTCGCCACAGAAAATTCCACGCGGGATAACTCATCACAATAAATGTTATCCAACCACTGTTTCTTCGACATTATTTCCATTTTTGTCAATGAAAATAATGTCAAAGAAATGGTGGCGGATAACATTTATCACATTGAATTATCCCGCGTGGAATTGTCCATGCTGAGTTGTCCAACAGTGAGTTGGCTGTGGGGAATTGTCCTGCGATGAGTTGGCCATGGCGAGGTAGCAGTGAGGAGTTGGCTGCGGCAAATTGTCCTATCCCAGGGGTAGGCAACCTTGCCCTTTTATGACTCGTGGACTTCAACTCCCAGAATTCCTGAGCCAGCCATGCTGAGGGGAAAGGGAGAGGTTTGCAAGCTGAGCCATGCTGGCTCAGGAATTCTGGGAGTTGAAGTCCATGAGTCATAAAAGAGCCAAGGTTGCCTACCTCTGGCCTTAGGCCTAGGCCGCTTTATGACTCGTGGACTTCAACTCCCAGAATTCCTGAGCCAGCCATGCTGAGGGGAAAGGGAGAGGTTTCCAAGCTGAGCCCTGCTGGCTCAGGAATTCTGGGAGTTGAAGTCCACGAGTCATAAAAGAGCCAAGGTTGCCTACCCCTGTCCTAGACCCACTAGCAATGGATGGTATGGTAGGGACGTACATTTGATGGGACCACATAAAAGGGCCCAGTCATCTAAGTCAGAGGTCCCCAACCCCCAGTCCATGGACCGGTACCGGGCCATAGCATGCCAGCAACCGATCCACACAAATAAGCAAAGCCCCATCCGTGGGATGCAGGGAGCACACAAAACCACGCACAAAACCAAGCTTTTTCCACGGAACTGGTCCCTGGTGCCCAAAAGGTTGGGGACCTCTGATCTAAGCCACTGACAGGTAGTCCTCTTCTTATGGCCACAATTAAGCCCAACATTTCTACTGGTAAGTGAGACACTTGTTAAGTGAATTCCGCCCCATTTTATGACCTTTCCCATCACAGTTGTTAAGCGAATCGCTGCAGTTATTAAATTAGTAACACGGTTGTTAAGTGAATCTGACTTTGCTTGTCGGAAGGTTGCAAAGGGGGATCGCGTGTCCCTGGGACACTGCAACCGTCATAAATACGAGCCAGTTGCCCACCCTCCAAAGTTTGATCAAGCAACTATGGGGATGCTGCGACAGTTGTCAGTGTGAAAAGGATCATAAGTCGCTTTTTTCAGTGATGTGGTAACTTTGAACAGTCACTAAATGGTTGTAAGTTGAGAACTACTGTGTAAAGATTTACAAATATCAAAGTTGTGGGATCTGTTATCTGGCACCCATCTCTTCGCTAGCAAAATCTACCAAAGTAAAAAGGTTATTTCTTATCTCCACTCTGGTAAATCAGTGACCCACAGGAGAAGAGCTGGTAATAGCATATCTAGCCATCTAATTAGAGGCCATCATTACTTTGGTTCCCCTTAACTTTTCTTGAAAGATAAAAGGTATGTCAGAAAGCATGGAAGAAGTGAAAAACTGGTGGTCACACTAATTAGTTCCCGCTAATTTGTACGGCCTTGAAATGAAGCCTCTTTCTTTTCTCTGTGTCTCCCTGTGGTTCAGGAAATGAGACATTATGTATTGTCACTTAGTGCGGCAATTTATTTTTCCCTAACATTTTACCAGAATCTGCCTTCCTGTCGCTTCTATTAATCTATGCCCTGCACTGCGGGACAGTAATTTTCTGGATGCTGTTCCTTCAGGTGTTTGAAAAGAGCCATCGTAATCCAGGTAATTTCTTCAAATCTCTCCACAGTTCCCATATTCTCCAATCTCTCCTTTTCATTTCTAGTTTCCTGATCAGTCTTATTGTCCAGCTGTGTACTGGTTAGCTTTCTTTTTAATTATTCTTCCAATAAGGTGCCCAGAACTGGACACAGAATTTAAAGTCAGGTCTATTGCAGGATATAGTGGAATGTTACTTCCCATAATTTGGGAACTAGGCTTCTAAACTGCATTGTCTGTTTAAAAAAACAACAACTATATTTTACTAATGAGAGAAACCCATTTAAGAGTTACAATTCCAAAATCCTTTTCAAAGGTATTTTTACCAAATCAAACATTTTCCATCCTGTACTTTTGCATTTGATCTCTTTTTCTTTTATGAAGATAGCTGTCTTAAGTGTCAATTAAGTCCCTTTCTCTAACCCAATGCTTTTTCAACCTTCATATGCTGGCTGGAGAATTCTGGGAGTTGAAGTACACATATCTCCAAATTGCCATGGTTGAGAAACAACTAATCTATTGAGATCACTCAGTTTTGATAAGATAGATAAATGTAGCTAGCTAGCTAGATGTAGCTAGCTAGATGATAGATAGATAGATAGATAGATAGATAGATAGATAGATAGATAGATAGATAGATAGATAGATAGATAGATAGATAGATAGATAGATAGATAGATAGATAGATAGATAGATAGATAAGATTCTGATATTTGCTAATCTCACCCAACCCATTTTGAGAACCTGCATAATTGATAAGTCTTCTTTCCCCTTCTTTAACCTTGCCCTTGATGGAAGTGTCGAAAAGTATTAATCATTCTTGTTTGGTGGTTAGTTTTGTCGCATAAAAGGGAACAGCAAGCAGGAAATTAAAAGGCAGGAATGCCGGCAAGAACATTGAGGCTGGACCACGGTTATTAAGTAGATGATTTCAGCAAAGCGCCAAGGAACAAGCTGAAGAATCTTTGCCAAGTTTAGTCCTCGTAGGTCCTGGAAGAACCTCATGTTTTCTCCTGGGTTCCTGGAACATAATAATTTCCTGCTGGAGCTTGGTGTGTCACTCTCCAAGAACATTTGTAAAAGCATGCAGTTAAATTCACTGTGCACGTTGGAATAAACTCAGTTGTTCTGCTTTAATGAACACTCTGTATTCCCTAAATTTAACTATATAATATAAACTGGGTATTAAAATAAGAGTTATTTATGAGCTGGTTGCCATTTAGAGACATTTTGAACCTTTGCAACTTGGCATTTACGTCTAGTCCAGGGGTAGGCAACCTTGGCTCTTTTATGACTCGTGGACTTCAACTCCCAGAATTCCTGAGCCAGCCATGCTGAGGGGAAAGGGAGAAGTTTCCAAGCTGAGCCATGCTGGCTCAGGAATTCTGGGAGTTGAAGTCCACAAGTCATGAAGGGGCCATAGTTCCCCCATGTTGGCTCAGGAATTCTGGGAGTTGAAGTCCACGAGTCATAAAAGAGCCAAGGTTGCCTACCCCTGGTCTAGTCCTTGATTTATGTCCACAACTGAGCCCAGCATTTATGTTGTTAAGTGAGACAGTTGTTAAGTGAGTTTTGCCCCATTTTATGACCTTGCTTGCCACAGTTGTTAAGCGAATCACTGCAGTTATTAAATGAGTAACATGGTGGTTAAGTAAATCTGGCTTCCCCATTGACTTTGCTTGTCAGAAGGTTGCAAAAGGGGGATCACGTGACCCCAGGACACTGCAACCGTCATAAATATGAACCACTTGTCAAGCGTCTACATGTAAATCCCGTATCCATGGAGATGCTATCTATAACGGTCTTAAGTGTGGAAATTGGTCATAAGTCACCTTTTTTCAGTGCCGTTGTAACTTTGAACGGTCACTAAATGAACTGTTGCAACTCGAGGAATACCTGTATTACTGGGTTTTTTTGCCCAGTGCAATTGGCTTTGCCAGTAAATCCCAGGCAATTTTGGCAAGTGTGGATGGAAAAAAAATGGTAATTCAAGTAGTGGCAGGTGGTCATTATTATTCTCTATATATTGATCAGGCTTGATCCAAAATTATGGAACTGCGTGCTTGGAAACAATCGATCGGAAGTGTTTCTACAGAGACAAAAAACATATTTAATCCAGGATGAACTATTTTTTAATTTGGGGGATGATTTGGGATAGATAAGATGCCAGGGTAAACTTTCTACGAGCGGATTACAATGATAGTTTATTAACAGAGAGTTTTGAAATTTTAGAATAGAATAGAATAGAATAGAATAGAATAGAATAGAATAGAGCTGGAAGGGACCTTGGAGGTCTTCTAGTCCAGCCCCCTGAACCTATACCATTTCAGACAAGCGACTGTCCAGTCTCTTCTTAAAAGCTTCCAATGATGGAGCGTCCACAATTTCTGGTGGCAAGCTGTTCTACTGGTTAATTGTCCTCACTGTTAGGAAGCTTCTCCCTAATCTGAGGTTGCTTTAATTGTGTTTTGTTTTAGTATTATTATTCTTCCTGTTAATTATTTTGTCACTAATATAATATATAGAATACAGGTCAATAACCTGCAAATAGATTTATTAGTTTAAAATTTGGGGGGCAGCTGTTTCGCAAATGGGGAGAATTGATGTGGTAGTAATGTATTACTCAGTATTCAATTAGAGGGAATAATATGTTTATATGTGTTGGGGTGTTTGGTTTTTTTTGATGCACTTTTTTCTTTTTTAATGTCTTGATTATTTTGTCTTTTCTTTTCTTTTCTTTTCTTTTTTTGGAGTTTTATGTTTTAACCCTGCCTTGAATAAAATAAAAATAGACACGGCAAAAAAAATAGAAAGGAAGGAAGGAAGGAAGGAAGGAAGGAAGGAAGAAAGAAAGAAAGAAAGAAAGAAAGAAAGAAAGAAAGAAAGAAAGAAAGAAAGAAAGAAAGAAAGAAAGAAAGGAAGGAAGGAAGGAAGGAAGGAAGGAAGGAAGGAAGGAAGGAAGAAGGAAGGAAAGGAAGAAAGAAAAGAAAGAAAGAAAGAAAGAAAGAAAGAAAGAAAGAAAGAAAGAAAGAAAGAAAGAAAGAGAAAGAAAGAAAGAAAAGAAAGAAAGAGAAAGAAAAAAGAAAGAAAGAAAGAAGATATTTAAAGAGATGGGACAGCCTTTTCAATCCTGTCCAGAAATAAAATAAAATGATACTTGTTGTGTGTTTCGAATGATACCCTAAAAATGCCATCCTTTCCTAATCTTTTAAGATATATTATTTATTATGTCTTAAATTTGTTCGCCACCTATCTCGCCCTGGGGCACTCTAAGCAGCTTGCAACAGTAAAAACAAAGAAATGAAAAGAAGCGTCAACAGCATAAAAGTTTAATAAATAAATAAAACTTTCTGGCTGGTTTATGTATCTGGAGAACTAAGTAAATGTCCAGTCTTCCCCTTGGCTACAGAAAGCAAACTATATCTGTCTGATTCTGAATATATAAAATAAATAAATCATACTCTGAGGGGTCCTTGGTGCTTTCTGAACTTGCTTGTTTTCTTACAGACATTTCATTACCCAAACTAGGTAATATCATCAGTGCTAGTAGGAAGTGTGGTTTGCTGTCAGTTTATATTAGTATAGGGGGTACCTTGCTCAATAGTAGTAACTGTGAGAGGGATCTCAGAGTCCTAGTGGACAATCACTTAAATAGGAGCCAGCTGTGTGCTGCAGCTGCCAAAAAAGCCAACACATGCTAGGCTGCATTAACAGAGGGATAGAATCAAGATCACGTGAAGTATTAATACCACTTTACAATGCCTTGGTAAGGCCACACTTGGAATACTGCATCCAGTTTTGATCACCACGATGTAAAAAAGATGTTGAGACTCTAGAAAGAGTACAGAGAAGAGCAACAAAGATGATTAGGGGACTGGAGGTTAAAACATATAAGGAAAGGTTGATGGAATTGGGTATGTCTAGTTTAATGAAGAGAAGGACGAGGGGGACATGATAGCAGTGTTCCAATATCTCAGGGACTGCCACAAAGAAGAGGGAGTCAAGCTATTCTCCAAGGCGCCTGAAGGCAGGACAAGAAGCAATGGATGGAAACTAATCAAGGAGAGAAGCAACCTAGAACTAAGGAGAAACTTCCTGACAGTTAGAACAATTAACCAGTGGAACAACCTGCCTCCAGAAGCGGTGAATGCTCCAACACTGGAATTTTTTAAGAAGAAACTGGACAGCCATTTGTCCGAAATGGTATAGGGTTACCTGCCTGAGCAGGGGGTTGGACTTGATGACCTCCAAGGTCCCTTCCAACTTTATTATTATTATTATTATTATTAAATCTGGTGTCTTGCCCTGTCAGTGTTGGTGGGGCTGGTCTTAAAGATCCTTTGGTTGGGGTGTTTAATGTTGGCTTCTTTGC
Organism: Azemiops feae; assembly: GCA_023970755.1. Lineage (NCBI taxonomy): Eukaryota > Metazoa > Chordata > Lepidosauria > Squamata > Viperidae > Azemiops > Azemiops feae. The sequence continues at coordinate 9,382 of JALGBA010004144.1, read as the reverse complement.
CAGTTTCTTGATTGGCGTATTGTTTACTTGATTGTTGGTCTGAAGTAAACTTACAGTTAATCTATGCTGATCTGGGTGCTGATTGCTGGTGGAGAGGTGCTGGGGTCTTTTTGTTCCTTTTTGGGTTGGTTGATTGTCTCTTTTGCATAGTCTATAGATGTTGTTAATGTCTATGTGTCTACTGATGGCTGATTTGTCAGAGTGCCAGGCTTCTAGAAATTCCCTGGCATTTTCAGACTTGCTCTGGTCTAGGATCGTCACATTTTCCCACTTGAAACTATGGTTAAAACTCTCTGTATGTTGTGAAATTAAAGAGTTTTCATCATGTCTTCTGACTGCTAGTTGGTATTCATGGATGTGTTCTGTCAGTCTTCTGCCTGTTTGTCCTACACCCATCAGAATAGAGCTGGAAGGGACCTTGGAGGTCTTCTAGTCCAACCCCCTGCTCAAGCAGGAGACCCTACACCATTTGAGACAAGTGACTTCCAGTCTCTTCTTGAAAGCCTCCAGTGATGAAGCACCCACAACTTCTAAAGGCAAGCTGTTCCACTGGTTAATTGTCCTCACTGTTAGGAAGGTTTCTCCTTAATTCCAGGTTGCTTCTCTCCTTGATTAGTTTCCATCCATTGTTTCTTGTCTTGCCTTCTGGTGCTTTGGAAAATAAGTTGACCCCCCTCTTCTTTGTGGCAGCGCCTCAAATCCTGAAATACTGCTATCATATCAATCCTAGTCCTTCTTTTCTCTAGACTGGCCATCCTCAATTCCTATAGCTGTTCTTCGTTTTAGTTTCTAGGCCCTATGAGTCCTGTTTTTTCTTCTGAAGAAATCATAACTTTTTGCCACACGTGAATCCTAGGCAGAGGCCCCTAACTCATTTAATTTCCATCATCTAGCGCTCTTGATCACAACGCAAAATGCCAGAAGCAAAGGCTGATTGATCTGTATTAATTCTCTAACTCTGTTTGGTAAAATTAATAATGAAACTACACAGATATTACGATGGCTCAGGCGATTAATATCGGAGCAAATAACACTGATTTTTTTAATCCTCTTCAGAAGTAACCATTGGGAAATAAACCTGGCCTGATGGACATCTGGAAATACTATTAAAGGGAAAAGTATTAAATATTAAACCTGTATAAATGAACTTCCAACCGTTCATTTAGTGACCGTTCAAAGTTACAACGGCACCGAAAAGAACTGACTTATGACTGTTTTCCACGACCTTTGCAGCATCCCCATGATCACATGATCAAAATTCAGAGGCTTGGCAACTGGTTCATACTTATGACCGTTGCTGTGTCCCAGGATCACATGATCCCCTTTGGCAATCTTTTGACAAACAAAATCAACAGGGAAGCCAGATTCACTTAACAACAGTGTTAACTTATCAACTGCAGTGATTCGCTTAACGACTGTGGCAAGAAAGGTCATAAAATAGGGCAAAACTCAGTAAATGTCTCACTTAATAACAGAACTTTGGGGGGGTCAATTGGGGTCATAGGTTAAGGACTACCTGTAATTCTGACACGGTCTGATGAAGGTTTAACCCCCCAGTACACATTTTCCCTACTTTTTGAGGCACTTAGCATATTATGTGGAATAATAATTAATAATAATATAATAATAATAATAATAATAATAATAATAATAATAATAATAATAATAATAATAATAATAATAATAATAATAATAATAATAATAATAATAATAATAATAATAATAATAATAATGTTGGAAGGGACTTTGGAGGTCATCTAGTCCAACCCCCTGCTCAGGCAGGAAACCCTATACCATTTCAGACAAATGGCTGTCCAGTCTCTTCTTAAAAACTTCCAGTGTTGGAGCGTTCACCTCTTCTGGAGGCAGGTTGTTCCACTGGTTAATTGTTCTAACTGTCAGATTATCTCTGCCCTAACTAGCCACAATCTGCATGACACTTACTTTGCAGATCCTGGCTATCCCTCTGGGTGTAAAAAAGATGTTGAGACTCTAGAAACAGTGCAGAGAAGAGCAACAAAGATGATCAGGGGACTGGAGGCTAAAATATTATAAGGAACGGTTGCTGGAATTGGGTATGTCTAGTTTAATGAAGAAAAGGACGAGGGGGGACATGATAGCAGCCTTCCAATATCTCAGGGGTTGCCAGAAAGAAGAGGGAGTCAAGCTATTCTCCAAACCAGAGCTCCCCAACCTTTCCAGCTTGGCAGCCCAGAAGGAAAGGGAGCAGCAGGCAAATGTGCACACATGTGGCCCACGTGCACATGCGCAAATGGGTGTGCACACGACAGTGGTGCTGGCATGCGCGTGTATGCTCAAGCGGGCCATGCGCACCCACGGCACACTCGCTGGTACCCGTGCACCTGTACAAACGGACCGCTGGCACCCACACACATGTACACAAACGAGCCGCTGGCACCTGTGTGTTGGTGCCACTGCTAGTGTCCCCGTGCATGCGCAAATGGGGCCACTAGCACCTGTGCGGCGGTGCTACCGCAAGTGAGGGGGACTTGCCAGGTATTTGCAGGGCCCGGTGGCCAACAGGCCACCGCTGGTTCCCGACTGCAGACAATAGGTTGGGGACCCCTGCTCCAGAGCACCTGAAGGCAGGATAAGTACCAACAGATTGAAACTAATCAAGGAGAGAAGCAACCTAGAACTAAGGAGACAGCTAGAACAATTAATCAATAAAACAATTTTCTTCCATAAATTGTTTGTGCTCCAACACTGGAGGTTTTTTTAAAAAAGAGATTGGACAACCCTTTTGTCTGAAATGGTACAGGGTCTCCTGCTTGAGCAGGGGGTTGGACTAGAAGACCTCCAAAGTCTTTTCCAACTCTGTTATTCTGTTAAGAGTCCTTATATTGTTTTTTTTGCAGGACTGCCAATTATAGTTTGCAACTACAATCGATATTACTCCCTGTTGCAAGAGAGACCAATTTTGACTGCAAAACATCCTGAATGTCAGGATGGTGTGATCTTTTTCTGGAGGCTACGGCAACTTTGTTCAGTTCTGGAAAAAAAACCGGCACCGGCAATGGAGATTGGACAACCCTTTGTCTGAAATGGTATAGGGCTTCCTGCCTGAGAAGGGGGTTGGACTAGAAGACCTCCAAGGCCCCTTCCAACTCTGTTATTCTGTTTTGTTTTGTTTGGTTCTGTTAGCAAGTGTGTAAAATCAATTAAGAACTTGGGGCTTGGTGGGAAAAGTAGAAAGGGAGGGGGAAGGTTTTGACGAGTCAGGAGAGGGAAGCAATTAATTTGATACTTGAACCTGACCAATGGACCATGGTGAGGTCAGCTCTTTCAGGAAATGTGAGTCATTTGTAGTCGGACCAGCTGCTGAGGGAGTCTGGGATCAAAGAGAGAAAGGCATCAAAATACATGTATTGGTCAAGTTGAGATCTAGGTGGAAAATCATCACAGGATGTTGAATTGGTTGAAAGTGACCAACATAAATTTCAAATATCTCAGGGGCTGCCACATAGAAAAGGGGCTCAACTTATTCTTCAAAGCCCCTGAAGGCAGGACAAGAAGCAACAGATGGAAACTAACCCAAGAGAGAAGCAACCTAGAACTAAGGAGAAATTTCCTGACAGTGAGAACAATTAATGAGTGGAACAACCTGCCTCCAGAAGCTGTGAATGCTCCAACACTGGAAGCTTTTAAGAAGAGACTGGACAGCCCTTTGTCTGAAATGGTATATAGGCTTTCCTGCCTGAGCAGGGTGTTGGACTAGATGACCTCCAAGGTCCCTTCCAACTTTATTATTATTGTTGTTATGATTATTATTATTATTACAATCTGGATCGGTCACCAGGACCAGTGATTTTGTCTCCTGAGCTTTCGGACTTGTGCTGGAGCCCATCTTCAGGGAACTTCTCTGTAGCCGAGTGATTTGGGCTGTTCTGGGTGAGGTATTTATATGGTATCTGTTTTATGTAGCTTTTTAAATCTTTTGTGGTGTTGACGGCTGGCTATTAAGTCATTGGCAGTTGTTTGCTTGTGCTGCCAAGCCCTCTCCTCCTAAGTACTTGATAAGTTGGCAATGGAATGGAATGGAATGGAATGGAATGGAATGGAATGGAATGAATGGAATGGAATGGAATGGAATGGAATGGAATGGAATGGAATGGAATGGAATGGAATGGAATGGAATGGAATGGAATGGAATGGAATAGAATAGAATAGAATAGAATAGAATAGAATAGAATAGAATAGAATAGAATAGAATAGAATAGAATAGAATAGAATAGAATAGAATAGAATAGAATAGAATCTTTAGTGTCACTTTAAATGTACACTAATCAGCATACATTAAAATGAAATTTCGTTGCATTCAGCTCTCAAAAAAATAACATTATGCATATACCCACCCATACACACATATATGACACACAGAAACATCAGAATCTACTTCGAATGTATACATATATCTGGCAGGGGGGGGGGAAAGATTTCTGCAAATTTACAGATGGCATAAGGAACAAAGCTGCTACAGAGTCCAGTAGTTCTGCTATAAGTATCAGCTCTCCTACTGACTGATGAGGGGGCTGTTTCCCAGGCTTCAATCATTCCCTGGCTGTTTTTGTGCCTGCTCGTCCAACAATCTTAGTTGCTGCAAAAATTGAATGTATATTCTTATTCATTGCAATGTGAGGCTACCAATGAGTTGGGGTCTCCTCGTCTGACTGCTAGCTTGTGTTCTTACAATCTGGTGGTTAGCTTCCTCCCGGTCTGTCCTACATAGTCACAGGGGCAATGTTTCTGCAGTCTCCCGCCTTTGGTTTGGTGGATGCTCAGTCTAGTGGCACTACAGGCAGTCCTCGACCTACGAACCCATTTGAGCCCCAAATCTCTGCTTCTAAGCAGGACAGATGTTAAGTCCATTTTGCCCCATTTTACAACCTTTCTTGCCACAGTTTTTAAGTGAATCGCTCCAGTTGTTAAGCTAGTAACACGGTTGTTAAGTGAATCTGGCTTCCCCATTGACTTTGCTTGGCAGAAGGTCACAACAGGTGATCTCATGATCCCAGGGATGCTGCAGCTGTCATAAGCATGAGTCAGTTGCCAAGTGTCCAGATTTGATCACGTGACCACGGGGATGCCGCAACGGTTGTAAGTGTGAAAAACGGTCATAAGTCACTTTTTTCAGTGCCCTGGTGACTTTTCTAGCTACCGCTGCAAACTACAGCCATCTATGTTAAAATTTGCATTTTCAAATTTGCCTTCTCCTGATTCGATCTGTTTTTCTATTTCTCATTTGTTGATTTGGACAACACTATAACCACCTCTGCTCAACTTTGTTCTTTGTATCCGTATTTCATTTTTTTTTGTCAGGGGGAAAAAGTTGGCCTGCACTGCTGAGAACAGCTTCCCAAACTTTCCGTTGTATTCTTCAGCCGTCCTCTGATGAAACGCCTCCCGCTTTTTCTTACACATCATTTATTCACAGCTTCCTTGTAAGTTCATTACCTGCAAATTGGCACCCGCCATCGCCCATCTTTCATGGAGATGGGATGAAGGCTAATTTTTCCCCGTGCTTACATTCCATTGATTAAAGAGAGACCCCATAGAGAGTCACCGTGTTTTCTCCGCTCCTTGAAAACTAAGCAGACTAAAATTACACGAGAGTGATCCACTAGTGTTAGTTTTCCTTCCTTCCTTCCTTCCTTCCTTCCTTCCTTCCTTCCTTCCTTCCTTCCTTCCTTCCTTCCTTCCTTCTTTCCTTCCTCCATTCTTCCATCTTCCTTCCTTCCTTTTATTCTTCCATCTTCCTTCCTTCCATCCATTCTTCCATCTTCCTTCCTTGCTTTCTTTTATTCTTCCATTTTCCTTCCTTTTAGTCTACCATCTTCCTTCCTTCCATTCTTCCTTTCATTCTTCCTTCCTTCCTTCTTTCCTTCTTTCCTTCCTTCCTTCTTTCCTTCCTTCCTTCCTTCTTTCCTTCCTTCCTTCCCTCCTTCCTTCCTTCCTTCTTTCCTTCCTTCCTTTCATCCATCCATCTTCCCTCCCTCCTTCCTTTTATTCTTCCATCTTCCTTCCTTCCTGCCTTCTTTCCTTCTTTCCTTCCTCCATTCTTCCATCTTCCTTCCTTCCTTTTATTCTTCCATCTTCCTTCCTTCCATCCATTCTTCCATCTTCCTTCCTTTTATTCTTCCATCTTCCTTCCTTCCTTTCTTTTATTCTTCCATTTTCCTTCCTTTTATTCTACCATCTTCCTTCCTTCCATTCTTCCTTTCATTCTTCCTTCCTTCCTTCCTTCCTTCCTTCCTTCCTTCCATTCTTCCATTTTCCTCTCTCCCTCCCTCCCTCCCTCCCTCCCTTCCTTCTTTCCTTCCTCCATTCTTCCATCTTCCTTCCTTTTATTCTTCCATCTTCCTTCCTTCCTTCCTTTCTTTTATTCTTCCATTTTCCTTCCTTTTAGTCTACCATCTTCCTTCCTTCCATTCTTCCTTTCATTCTTCCTTCCTTCCTTCCTTCCTTCCTTCTTCCTTCCTTCTTTCCTTCCTTCCTTCCTTCCTTCCTTCCTTCCTTCCTTCTTTCCTTCCTTCCTTCCTTCCTTCCTTCCTTCCTTCCTTCCATCCATCCATCTTCCCTCCCTCCTTCCTTTTATTCTTCCATTCTTCCATTTTCCTCTCTCCCTCCCTCCCTCCCTCCCTCCCTCTTTCTTTCTTTCTTTCTTTCTTTCTTTCTTTCTTTCTTTCTTTCTTTCTTTCTTTCTTTCTTTCTTTCTTTCTTTCTTTCCTTACAACACACAGGAGAGCAAGTAAAATATGGAGAGGCTATTCTTCTGAAACTCAAGTATATAGTCCATCCTCAAATATCTGAAATAGCCTCCCCAAAGAGGCAGGTTTTAAAGCAGGAGCTGCCAAGTCAGAACCAGTTGAAGATTCAGCTTAGACCAAACTTCCAAAATATGGGTGAAAATACGGGTTCTCTCTGAGCTTGGTTTTTTGTTTTGTTTTTTGTTTTGCTTCTTGCAGATGTTTCATTACCCAACCAGCTAACGCTAGCACTGATGATGTTACCTACCTGGTTAATGAAACATCTGCAAGAAAATAACCAAGGTGAAGGAACGGCAGAATCTGGGGCCGAGTGAAACGTGGGATCAGCCTAGAATCCCTACATAGCCACAAATGAACTGAGCCCTACCCCCACTGAGTGCCGTTGACCCTAATCTAACAATAACCAGGTGTTGAAATGAGGTCTCTCGTCTTGAGCAGAGGGTTGGGTTAGAAGATCTCCCAGGTCCTTTTCAGGTTTCTTCTCAGGATTTTCACATTGGAAATTAACCCAAGAGAGAAGCAACCTAGAACTAAGGAGAAATTTCCCGACAGTGAGAACAATTAACCAGTGGAACAACCTGCCTCCAGAAGCGGTGAATGCTCCAACGCTGGAAGTTTTGAAGAAGAGACTGGACAGCCATTTGTCTGAAATGGTATAGGGTTTCCTGCCTGAGCAGGGGGTTGGGCTGGATGACCTCCAAGGTCCCTTCCAACTTTATGTATCTATTTATTATTATTATTATTAAGTCTGGGCAACCCTGAAGCTTCCAAGTAACACAAAGCAGTGGAAGCAGAATAAACAATCCGAACAGCTGCTCCTTCCACCACTCCCAGGAATGAAAGTTGGCTGAGAAACGCTACCCCTTGAAAACGAATTCCCAAACTCCTGGAGATAAAGGAAAAGCAACAAAAACTTCTTCTGCCGAAGAAGGAAACCCTCTGTAGAAATCACAAAGCTGGGTTTAGCTTGAGGACTTTCTTCAAGAAGCTTAAAGTTTCTTCCTCTGTCTTGGGATTCAGCCCACCTCGGTTTCTCCCTTCTTCCCTCCTTTTAATCGGCTATGTCTTCGGGATAATTTATTAATTATGAGAAACCTTTTCCAGTTAATTAAGAGGTGCCGTTAGCACAGTATGCCCCATTGTGGCTCAATTAATTCATTCCTTCTTTGGGGGGGGAGAGGGGGAAGAGGAGGAGGAGAGAGAGAGAGAGAAAGAAGAGAGGGAGAAGAAGGGAAAGGAACCCAAGGAGACTCTCCTGGAGCTTCACTTAATGTCAGTGCGCCAAATCTTGCATCATTCAATGTAACTAATTAGGCAAAAAAAAAAGCCCAAACACATCCATTACGTTGAGGACAACATGTCAAGGATGGCCAGGTTGGGGTCCCATCTCATTAAGCAGAAGGACTAAGTACAGACTTTGGATCATAAAACATAGATACTACTTGGGTTGTTCCTCCCCCCTCCCTTCTTTCCTTCCTTCATCTGTCCCCCTCTCATTTCCTTTCTCCCTCCCCTCCCTTCCTCTCCTTCCTTCCTCTCCCTCCTTCCTTCCTTCCTTCCTTATCTGTCCCCCCTCCTCTCCCTCCCTCCTCTCCCTCCCTCCCTCCCTCCTTCCCTCCCTCCCTCCCTCCCTCCCCCCTTTCCTTCCTTCCTTCCTTCCTTCCTTCCTCCCTCCTTCCCTTGTTCCTTCCCTCCCTCCCTCCCTTTCTTTTCTTTCTTTCTTCCTTGGTTCCTTCCCCGTATGGGCCTAAGCTCTCAGAAACATAGCACTGTTATCTAACTTTTGAGAAAGTAACTGAACTTTATCATCAACCTCAGCCAATTTCTGGGGGGGAAAGTGGCCAAGTTCCCTGATCAATTAATCCCAAATGAAATGAGGTCCTCACTTCCCCACTTCCGTGTTCATAAGAACAGAACAGCTCTGTGTGATCACCTGGGGAGGGTCCATCCAGGAGTAGCTGACTATAGAGTGAATGTTGACGTATATTTGATTTGTCTTTTGCCCTTTGGAATGAATAGAGAAACCGGAAATCAACCTTCCCTTATTCTGAGGCCTCCAGTCACTAATGTGTGCAAAAAGGCATGTGGTTAGGCAAAATAATATGCAAAATCCATTAAGTAATGCCGATTGCAAAAGATTAGGGTCAATTTCCATGGCTGAGCTATTGTCTCTGCTATGTTCCTTGGGTTGAGGTGTGTGGGCATGCCAAATTATCCTTGGCAATCTGGAGGTCAATTATATTGAGTTATATAGGGAGCTGTAATAATAGACAGTATCTCACCTGCCGTTTTTAAAAGTTCAGTGAAAAGATTTTTTGAAAGAATGCCCTGCACGGGTGGAAAGGTTGCTTAAGCCAAAGGGCATTCCACCCTTTTCTTGATTATAAAGCAAAGCATGTCATCATATTTGACATTTAAAGACTCTCTCCCTTCTCCTTTTTTTTCCTTCCTTCCTTCCTTCCTTCCTTCCTTCCTTCCTTCCTTCCTTCCTTCCTTCCTGCCTTCCTTCCTTCCTTCCTGCCTTCCTTCCTTCCTTCCTGCCTTCCTTCCTTCCTTCCTTCCTTCCTTCCTGCCTTCCTTCCTTCCTTCCTTCC
>JALGBA010004143.1:615000-765948 GCA_023970755.1 Azemiops feae | reverse complement strand
ATGACTCGTGGACTTCAACTCCCAGAATTCCTGAGCCAGCATGGCTTAGCTTGGAAACCTCTCCGTTTCTCCTCAGCATGGCTGGCTCAGGAATTCTGGGAGTTGAAGTCCACGAGTCATAAAGCGGCTAGCCTAATGTCAGAGGATGCAACCTTGCTCTTTTATGACTCGTGGACTTCAACTCCCAGAATTCCTGAGCCAGCATGGCTCAGCTTGGAAACCTCTCCCTTTCCCCTCAGCGTGGCTGGCTCAGGAATTCTGGGAGTTGAAGTCCACAAGTCATAAAAGAGCCAAGGTTGCCTACCCCTGGTCTAGGTGCTCATTAAAACTAACTTGTGGCACAGGTCATCTTCTGAAATATGTTAAGTGCTGCTGCACGAAACCTAGCAACACTATATATATATTTACAGCAGTTTCCTTCCTAAAGGAGGGAGAGTGGCTAAGAAGCTGAGACCCTTGAAAAATGAGTCCTAAATCTAAGGAGATTCCAGAAGAGGTAGCACAAACTATGATGTGACTCAGTTTGTCCCAGTAGTGGGTGCAAATACAGAAGCTCTTATTTTAGTATTTCAGGTTGTCACCCTCCATGCAAGATAGTCCATCAGCCTTGTCTAGCACCATACTTCTGGTCTGAGGGCTGGACTTCCTATGCATGTCTCATAAGAGAGGTCTCCAAACACGGCAACTTAAGACTTGTAGACTTCAACTCCCAGAATTCCACAGCCAGCGAGAATTCTGGGGAATTCTGAATGAAGCTAGCTGGGGAATTCTGGGATTTGAAGTCCACAAGTCTTAAAAGTCGCCAAGTTTGGAGACCCCTTTCTCATAGGATTGGAAGTGACCTTGGAGACCATCAAGTCCTAAAACTAGATAAAGAGAACCTAATTGATAAAGGTTTGCTTCTTTAATTTACTTTAATATTTATTTAATTCACATTTATAAAATTAAATGTAAAAGATTATTTATAAAAAATAATAAAGGCAGAGTAAAAAAGGAGCCAATGAGACACATCTGTGGATTTCTGAAGGAGGTATAATGAACTGAAGACGGGTTTAAGAACGATACTGGTTTTTCTCTTATGACTTCTAGCACCTCCATTTTTTCCCCATACGTGATTTTCCTCCTATTGAGTTATATTTCTAGCTATCTGTTCATTAGCATTTTCCCATAGGGGAATTAAAGCATCAACCACATTAACTTGTAAGGGTAAAATAATATATGCTGGACTTCAAATGGCAATTTCTCTTGTGCAACTCATAGCTGAATCACGCCATCCAGATTTATTGGCGAATACACCTAGGTATGTATGAAAGGTACTTTCTGGCTTTGTTTTGACATGTCACCTGTCAGGAAGGAAAACAATTCCTCAAGCACAGTACAGCAAGAACTTCATAACCGCGCATTTTGGCTGGTTGTATATATCCACTCCCCTGCAAATTAGAATTTTATATATTTATTTCACCTTCTTAGGTAGCCACCCATCTTATACCGAGCTCTGTGGATTGTGTGGAACAAAGAAAGACATGGGAGGATAGCCATGCACACAATCTTACAGAATTACAGAATAGGGCTGGAAGGGAACCTGGAGGTCTTCTAGTCCAACCCTCTGCTCCAGACGAGACCTTATACCACCGCGGTCCAATGGCTGTCCAGTCTATTTTTGAAAAACCTCCAGTGATGGAACACCCACAATTTCTGGAGGCAAGCCATTCCATTAATTGTTCTCACTGTCGGGAAATTTCTCCTTAATTCTAGGTTGGTTCCAAAGTTTCCATTTGTTGCTTCTTCTCTTGTCCTCAGGCACTTTGGAAATTAGATCGACTCCTTCTTCCCTTTGACAGCTCCTCAAATATTGGATGACTGCTATCACATCACCCATAGTCCTTCTGTTCTGTTAGACTAGACATAATCAGCATCTTGAAACCCGTTTAAAATGATTGAGCGGAAGCGCAGAAATGGTGGTTCAGACAGCCTAATCAGAGGCAAGCTGGAAGATACTAGGAAGAAGTCCAAATAAGGAGGCACAGAGCCTGCCACAACTCTTGCCGTTAGTGGGATCCCAACCTCCCAATGTCTCCCCTTGACTAAAAATGACAAATCTAGATAAACTTGCAGGCAGCCCAGTTTGAAATCACTTGCAGATCTCATGTCATGAGAATGACAGAAAGAAGAGGGTGCTTTATCTAAATTGAAACGTTTCCCACTGGCGCCATTTCGGAGTTGCACAAATACGAAATTGGGCAAATAACCACCTCTTGTGTCCTTCCTCTCTTGGTTTCTGTTGAAAGCTGGAGAGATGTTGATTTCGACAAGAGGGAGGTGGTGCTAATGGGGTGTGAGAGGAAGAAGAATGGTGCTACGGAAGAGTCAAACTTGGGAAGGAGGAACAGCTGGGGTAGAGGCTGCCTAGTGGTTAGAGGTGTGTCTGTGTATGTAAGGAGCTGCACACATCTCTCAGCAGCTCCTAACTCACTGGCCATCTCTGCAAAAGGCCACCTGACCTGGTCTCCAAGATAAAGGATGGCAAAGCTTTATAGACCTTACAAGGGTTGAAGCTGGGTTAGTTGAATGGGGGAAAAGCTATTTTTATTCCAAAGCAAGCAGAGAAGGCATCAAACTGGTTAAATCTTCGATTGGGAACAAACACAGGCACCATATAGCAATAGCACTTAGACTTATATACCGCTTCCCGGTGCTTTACAGCCCTCCCTAAGCAGTTTACAGAGGCAGCATATTTGCCCCCAACAATCTGGGTCCTTATTTTACCGACCTCGGAAGGATGGAAGGCTGAGTCAATCTTGAGCCGGTCAGGATCGAACTGCTGGCAGTGGGCAGAGTCAGCCTGCAATACTGCATTCTGACCACTGCGCCACCACGGCTCCTAATGATGCATAAACCAGGAGGAGTCTGCTAGCACTTTTCCAGCTGACAAATTTTATTAATCAGCATAAGTTTTCCTGAGCTGCAGCTGAACTTCATCACATCCATGAGTTGCGTCACAGCAATGTTTTTCAGCATTTTTAAGATGTGTGGATTTCAACTCCCAGAATCCCCCAGACTAGAAATATGAATTGGGTGTGTATTGGTTATGTGCACCAGTACAGATAACTCCTCAACTTATGACCATAATTAAGCCCAGAATTTCTGTCGCTAAGCGAGACAGTTGTTAAAAGTGAATTTTTATTCCATTTTAAGACTTTTCTTACCACAGTTTTTAAGGGAAACACTGCAGTTGTTAAGTTAGTAACATGGTTGTTAAGTGAATCTGGCTTCCCCATTGACTTTGCTTGTCAGAAGGTCACAAAAGGTGATCACAGGACCCTGGGACACAGCAACCGTCGTAAATACAAGTCAGTTGCCAAACGGCTGAATTTTGATCAGGTTACCAGGGGGACACTGCAATGGTCGTAAGTGTGAGAAATGGTCATAAGTCACCTGTTTTCAAAGTGCCGTTGTAACTTTGAGTGGTCCCTCAATGAATTGATGTAAGTCAATTCATTGAGTCCTAGAGGAGATCAACCCTGACTGCTCCTTAGGAGGCCAGATCCTGAAGTTGAAACTCAAGTACTTTGGCCACCTAATGAGAAGGAAGGACTCACTGGAGAAGAGCCTAATGCTGGGAAAGATTGAGGGCAATAGAAGAAGGAGACGATAAGAGAATGAGGTGGCTGGATGGAGTCACTGAAGCAGTAGGTGTGAGCTTAAATGGACTCCGGAAGATGGTAGAGGACAGGAAGGCCTGGAGGAACGTTGTCCATGGGGTCGCGATGGGTCGGACACGACTTCGCAACTAACAACAACAGAGAGGAATTATCTGCCCCCTATTTACTTCTGGGGCAACAGCAGTAAGAGGGGAAACCTCTTTCTCCCAATCTCTTCTCCTTCCTGTGTCTACTTAGTTATATTCCAAGCAGAGCTGCACCCTGAGAAAATGGTATTTTCTCAGAGCATTTATACCTCATTTGTCTTATTTCTTCAGAGGAAACCATATTTCTGATGGAGGAGGAGGAGGTCACTGTATAAGTTCTCAGCGCCACATGCAAGAATATCAAGTACTCAGGCCGTTAAATAATCAAGTAACACAACTATTCAAAGTAACATTATTTAACCTGATGACTGAATTAATCCAGAAGGTCACCCACGAAGTCATTGGGAGTTAAGACTGACTTGCAGAAAAATTGTCATTGTGGTGACACTTTTTTTTTTTAAAAAAAAAAGCATAACTGACTCCAAAATTCCAGCTATGGGTTTTCAATTTTTAGTTACAGACAAAAAGGGAATCTTGACATGTTGAAGAACCAAGATTGCAAATCAGCCTTCTCAACAAGCTTCTCCACTGATGTATTGGCACGACAATCTCTAAATTCCCAGTTTCCGTGGACAGTGACACCAAATTTGGAAAAACTGGGCTTCTGTGAGGTGCAGTGAAGGCCTCAATCGTGGCGCGAAAGGAAAACCAAACCCACTGAGGTTTTCGCTTCTCCATTGCTCTTGTCTTCCTGAGAAGATCCTTCCAAATTTTTCTTCAGAAAATCTGACCCAATGATGGGGCACACTAAAGTTTATCTGAATAAAGAAGTACCCCTACATAGGAGGGGAAAGAAAAAATTTGAAGGTCAGTTCAGTGGAGCAGAAGGTCTTGACGAAATCTCTGGAGCCGTGGAGCTCAATTGTTTTCTTGCAGATGTTTCATTACCCAGCTAGCTAACATCACCAGGGCTAGCCCAGCACCATATAGCACTGATGATGTAACCTAGTTGGGTAATGAAACATCTGCAAGAACACAACCCAAGAACTCCGCAGTTCAGTCCCAAGCTGTACATATTCTTTTCAATTAATCTCTGGAGCGTTTTCCAACAGACAAAGCAATCAATGAGAATTGAACATATAAACAGCTTTAAAAAAACCATCCACCAGTTTGAAGAGCAGAAAAGCTGATCAGACAGTTCCTTTCACAGGAGACATCCAATGAAATCCCCCCCCCCACTCCCATGTTCTTGCACATATTTAATTATGGTCAAGGTAGAGGTGTCAATGGAGGGCAATATACATTGTGATCCAAATTATACTCCTTACATATGTGTGTGTGACATTGCACAAAATGGTAGAGCTTGCATTGTGACATCACAAAGCGTGTGTCATGATTTTGATGTCATCATGGTTAGGAATGGACGTCTGTAAATATAGGATAAAAGGGTTGGAAGGGACTTTGAAGGTCTTCTAGTCCAACACCCTGCTCAAACAGGAGACCCTATACCATTTTGGACAAATGGCTGTCCAGTCTCCTCTTGAAAATCACCAGTGATGGAGCACCCACAACTTCTGAAGGCAAACTGTTCCATCAATTAATTGTGCTCACTGTCAGGAAATTTCTACTTAATTCTAGATTGGATCTCTCCTTGATTAATTTCCATCCATTGCTTCTTGTCTGCCTTCAGGCGCCTTGGAGAATAGCTTGACCCCCTCTTCTTTGTGGCAGCCCCTCAAATATTGGAAGACTGCTATCATGTCACTCCCTCGTCCTTCTTTTCTCTAGACTAGACAATCCCAATTCCTGCAACTGTTCTTCGTGTTTTTTTAAGTCTCCAGCCCCCTAATCATATAATAATAATAATAATAATAATAATAATAATAATAATAATAATAATAATAATAATAATAATAATAATAATAATAATAATAATAATAATAATAATAATAATAATAATAATAATAATAATAATAAAGTTGAAGGGACCTTGGAGGTCATCTAGTCCAACCCCCTGCTCAGGCAGGAAACCCTACACCATTTCGGACAAATGGCTGTCCAGTCTCTTCTTAAAAACTTCCAGTGTTGGAGCATTCACTGCTTCTGGAGGCAGGTTGTTCCACTGGTTAATTGTTCTAACTGTCAGGAAGTTTCTCCTTAGTTCTAGGTTGCTTCTCTCCTTGGTTAGTTTCCATCCGTTGCTTCTTGTCCTGCCCTCAGGCGCCTTGGAGAATAGCTTGACTTCCTCTTCTTTGTGGCAGCCCCTGAGATATTGGAATACTGCTATCATGTCCCCCCTCGTCCTTCTCTTCATTAAACTAGACATACCCAATTCCAGCAACTGTTCCTTATACGTTTTAGCCTCCAGTCCCCTAATCATCTTTATTGCTCTTCTCTGCTCTCTTTCCAGAGTCTCAACATCTTTTTTATAATATGGTAATCAAAACTGGCTGCCTAGTGTAGTCTTACTAAGGCTTTCTAAAGTAGTACTAGTGGAAGAAAGAGACATGGAACTAGATTCTTCCCTATTTTTAAACATTTTCAAACTCATGTATGAACTGTGGCTTTTCAGAAGCAGAAGCTGAACCACAGATGGGAACAAATGAATACTGTGTCCTGGGAGAAGACAGGCAAAATATATTGTTTTAATGGCTGGATCTGCCACCTTGTGGCTGGTCAATGGAGAAGTATTTGGTATTCAGATCCGTAAATGGATGCAAAAATATTTTTAGCAGCTGCAAACCCAAAATAGATGCAGTATCATCAACAAGCTGACTGAATGTTTTTAGAACAGCTGCTTCATCATCCTTTTGCAGAGGAAAAAAAGAGGAAGAGGAAGAAGGAAAGAAAAATGTTAGTGATGATTTAGGACATACCAGTTGTCAAAGTGCCAGTTAGGAATTCTAAATTTAAATCTAAGTCTTGGTTGAGCAAAGAACATGTTGATGCTGAGACTAGCTTAGCCTAGCTCAAGGATAATAGGATTTATAGAGATAAAAAATTGCCGTTCAAAGGTGCGGATGATGCCACGTACCTCATGCTAGGACCTCATCACACAAATGATGTCCTTCCTGATGATGGTGTAGTTTGCACCTGATCTGACGTTTTTGCTAAAAATGCAAAAAGAGGCTCTAGAGGTGGGGTCTCCAAACTTGGCCACTTTAAGACTTCTGGACTTCAACTCCCAGAATTCCCCAGCCAGCATGGACCACCTGCTGCTTATACTAAAGAAAGAAAGATGTGCTGGATCAATTTTGTCTCTCTTTATCAATTGGCATTATATTTCAATGTCATGGCTGGCTGGGGGATTCTGGGAATTGAAGTCCACGGGTCTTAAAGTGACCAGGTTTGGAGAGCCCTGCTCTAGAGAATTCTTAGGAACTAGCCCAGGGGTAGGCAACCCAAAACACTCAAAGAGCCACTTGGACCCATTTCCCACCAAAAACAAAACACTGGGAGCCGCAAAACTCTTTTGATATCTAAAATGAAGATAACACTGCATATATCCTTTTTTACCTTTATTATAGGTATATATATATATATATATGTGTGTGTGTGTGTGTGTGTGTGTGTTTATATATATATGTGTGTGTATATATATATGTATGTGTGTGTATATGTGTATATGTGTGTGTTTATATACATATATGTGTGTGTGTGTATATATATATACATACACACATATATATACACACACACACATATATATACACACACATATATACACACACACACATATATATACACACATATACACACACATATATACACACACACACATATATACACACACACACATATATATATACACACACATATATATATATACACACACACACATATATACACACACACACACATATATATATATATAAAATAAAGGTAAAAAAGGATATATGCAGTGTTATCTTCATTTTAGATGTCAAAAGGGTCTCTCTCTCTCTGTCTCTCTCTGTCTCTCCCCCCCTCTCTCCGATCTTTTGCTCAGCTGGCAAGCTGGCTTCAAGCTGTTCTGCAACAAGCTTGGGTAGGCAACCTCGGCTCTTTTATGACTCATGGACTTCAACTCCCAGAATTCCTGAGTCAACATAGCTGGGCTAGCTAGCTCTCTCCTGCCCTTCCTGCTTCCTGCAGAGACGCAGGAAAGGGAGGAGCCTCGCCCAGTAAGCTTGTCGGCTCTTCGGAACAGGGTGAGGCTACTCTCTTTTTTACACATACACACACACAAACACACACACACTCAGAGAGAGAGAGAGAGAAACAAGCTCTGTCTCTCTCTGCAAATGGCAGAGGAGGCTGGGAGCCGCAGGGGAAGGCTCAAAGAGACACATGCGGCTCCAGAGCCGTAGGTTGCCGACCTGTGAACTAGCCCAAGCAGGCAAGAGAAATAATTCTGCTGCATTCTCACATTTTATACAGTAGTTCACTTAAAAAAACAAAACGTGGATCAAAAAATGCTGGGGATTTGAGTTGAGCTTTTTATGTCTTATTTAGCTATGATCCCATCTGCCTTTGGGTCCAGATTATTATTATTTCATTGCATTCCTTATCTCCATATGAGACTGGCTGTTGGAAAATGGTAAGATTTGGTGTCTCTTTGGGTTTCCAAGAGGCAACTTCTGATTGGTGGGCCTCAGAATAGTTATTTTTATTTACTCATATTGATCACCCTCTATAAATCCCCAAGCATTGGAGACAAGCAATTGACAGCAGCTTCCAACCATTGGCCACAGGAAGACATGTGGGCTTCAGCTCCTGGTGCTCCGACACTGGTGATTTTTAAGAAAAAAATGGATAACCAGTTGTCTGGAATGGTGTAGGGCAGGGGTCTGCAACCTTGACAACTTTTAAGACTGGTGGACTTCAGCTCCCAGAATTCCTCAGCCAGCTGCTGGCTGAGGAATTCTGGGAGCTGAAGTCCACCAGTCTTAAAGTTGTCAAGGTTGCAGACCCCTAGTGTAGGGTCTCCTGCTTGAGCAGGGGGCTGGACTTGAAGACCTCCAAGGTCCCTTCCAACTATTCTGGTTATTCTGGTCCACAATAATTCCTGAAATTAATTAGTTTTAAAAGAAAAATTGGTCCCTTCCAACCCTATTAATTCTGTTGTAAAGATTTTGGGCACAGGAAGTTGGCTGATTTATGCAGGACAATATCGATCACAATCTATTGTTCCATAAGCAAGCTGGGCTTAATGCAAGCTAGTCAACACTTTGTCTGGGTATTGTTATTCCAACTGGCCTCAGGTATTATGTTATTGATGGCAAGTTGGTGTTTGACCCAATTCCTATAGAGGCTTGGGTGAAACTGGCAGTCTCTCCATCCAGCTTAGATGTGGCACTCCAGGGTGTCTCTTTGACCCAACCTCTAGTAAAAATGGGTTAACCCAGATTGTTTTGCTCTTCTTAACGTACGTGGCTGTTCTTGTGTTCTCCAAGCAGACTCAAGATTAGCTACGTGGATTTATTGAACAGCATTTGGAAGCCACGCTCAAGAGAGGTTCTCCACCCAAGGTCCAGCTCTTCATAGGTTAATTTCAAATCTACAGCATCATTGAGGACTTCCTGCCTTTTGGGCTCCATACTACATACTTCCTATGCTTGGTTTCAGCCAACGGTGTCTCGTTTACAAAACATCTTTTTTGGCATGAATTTGCCACTTCCATGCCAGCTTCAATCATTACCACACCCTCCCAAGCTGGAAAATTACTGTTTCAGTCCTTCTATATGCCACTAGAGGGCAGTGCGGTGCTTGGCAGTTAAGACGCTGGGTTTGTCCGCTGGAAAGCAGCAGCCCAGGTTCGAGACCTTAGCGCCACGGGACGGGGTGAGCTCCTGTTACTTGCTCCAGCTCCTGCCAACCTAGCAGTTCGAAAGCAGACAAATGTGAGTAGATAAAATAGGTGCCACTTCGGTGGGAAGGTAACAATGCTCTGTGATGTCATGCTTGCCACGGAACTGACTTCGGACAGCGCTGGCTCAGTGGCCTTGAAACGGAGATGAGCATCGCTCCCTACAGTCGGCAACGACTAGCGGAGTAAAGTCCGCAGGGACTCCCTTTACCTTTTTGGTATATGCCACTAGGACACTCATATTCTCCTTCGTTGGCACTCTCATATTTGTTACAATGCAACAGACTTCCAGTTTCTACTTAGGTTGCAGAAAATCTTGTCGGGATTTACATCAGACCAAAGATGATGTAAAGTGGAAGATTAATGGCAGCTACAAAATCTACAATTTCAGTCTTCTGCTTGGAAGGAACGAAGAAAAACTTATACCGATCCCGAAGTTTCGTTTTGTTAGCGGTAAAGCTTGCAATTATCTTAGCTCTGCATTTTTAAGCCTAACATAATCACCACAGGTAGTCCTTGACTCACAACCAATTGCTTGGCAACCATTCAGTTACAACAGACATTTAAGACTCTTGTTCGTCCTTGGGGGGGGGGGGGAGATCTTTGCAGACAATGAATTCACTGCAATTGACTGCAAAAATGTCTACAAAATTGGGCAATTATGTGGTGACTTGCTTAATGACAGGCCTGACTTACACCTGTAATTCCAGGCTCAGTTATGGTCATAAGTCAAGAATTACCTGCATACAGATCGTAGATTTGTAAGTTGAAGTTGAAAAAGGATGCCAGTAAATTGGCAAAAGACAAAACTCACTAGAAAGATCCAGATCATACAATTATTTATGCAACGCCAATATTTATTTTTCAGAGCAGAAGACCCCTAGGTTTAAAAGACAATAGACATTTATAATTTTGAGAATATATTGTATATCCCTCAAAATGATTCCTGGGGGGCTTTTCAATTCACAAAATTGGTGCCTACTGTGTATATTTCCCCCCACTTTTACCTTTGTTCCAAATACCACCCTGGACAGTTTTATTTTCTAAGACCTGCCTATGAAGTTATGTAAGATTAGAGGATTAGAGGAGCTGTTGATATGCCAGCTTCCCTTTTTGTTTGAAGCTTTTGAGTCTTATCAATGCAATCACTCCCAAACACTTGCAAACAATCTTCAGTTTAATAAAATTAAGCTGCAATATATTAAACTTTTGTTTAATAATGTACAAGAAAAAAAAGTTCAGCCATCATGTGACTGTCCTTATGAAATTTGAGTAGATAAGAAACAGAAAGCATCCAGGTTACAATCCACAAGAGAGAAAACACACCATTTCAGCATCATCCTGAAATCCAAACACAGAAATGGGAAAATGTTTTTATATGCAAAATAATCCCTGAGTGGAAAAGAATGACTTTGGAAAAATCATGCAATTCGAGGCAAAGAGGCTTAAGTGGGGGGGGGGGAGATAATCTGAGCATTGTAAGCAGACCAATTAACCAGAACCCAAAAGAAATAATTTTCTTTTGCTTGTACTAAAATGTCCCAAGTTAAATACAGATGTTACAAGAATATTTTTCCCCTCCAGAGACACTCCGGGCATCTACACGTGAGATGAGGCCATCACAACCATACTTAAATAATTTGCATCAGTCACAGCAATTGTGTAACGGCAACTCCCGCTCTCATTCTGTTATACTGCAGCTTCCAACATGGCTGGGAGAGGCCCACACAATCTTTTGATTGTAAGGTGCTAGAAATATCACAGCCTGGGTTCAAAAACTTCTGTGTGTAAAATGAACAGCTGCAGTAATTTTGGGTGATCCTCTTACCCCCCCCCCGACCCATTTGGACTGTCCCAACTCAGGGGCAAAGGTTACCGACAAAATATCCCTTCTTTTCCAAGTGTAGGAGCCTCCAGTTCATGGCGTTATGCTCCACCCAACTAAAGATTCAGACCAATTTGTATCCCCAAAATTGGATCCATTTTTTTAAAAAATTTGTATCCCAGAAAGCACTATTAATTCACAATCATGTATGGCTCATATGCAGGGAATCAGCCTGAGAATCTGCATGGAGGGAAGGAAGGATTGTTCACAAGTCTTCCTTTGCACAAATCCCATTCTCTTTTTTTTAAAGTTTGAAATGTAAGGACAAAAAGAACTTAATAGATTAACTAAGACTGCTGGCAAAATAGAAAGCTGCTTGAAAGAAGTCATATTTGCAAGCCTCCAGACCTTGTCTTGACTTACTAAATTGGCAAAATAGGAAACCCGCTAGTGCTTGAACCCTAGGAAAATACTTTCGGCTACACTGTGTAGCAGGGGTGGGCAATTATGGACCCTTTACGACCTGCGGACTTCAACTCCCAGAATTCCCGAGCCAGCATGGCTGGCTCGGGAATTCTAGGAGTTGAAGTCCGCAAGTTGTAAAGGGGCCGTATAGTTCCCCACCCCTGTTGTGTAGTATTAATAGGCTTGACTGTTACCTTCTGTGGAAAGCTATTTACACCTTATCTTTTACACATGTTGTCAGGAATTAAGCCCAGCTTTTTCTTCATTTTTGGCCATTAACTTCCCCTGCACGGTTTTTCTAACATGCTGGTTGCACAAGACGGCACACTCCGTGTACGTGAGCATGAGATCCACTCCAAATGGAATCGAATGATGCTGGCAGAAGGGATCTGCCTCGCTTGCACTTGGCCCCAGAGGCAGCCGAGGTACAAAACGTCACACCGCCCTCAAGCCATGGCTTCAAGTGATCTATTGTTGGCGTCCGTGAAGCTCTTGAGCTAGCATCGCGTTGCACCTTCAGCCACATCCGCCTTTAGCTTCAAAGTCTACATTCGCCCTCTTTCACCCAACCATCCTTGGCCACGTTTGGGCATTCCAGCTCGTGTCCGGACCAGCCTTGGCAGTCAAGAAAGAGGAAGTTATGTGCCCAGTTAGTTTGCCACAGCTGGAGGCCCCTCTGGCAGAAGGGAGGCGAAGAAAGTCTTGAAGAAAAGCCAAGCTGTGCTCATGAAGGAAGCGGCTGGGGCCGGCTGGGTCTCGCCTGGGGCCTCCAAATTCTCCGTTTCGTTTTGTTCTCTTGGGTTTTCCTCCTGCTGAGATAAGGGGGGGGGGGAGAAACAAAGTTTAATTACACGGAGATACTTCCTCCTAGGAGTCTCCAACTGTTGGCATGGTTTAACTAGGCCTAAGGTAGGCAACCGTGGCTCTTTTATGACTCGTGGACTTCAACTCCCAGAATTCCTGAGCCAGCATGGCTCAGCTTGGAAACCTCTCCCTTTCCCCTCAGCATGGCTGGCTCAGGAATTCTGGGAGTTGAAGTCCACGAGTCATAAAAGAGCCAAGGTTGCCTACCTCTGGCCTAGGCCCTAGGCCAGCTTTATGACTCATGGACTTCAACTCCCAGAATTCCTCAGCCAGCGTGGCTCAGCTTGGAAACCTCTCCCTTTCCCCTCAGCATGGCTGGCTCAGGAATTCTGGGAGTTGAAGTCCACGAGTCATAAAGCGGCCTAGGCCTAAGGCCAGAAGTAGGCAACCTTGGCTCTTTTATGACTCATGGACTTCAACTCCCAGAATTCCTCAGCCAGCGTGGCTCAGCTTGGAAACCTCTCCCTTTCCCCTCAGCATGGCTGGCTCAGGAATTCTGGGAGTTGAAGTCCACGAGTCATAAAGCGGCCTAGGCCTAAGGCCAGAAGTAGGCAACCTTGGCTCTTTTCTGACTCGTGGACTTCAACTCCCAGAATTCCTGAGCCAGCATGGCTCAGCTTGGAAACCTCTCCCTTTCCCCTCAGCATGGCTGGCTCAGGAATTCTGGGAGTTGAAGTCCACGAGTCATAAAAGAGCCAAGGTTGCCTACCCCTGACTTAGTGAAACGGTTAAATGAATTGACTTTGCTTGTCAGAAAGTTGCAAAAACTGATCATACGACCTCGGGACCCTCATAAATATGGCCCAGTTGCCAAGCAGCTGAATTTTGATCACTTGACCATGGGGATGCTTGCAAGTGTGCAAAATGGTCCATGTCACTTTTTTCAGTGCCGATATAACTTCAAACGGTCACTAAACGAATGGGTATAAGTTGAGGACTGCCTGTAATCTTATCTTTTAAGGCTACTTCGGCCCCAAATATCCTGGGTATTGAGTTTATTCACATACTGTGTTATTAAATACTGGAACATTACATTGGCAGGATCCAGAGGATGAGCAAGATCCGCTTTCTCCCTACTGCAGACACAAGGCTGAAAGTGCTACAGGCTGCCCTCCAACTGTGTGGTTTAGACAATGAACTTTCGCTATGACCTAGGATAAAAGTTGATGCCACCCAACCAGTTTGGATTAGTGGTTAAGGTGCTAAACCAGAAAACCTGAGTTCTAATCCTTCCTTTAGGCATGAAAGCCAGCTGGGTGACCTTGGGCCAGCCGGTCTCTCTCAGCTCACAGGTTTGTTATGAGGAGAATTAAGGTGGATTCGATATGTCTGCTACCTCCAGTTACTTATAAAGTAAGTAAGGTGGGATAAAAATCTAGTAAATATATAGAAGAAACCCATTTGCTAAATAAAATGTCTGAAGTATTTCCAATGCAATTACAGCATCACCACTAGCCAATTGTGGGGCAGCTGCCTCCTATTAGGGTTTATCATACAAAATCAGGCTTGTCAGATGCTATATTTTTTCTATCCTGCTCTATGGAGTAGAGAGTTGGTCTCTGACAGAAGGCCACCTGAAGAGACTGGAAGCATTTGAAATGTGGATTTACAGGCGGCTGTTACGTATAAGCTGGGTGGACAAGATCAGAAATGAGGAGGTTTTAAGCCGCCTGGGAAAGCCAAGGGAAATCATCAAAACAATTAAAAAACGAAAGTTAGAATATTTCGGACATGTGATGCGACACCCAGAAAAATACGGCATACTCCATTTAATCCACCAGGGAAAGATTGAAGGCAAACGAGGTCCAGGCAGAAGAAGAACATCATGGCTTCCAAATCTAAGGGACTGGTTTGGACAAAACTCAGCAGCACTTTTTCGTGCGGCTGCTGATAAAAACATGATCGCCAACGTCCGATAACGGATATGGCAGAAGAAGAATCATACAAGTAACACAAGGACATCAAATGGCAGTCGATAACAGGACAGACATCTGCCAAATCGCATAATCCAGGAACTGAATATTCTCAGGGAACAATTTGTTCTGTTCCTCTTTGGCTGTGGCACACTTCCTCCTGAGCCATACCTGTTCCAAGGATGGTTTGGGATTTTATTTTATCAAATTTATTTGCTGCCCATCTTGTGGTTCAACACATCGCTTAAATGGCTTAATTCCAAAAGGAATTCTAAACTGAAACATATTATGCCAGATAAAACAGGAGGAGATAAACCACCCCAGGAACAGCCCAACCCTATTTCCAGTTCTGATGCTGCAGTTCCAGGTAACAGGTAATCCTTGACTTAACGACCCCAAAAATTCTGTTGCTAAGTGAGAGTTGAGTTTTTGACCCATTTTATGATCTTTCTGGTCACAGCTGTTAAGGGAATCACTGCAGTTGTTCAGTTAGCAACACAGTTGTTAAGTGAATCTGGCTTCCTCACTGACTTTATCAGGAGGTTACAAAAGGTGGTCACGTGACCCCGGGATGCTGCAACCGTCATGAGCCAGTTGCGAAGCATCTGAATTTTGATCACATGACCACAGGGATGCTGCAAAAAAAAACAGTCATAAGTCACTTTTTTCAATGCTGTCATAATTTCGAATGGTCACTAAATGAGAGGGGTTGTAAATTGAGGATTACCAGCATCACTGAAATGCCTGGAACAGCCTAATCGTGGTCCAAAGGGAGTCTGAACTCTTAAGCAGAGTTAGTATGGAAAGCAAAGCCCATGGGACTAGCACATTCACTCTATGCCAGGGATAGGCAACCTTGGCCCCTTCATGACTCGTGGACTTCAACTCCCAGAATTCCTGAGCCAGCCTGGCTCAGCTTGGAAACCTCTCCCTTTCCCCTCAGCATGGCTGGCTCAGGAATTCTGGGAGTTGAAGTCCACGAGTCATAAAGCGGCCTAGGCCTAAGGCCAGAGGTAGGCAACCTTGGCTCTTTTATGACTGGTGGACTTCAACTCCCAGAATTCCTGAGCCAGCATGGCTCAGCTTGGAAACCTCTCCCTTTCCCCTCAGCATGGCTGGCTCAGGAATTCTGGGAGTTGAAGTCCACGAGTCATAAAAGAGCCAAGGTGGCCTACCCTTGCTCTACGTTAATTCTGAAAACCAAAGTTTTATGATACTTTCCTTTAGGCATGAAACTTACTTGTTGTAAATTGTTGTTCTGATCTTGATTAACAGCAGCTTGGACAGGAATGTTGTTCGGCGGTGGCGGGACTGGCCTTCGTCTGAAAGGGAACCAGCCAACCTGGTGTCTAAGAAGAGAAGACGTCTGTTAGAAAGGCAAAACCCTCTTGAGTCACAATCAATTTCTATCTTTTACACGGGCGCCTATATATTTGATGCAGGCGTGGACAGCCACTGCCCTTTCCAGCAGGCTTCCAGCCTAGCCAAATATTCTCGATTTTAGTAAATGTCCTCCGAATACAGGTAGTCCCAACTTATGACCACAATCGACCCCAGTGAGACAGTTGTTGAGTTTTGCCCCATTCTATAACCTTTCTTGCTACAATTGTTAAGGGAATCGCTGCAGTCGTTTAGTTATTAACACAACTGTTAAGCAAAATCAATTCACTTATCAGTGGGTTGCAAAAGGTGATCACATGACCCCGGGACACTGCAAGCGTCATAAATACAGGTAACCCTCCACGTACGACCAGAACTGAGCCCAAAATTTCCGCTGCTAAGTGAAACATTGCCCCATTTTACGTCCTTTCTTGCCACATCTGTTAAGTTGAAACACTGCTGTTGTTGAGTTAGTAAACACGGTTGTTAAGTGAGTCTGGCTTCTCCATTGACTTTGTCGGAGGGTCACCTGACCCCAGGACACTGCAACCGTCATAAACACGAATCAGTTGCCAACTGTCCAAATTTTGATCACATGACTATGGGGGGGGACGCTGCAACGGTTGTAAGCCTGAAAAACGGCACTTTTTCAGTGCCGTTGCAACTTTGAACGGTCACTAAATGAATTGTTGTTGAGGACTACCTGGAGGTGAATTCAAGCCCTGTGCAGGAACCAGCCACCCCCCCCGCCAGCTTTCCAGCCCAGCCCAAGCGGACTCACAGGTACATGAGGAGGGTGCCGGCCATCACCAAGAGGAACCGGCTCATGCTGGAGTAAAAGTAAACGATGTTGACGAAGACGTAGAAGAGGGTGGCCGAGTAGAGCCAGTCCAGCCAATCGCGATTGACTTCTTCGTCTTCCTCCATGAGGGGCCCTCCCTGGGCATTCATGCGCAGGTTGGGGTTCACTCCGGGGTTGGCTTGAGGGGGGGCATTTTGATCCACGGGGGGGTTCTCGGCAGGGAACGGACCAGGAAGGGGAGCTGAGGGGGCCACCGGAGCCACCGAGATCTCCTGGGAACTTCTGGCGGAGGAGAGGTCGCCCGAATGAGCGTTGGCCAAGCTGAAGAGAAAATGGGACATCAAAGCGCCTTTCTCGTGCTGAAAGAACGGTACGGCTAGAAGCACTCGACAGCACGAAGGGCAGCGGTTGGTGAAATACAAATGTACCCTAAATTATAAAATTTTGGGGGGGGGAAATGATGGCTGGGGAATTTTGAGAATTTTAAGTCCACAGGTCTTAAAATCGACAGGGTTGAGAAATACTGGCCTCCCAGAATCTGTATGAAAATTGCAAAATTCTGCATGACCACAATTGTGGCTAAAAGATGCTTGTTCCAAATGACTTTCACACAACTTTTTGCCACACGGGCCAATTTATGAAGTCTGATTTTTATTATTATTATTCTTTTTTGTATATTGTCTCTATCCAGCTGTCATCTTTTCTGTTAGTCTTTGGCTGGTTATTGTTGTTGTGATTCCTCGCCAGCAAGTGGACCCAGCAGCTGAGTCAGAGGAATCAGAGGAGGAGGGGTCTGGAGTGACATCAGAGTCAGAGGAAGGCTCTGAGGAGCTTCCAGACTTACAGTCTGACCCCTCTACTCGCGCTCAGGCTGAGACACAGCTGTGCTGGGAGTCTGAGTTGGATAGTGATGATTCATAGATGGGAGCTATCCAGGATGCACGTAAAAAGAGTCGTAAAAAGCGAGTAGGACAGAGGAATGCAATGGGGCGGCTCCAAGGCAAAGGAGAAGGCATTAGAAAGCCACGCCTTGGCTGCATAATAAAAGGGAAGGTGTGGGAGATGCTGATTGCCGAAGGCAACCGTTCTTGTTAAGGAATCGAGTTTCTGTGAACTGTGTTTTGTTTGCCTTGGACATTGACTCAGGTCTGTGAATAATAAAAGGGGATTGGTTTTTTCCTGCGGTTCCAGCCCGCTTGTTGGAAGAGGGTTTCTCCTTGTGAGCTTAACAAGGACTCACGTAGGGTGGGACAGAACAATTATAAAGCCAGCGCAGACACATATTCTCAAAACACTGACACTGTTCACCTGTATTGACAGCTTCATATTACTGGAAGATATTTTTTTGTGTGTGTGAAAAACGTGCCGTGAATTTCATGTGCTTAGCATGTAACTTCAGACATAAAGAGTAAACATGAAACTTACTACTGCATGTAGTATTGCCTTGTGTAAAACTGATGGAACCAGAGCTGCAGCATGTGATATGCTGTGTAGGATGAATAACTGGAGCTCACAGCTTGAAAGGGATGCTGAGTCACCGGAGATCTGGTTTAGGAGACAGAATGCGGCCGTTACAGTCTTCCAGTTACAAACTATAACTGAATCGACCCCATTTTACAACCATTTTTGTGGTGGTCGTTAAGCGGGCCCATCATTGGGCTATGGGGCTGTTTCTTGGCAGAAATGTGAAGTAAATGCCCATTTCCTGCCAAACCATTTTAAATCATGGTCAGGTGACCTGGAGTGCTGCAAACCTTGTAAATGCAAGCCAATTGCAGAGCACCCAATGTGGTCATGTGATTGCATGGGGGGGGGGGAGAGACTATGTCAGAACTTCAAAGCTGGACCCTAAGTCCCTTTTGGGGAGGGATAGGTCTGTTGCAGTTGCTAAGCAACCAATCTTTAAAAGTCGAGGACCTCCTGTATTTTCCCTCCTCCTTTAAAACCTTCAGCAAGGGTTTTTGTAAAGTAATTGCTGTAAGCTTTCTGAACGAAAAAACTTCGGTTTATGTACTACTAACACCCGCCTCCAAAATTAACATTACAGTCAGCTTGTTCCATTTGTTCATGGAACGAAAGCGCTTTTAAGTACTAGCCAATTTCATCAATACAGTTGAGACATTGATGGGATATAAAAAAAATGAAATCCCAGAGCTTGGAAAGGCAAACAGACGTCCCAGAAGCAGGCAGAAGGCTTCTGTACTGAGGCCAGGAAACAACATGGAGGTGCCCACAAAGTTAACAAGCCTGGAATTCAAACCACAGATGACTGCAAGTTGAGTCATGGCAACAGGACCCGTTTCCAACCCCAAAAAAGAAAGAAAAGTCCAGTTGCTATGATTCAACTTCCAGACAACTCTACCTGGATGGCTGAGAATCTTCATTGTCAAATCACAGACGCTTCTGTTCTTCGACCCCAAAGTAAGAATTTGGATGCTCAAACGTACCTTGTGCCAGCTTCCCCTGTGGTCACAGACGGGCCTGGGGTAGCCTCTTCTTGGCTGGGAGCAGGCCTTGGAGGAAGATCCGAAGGATTCTGGCCCAATACAGTGGACTGTTGCTTGGCTTCAGCCATCTAAAAGGAAAGGAATTTACCGCTGCATTTTAAAACAGGCTTCAAAATGTCTGCTCCAAGTATTCACCTCCATTTCAGAGCCCTCTAAAGCAGAGGTCTCCAAACTTGGCGGCTTGTGGACTGGCTGGCTGAGGAATTCTGGGAATTGAAGTCCACAAGTCTTAAAGCTACCAAGTTTGGAGACCCTTGCTGTAAAGGGGTTTTGTTGGGAAATCAACACATAAGACATAAGCCTAAGACTGAAAATCAGGCTTGTCAGATGCTATATTTTTTCTATCCTGCTCTATGGAGTAGAGAGTTGGACTCTGACAGAAGGCCACCTGAAGAGACTGGAAGAATTTGAAATGTGGATTTACAGGCGGCTGTTACGTATAAGCTGGGTTGACAAGATCAGAAATGAGGAGGTGATCAGCCGCCTGGGAAAGCCAAGGGAAATCATCAAAACAATTAAAAAACGAAAGTTAGAATATTTCGGACATGTGATGCGACACCCAGAAAAATACGGCATACTCCATTTAATCCTCCAGGGAAAGATTGAAGGCAAACGAGGTCCAGGCAGAAGAAAAACATCATGGCTTCAAAATCTAAGGGACTGGTTTGGACAAAACTCAGCAGCACTTTTTCGTGCGGCTGCTGATAAAAACAGGATCGCCAACATGATCGCCAACGTCCGATAACGGATATGGCAGAAGAAGAAGAGTTGGGAAATCAAAGGTAATGAGGAAAGGATGTAACCCACACCTGACCCATCACAAGACTCTCCCTTGATGCAACCCACACCTGACCCATCACAAGATCCTCACCTGAGCTACCGACCACACGAAGCCCTTATAAACAGAAGAATACTGACACTGATATCTTCTAAACTCCACTGACGATGTTACCTAGCCTGGTAACGAAATGTTCGGAAACCAACCCACAAGCTTGGAGAATGAACCTCCATCCCCAGGAAAGGATAACTCAGTTGTTGAAGAAAAAAAAAAACCCATATCCTGAGACTGTGAAGTTTGGTCTTCTCCAACATCCCCAATTATACCTATAGAATCGTGTGTCGTGGTTCCGACAAACTCTTCAAAGAACTTCGAGGCATTGTTTACCTTAAAGAAACTTTATTCGAGCAGCATAGCATCGGCAGGTACATAGGCAAAGCCAAAATCTGAATTCCCCTCCCCTGAGCCCATAGTATCAAAGCACAATTCCCTCCTCCAATTAACAGTCATAAATCACATTCTCCAATTGGTTTGAAATGCAGGCTCTCCCTCCATTTCTCCAGCCCGCCGATTCTTATCATCTCTTATTTCATTAACCTTGGCTCATACACAAAGTCCAGTAATATTATGTCTATCTAAACTCTCCTGCACAATCCTCCCCACCAGCATCATCTAACTCTTGTCAAAGCAAAAAACATCTGATGTTAGCAGCGTTGACATCATGGCTGTGTTCACCTGCTCTGCTAAGCCAAACACAGCCAGGAAGCCAGGCCTTTCCGAGGTTGCACAGCATGGAAATTGTGCCATTGTGATCAACAAACCAAAACTGGAACTATTCTGGCTTTCTGTGAGCTCAGTTGTCTGATTTCCTACATCCTAGAACAGGGGTAGGCAACCTTGGCTCTTTTATGACTCGTGGACTTCAACTCCCAGAATTCCTGAGCCAGTCATGCTGAGGGGAAAGGGAGAGGTTTCCAAGCTGAGCCATGCTGGCTCAGGAATTCTGGGAGTTGAAGTCCACGAGTCATAAAAGAGCCAAGGTTGCATACCTCTGGCCTTAGGCCTAGGCCGCTTTATGACTCGTGGACTTCAACTCCCAGAATTCCTGAGCCAGCCATGCTGAGGGGAAAGGGAGAGGTTTCCAAGCTGAGCCATGCTGGCTCAGGAATTCTGGGAGTTGAAGTCCACCAGTCATAAAAGAGCCAAGGTTGCCTACCCCTGTCCTAGAACATTCTCAACCGTGGCAACTTTAAGATATGTGGACTTCAACTCCCAGAATTCCCCAGCCAGCCAGGAGAATCGAATTCCACACAACTTAAAAGTTGCCAAGGTTGAGAAACAGTCCTAGAATAGCCTCTTATAGACCCAATTTCCTCCTTTTAGTACTGCTGGTCAAGAAAACATAACCCTTCCTCAGGTGGTTCATCCAGCCATCCTCTGTGCCTTTTGACATCAGTCCCCACCTCCATCGAAAAATCCCCATAATGGATTGGTACAATATAAAAATCTTGACCAAGATCACTAAATATATGATAAAAGCCAGTGAGAAGCTAACATCTCAAAGGATCACTTCTCAATACCTTCACGTCAGTTCCTTGCATCTTGGGCAGATTCTTGGAGTTGCACACCAAATGGAGAGCGTGAACCGTCTCCTGCTGAAACAGAAAGCATATTAAAGCTTCAAATGGGAACTCAGGGGAGATATTTTCTTGATCTTCCATTAACTGCTGAAAGCAAGGCTAGCAGGTCAAATGCCACCTACCTTGGTGAGGATTTCTTGTAGAAAAAGATGGTCGTGCAACAACTTTCCAGAATAAATCAACCTCTGAGTGTCTTCAGGCTTTGAAGGGAAAAAAGACAGCAGTTAAAATGGTGGGTTTTCTTTTCTTTTTTCTTTTCTTTTCTTTAAGAATAAGATTCTTCATTCTTGCAAATGTGCAAGCGTGGATTCTTGTTCTTAAATTATAAACAGCCGATCTTTGGACAACCAGCTAAGCAATGACCTTGAGGTCACTTCTCATGAGGAAAACTTTTCCCTTTTGAATGAGATTACAGCTGGATTCCAGTTGTTTCATCAGTGGCTGAACTGTAGTTGCACATGGAGATATTGTGTCTTTCACCAATAGGTTTAAAAGATCAGTTAAATCATTGCAACGAATGCCAATTGCACAGAAGAGTTTACAGGAGCCGATTGTAAGTAAAGACACTAGTTTCAATATATTCTAGAGAGCAACTTTTTTTTTTTTAAGGAAGCGGACTATTTAAGATTTGTTCGCTATTCCCGTTATCAGAGGTCTTCAAACTTGGCCCTTTTATGACTTGTGGACTTCAACTCCCAGAATTCCTCAGCCAGGCATGCTGGCTGAGGAATTCTGGGAGTTGAAGTCCACAAGTCATAAAAGGGCCACGTTTGAAGACCCCTGCCCTGTATTTTATGGCTTATACTCATTTTCCTTTTCTTACTGTATTTTCTACAGGTAGTCCTGGACTTCTTCAATAACCAGTCAAATTTACGAGGACCCTGATAAAAAGTGACTTCTGACCAGTTTCCACACTTACAAAGACTGCACTATCCCCAAGGTCACATGTTCAAAATCCAGGGACTTGGAAACTGGCATGTATTTATGACAGTTGCAGTGTCCCAGGCTCACGTGATCTCACCATTTGCCACTTTTCCAGACGACAAGCAAAGTCAATGGGGGAAGCTAGATTCGCTTAACAACCGCATGATTCACTTAGCAACCATGGGGGGGGGGAAAGTTTTGCTCCATTTTATAATGGAGCAAAACTCATTTAAATGCCTCACATAGCAATAGAAATTTTGGGTTCATTTGTGGTCGTAAGTCAAGGACTACCTGTATATATTTTTAAATGTTTTTTTCATATCATTATTTCCTGTATTTATTTATATATATATATATATATATATATATATAAAATTAAAAAGATTTGACTTCTGCTTCTCATCAGGGCAACATTATGGCCACTTCTGAAGCCAGGTAAGACTGAACACCTTGGGAGAATATCAAGCTTTTGCAATTATTACCAACCTAAGGCCAAATTTGCAGGCATTTATGTTAATCATTGACATCTTTCTGGAAGCTTTATCATGCCTCCTTTTCTTCTGATATTAATTAGCAGCTCATAGTAGATTTCTATAAGACTTTTAACCTTCAGATAACCCCATGCTTTGTCTTTAAGCTGAGGCACTATTGTCCTTAGAGATTCACTGCTGTTATTTTGGATGTCAAGCATTTTGGATGTAACGACCAGTTTCTACTAGCCTTTTCCAACCAGGCATTTGTCAATGAGAAGCCAGCCCACACAAAAATAACAAACAAACATGTGGAGGCTATCAATCTGGGGAACTGGTTGTTCTGCATGTTAGGTTTTGTAGTGCTGGCACTTTTATGGGCAGAGTAAAAAAACATTTCCCTGCTCCAAGCTTCTCTAGAGAAATCCCTGGGTGGAAGACTAAACACAAACTCAAAGCAGAAAGGGTCAAATCCTAACACCCCATTGCACAATCAACAGGCTACGTTGCAGGTCAGGGTTCTGAAAAGATCAATGGGGCTAGCTGGCAGGCAAGGCCAAAAGGCAAAAGAGATGGGCAATGAGTGACACTGAGCGACACTACCCAGCCTACATCAGCAGTGGCCTTGGGGAATGACGGTTGCTGCAGAATAACTTCCCAAATGCCAGGAAAGGTCACACGCACCACCCAGTCTTGGGACATTTTATATTACAACCTATTGCATTGTTTTAAGATTGTTCTTTCATTCCTTTGCCTTTCCTGTACAATGAAAACTTTTATTGCTTTTACTCCTGTTCCACCAGGCAAGATGTAGGCTATTCCAATGAAGGCTTCTTATCTTGTTATTCAATGGCCAAAGTATTTAGCCTTGTCAATATCAGGCAAAGGGAGATAGTTTCCAAAATATAGAAACACACAAACATTATGAAACTGTACCGAAACCTCTTCTCCTTTCTATCTATAAACAAATCTTTAAACTGCCAAGTTGGCTCAGTTGCATCATCTGCTTTGCAAAGCAAATCCTGTCAAAGTAATTGTTTTGTAGGAGGAAAGATACAAAAAAGCAACCATAAACTATATATTTTTTTCTACTTTAAGTACTAACTTTAGAAAGACGCCTAAAATTTCTGAGTATCAACAGCAAGCAACCAAAGTTGTTCACAGAAAGATGCTTTGGGGGGGAAATGGAAATATGTGGAGTTTTACTGCAAATGAGGAACAGATAAAAATATGCCAAGGACAAAATGTTATTCTTTTTCCCAATCAGATGACCCAGTCTGTAAATGTTTTGTAATAAATGTACTGATTGCTGATGTGGAGAAAGCATCTCGCTTTGGCCTTATAATCCTGGAAAGCTACAATTCTCACAAGCAAGACACCAGCAACCACGAGGAAATATTGAAAGTTCTGATCTGATCAATAGAATAACAGAGATGAAAAGGTCCTTAGAGGTCTTCTAGTCCAACCCTCTGCTGAAGCAGAGACTCTTAAGATTTTGTAGAAATGGCTGTCCAATCTCTTCTTAAAAACCTCCAGTGATACCCACAATGTCTGGAGGCAAGCCATTCCACTAATTGTTCTCCAAACACCAACACGCCCAGTGAAATGTCATCATGCTAAACAATATTAACAATTTCCATGAAAATATTGCAGGAAAAGTGGATCAGACTGGTTCCCCACAGAGCCAACCCACACAGCAAGGATTTTTTGTTTTTTGTTTTGGAGGGGAACGCCTTCTACAGCCAAACCTAACTCAAAAGGGGTAAAAAATCAGGCTAAATCCTTGCCCATTACTCAGATTTTCTTAAAGAGAAAATTCAAAATACACAAGGGACATCTATGGTGAGCATAGCAGGCAGTGCCAGCAATGACTGAGATTTTCCTTTTGATCTGTGTTATCAAAAACCTTGCCAGGGTCAGACCCCGCTTAGCACTGGGATGGGAGGCCACCAGGAAATCCTCAACAAACTGGAACAGAAGCCATTTCAGAGAAAAGCAACTTCCTGGAACTGTTGGAGAAACTCCCTCCCTGCCTATTTTCTCTCTCAGAAACACAATAAATCAACAATGCAAGGAACTTTTTTTTTCCCCAGACAAACAAAACAAGGTCCTTGCCCTGAATCCTGGGCCAGAGCCAATGCACTCTCTGCATGCTCAGAAAGGCACTGGAATAAACCAACCCTGCAAGGAACTACGCTTTTTTTCTTTCTTCAAATGCAACCTTTGAAAGCTCTGAATTACCCAGCAGAGCAAATGCACTCTGCACTTGCTCAGGAGCTCCATCCTCTGACCTGGCACGAGCCCGGGCAAGGAGGCCAACCGGGGTGGCTGGGGAGGAGACTCAAGACCATCCCCACCCAGGTCCAAAGGGCTTCCATGCCGGCAGGGGACGACTCCCATCATCCCCAGCCGCGCCACTCTACTGTCCCAACGGCGATGGGGGGAGGAAAGGACGCTCAAGCCCACCTGGGACGACACCCCCCCCCCACCAAAAGCAGGAAAAGGCTTTCGAAACCCGCTTCCTCCCAAGCCCCAGCCAGCTAGGCCAGCCTTCGACGTCGGGCCCCTCCCTAGAAACCCACCCAGGGGCCCGCAAATCTTGGCACGCCATCCCCAGCCAGCAAACCGAAGCGGGATAGACTGCGCCCATCCGAGGAGGCTCCACTTCGCGCAAGGGGAAGGGAGGGGTGGGAGAAACAAGCTGGCCGAGTGCGCATGCGCGTTTCAGAGCTCACCGGCTCATCCGGGTGAAGGTGTCGCAGCTCCGCCTTGAGGCGCCGGACGCTCCAGGAGCGCCGGGCCGACAGGAGCAGGTCCGGGTGGCGCTGCGCGGGGCTCTTGACGACGAGGCCCACCTCGTCCGCCGCCGCCGCCGCCTCCTCCTCGGCTTGCCGGCCTTCCATATCCTCTGCGGCCTCGGAGCCCTTCAGCTTCCCACAAGCGCTTCTCGCTCTACGACGACGACAGCGGCGCTGGGGCGGCGACGGCCGCTTTTATAGCCTCCGCGGGCGGCTCAGGCCACGCCTCCGCATTGTCGCGACGTCGCTGTGGCCGTCGGGGATTGGCCGTCAGAACGGCCTCGAGTCAGACGTGGGCCTATCAGGAGAGGCCGCTGGCGGGAAAGGATGGAAGAGAAGACGCGATAGGGCGGGAGGAGGCCGAACGGGACTTTGTCAATCCGGAGGCGGGAAGTTGAGCTTGGTTGGTACACAAGCACACATCGTCACCTATTGGACTACCACTCCCACAATTCCTTGCCTCTGGCCTGGTCGGCAGGGGTGGAAGGGAGTTGAAGTCCACAGTCTCTGCAGGCTTCCGCATTTCGTAACCGTGTTTACTGTTGTTGCTACTGTTGCGTTCCCATAAGAAATAAGGCTAAACTAAAATTAGGTTGCTTGTGATTCAGCAGCCTGTGGTGGGAATGCAGCCCTTGCCTTAAAACGAGGCAGTCCCATTAAATTGTAATGTGCTGTGCTTGGACATTGTGTAAAATGAATGCAGCAACTCTGTTTTGCACCGTTTTGCACTCTTTAACCCTGGCAGTTTTGGCTTTTAAATTGAGGTTTGGCAGCTGGAAACTGGCATGGAGAAGAATATTGGAAGTCGTCTTATTACACTATTCAAGTATCTTTATGTATCCCATCATTGCTACCCCAACAGTCGAGTGTTTTCTGAAATTCTTGAACAGGTAGTCCTCAACTTACAACAGTTTTAGTGACCACTCTAACTTACAAACAGCACTGAAAAATGTGATTTATGACCGTTTTTCAAAGTTACAACCTTTGCAGCATCCCCCGTGATCGTGTGATCACAATTCAGATAAATTCACATTTATGACGGTCGCAGTGTCCCAAGGTCACGTGATCCCCTTTTGCAACCTTCTCAGAAGCAAAGTCAATGGGGGAAGCCGGATTCGCTTAACAATCGTCTTACTAACTTAACATCTGCAGGGATTCACTTAACAACTGTGGCAAGAAAGGTTGTAAAATGGGGCAAAACTTACTTAACAAATGTCTCACTTAGCAACAGAAATTTTGGGCTCAGTTGTGGTCATACATCCAGGACTACCTGTATTATTGACTAATTTAGAATTTATAGAGTGGATATTGATGCAGGAAGACGTAGGATCTCTGAACTTGTTTTCTTGCAGACATTTCATGACCCTAACTAGGCAACATCATCAGTGCTACGTGGTAAGGAGTCCTGTTTGCTGTGTGTTTATATTCTGGTGTCTTGCCTGTCTGGGTGGGTGGGTGCTCTTAAGGATTCTTTGGTTGGCTTCTGTGCCAGTTTCTTGATTGGGGTATTGCTTACTTGATTGTTGGTCTCAAGGTGACCTTGGAGCTAATCTATGCTGATCTGAGTGCTGATTACTGGTGGAGAGATGCTGGGGTCTTTTTCTCTTTTGGGCTGGTTGATTGTCTCTTTTGCATAGTCTACAGATGTTGTTAATGTCTTATGTGTCTATTGATGGCTGATTTGTCGGAGTGCCAGGCTTCTAGAAATTCCCTGGCATTTTTGGATTTGGCCTGGTCTAGGATTGTCACATTTTCCCAATTGAAAACTATGGTTAAATCTGTCTACATGTTGTGAAATTAAAGAATTTTCATCATGCATTTTGACTGCAAGTTGGTGTTCATGGATGCGTTCTGCCAGTCTTCTGCCGGTTTGTCCTACATAGCGGTTGTTGCAGTTCTTACATTGTATGTAAGATGACGCCTGTTTTTTCTTCTGGGGTTGCTGGACATTATAGGAGATTATAGTATTCTTACTCTAAGACACGGTTTTTTAACCTTGGCAAGATGTCCAGATGTCAACTCCCAGAATTGCTATGGCTGTGGAATTCTGGTAGTTCAGTTCAATTCAGAATAGAGCTGGAAGGGACCCTGGAGGTCTTCTAGTCCAACGCCCTGCTCAAGCAGGAGACCTATACCATCTCAGAAAAATAATTGTCCAATGTCTTCTTAAAAACCTCCAGTGATGGAGCACCCACAACTTCTGAAGGCAAATTGTTCCACTTGTTATTTATTCTCACTGTTAGGAAGTTTCTCCTTAATTCCAGGTTGCTTCTCTCCTTGATTAGTTTCCATCCATTGCTTCTTGTCCTGCCTTCTAGTGCTTTGGTAAATAGGTTTGACCCTCTCTTCTTTGTGGCAGCCCCTCAAATACTGGATCACTGCTATCATGTCCCTCCTAGTTCTTCTTTTCTCTAGACTAGTCATACACAAATCCTGCAACTGTTCTTCATATGTTTTAGTCTCCAGGCCTTTGATCATCTTAGTTGCTCTTCTCTGCACTTTTGAAATCCAGATATCTTAAAATTGCCAAAAATGAAAAACACTGTTTTTAAGGGCTGTTCAAACTTTGCAGCCTGAAGTCCCTTTCGAAAATAAAACATTGGGTAGTACTTCAAAACTAAGTTCCTCAGGAAAAGCCAATAGTCCTATTTTACTCAAATCCAGCCTGCTGTTTACTCAAATATTTGAGCACATAAAAGCATTAGCTGTGCTGAATGTCACCATTGTGGAATACACATATCCAAACTGCTTTGTTCAAGTGCCTAAGGCTTTTTTCTTCCCCAATTTCTTTCATTGCTGACTAATTTAGAATTTCCAATAGAAGAGGATACTAAATGCGTAGCTCAGGATGGTACTGTGGGGTCCTTGGTGCTCTCTGAGCTTGGTGGTTTCCTTGCAAAGGTTTCATTACCCAGCTGGATCACTGGGGCATTGATATATTACCTACTTGGGTAATGAAACCTCTGTAAGTAAACCGTCAAGTTCAGTGAGCACCCACAGAGTTCCCAGTTTAGAATTTACAACAAAGGTTTCCAACCTTGGCAACTTTAAGATCTGTGCGCTTCAGCTCCCAGAATTTCCCAGTGAGTTGAAATCCAGGCATCTTAAAAGTTGCTAAGGTTGAGAAAGACTTCTTTATGCAAATTAGCTTGTCGCGCAAAAGGTTTGTGAATTGAAGTTATGTCCCCCCTCCAGGTTACGTCCTCTCTCTCCCAAGCAACCAGAAGCTTTAGTTCTATAAGAATGAAAAATCCCCGGAGGAAATATTGGCAGCCCCCTAATATGATTAGGGGTCTGCAGGCTAATTTGTATAATGAATGATTGAGGGAGCTAGGTGTGCCTAGCCCAGGGGTCTTCAAACTTGGTCTTCAAAAAATTAGATTTTTTGTTGTATTGATCTCGCTAGGGTCTATTTTGAGCACAAATGAGTCAGGATCCAAGTCATTTGTTAAATTAAATATTCCTTTCAAAATCTTTGATTTAGCACAATATCTCACAGAACGCCTGAAAATCTCTCCTCTGTTCAAATCATCTCGGAAATAATGTCTCTGTAATACAATGAGAAGTATTAAGGCAGGGGTCTTCAAACGTGGCCCTTTTATGACTTGTGGACTTCAACTCCCAGAATTCCTCAGCCAGCATGCCTGGCTGAGGAATTCTGGGAGTTGAAGTCCACAAGTCATAAAAGGGCCAAGTTTGAAGACCCCTGGGCTAGCCTATCAAAGAGAAAGATTAAGGTGACACGATGGCATCTTCCAATACTTGAAGGAGCATCATAAGGAAAACAGAGTCAATTTATTATCCAAAGCATCTGAGAGCAGGACAAGAAGCAACGGGTGGAAGCTCCTCAGAAGGAGATCCATCCTGGAAATAAAGAGAAATTTTCCAACAGTGAGAATGATTAATCAATTAAACGGCTTGCCTTCAGACGTTGTGGGTGCTCCATCACTGGAGGTTTTCAAGAAGAGATTGGACAGCCATTTGTCTAAGATGGCATAAGATTCCTTCCTTATGGAGGAGGCTGGACTGGTAGACCTCCGAGGTCCCTTCCCAGCCCTATGATTCTATGTTCTGTCCTCCACACCTGGAGATCTTCCAAACAGGTGGACTTCACCTTCATGAAGTCGCCACGATGCCCACCATGATTGGGGATTTCTCGGAATTTATATCCCCCCCATTGGAGGACACCCTGTCGTGGAAAACTGCTAATCATGTCAGAATGGGAAAGCTCCGTTACCTTCCATATGTTGGTGGAATTCAGTTCTCTGATAGTTTCTCAGGCTGCCTGGGAATGTCACCATGGAGGTGCAGCAATGCCCACACACCTGTTGTCTTCTCAGGATAAGGGGATTACAACATCTACGATGAAATGGCTGCTGCCTTATTAGAAAACTAGCAAGATCTTGCAGGACTTTTCTGCAAGTCCAGAATTTGAGCCCTTGGTAGAAAGAATAACAGACACGAAAGGGACCTTGGAGGTCTTCTAGTCTAGTCCAACTCCCTGGTCAAGCAGGAAACGCCATACCATTTCAAACAAGTGGCTGTCCAGTGTCTTCTTAAAAACCTCCAGTGATTGAGTGCCCACAACTTCTGAAGGCAAGCTGTTAAATTGGTTGATTGTTCTCACTTTTGGGAAATTTCTTCTTAGTTTTAGGTGGCTTCTAATAATAATAATAATAAAGTTGGAAGGGACCTTGGAGGTCATCGAGTCCAACCCCCTGCTCAGGCAGGAAACCCTATACCATTTCGGACAAATGGCTGTCCAGTCTCTTCTTAAAAACTTCCAGTGTTGGAGCATTCACCGCTTCTGGAGGCAGGTTGTTCCACTGGTTAATTGTTCTAACTCAGGAAGTTTCTCCTCAGTTCTAGGTTGCTTCTCTCCTTGATTGGTTTCCATTATTGCTTTTCATCCTGCCTTCAGGCACTTTGGAGAATAGCTTGACTCCCTCTTCTTTGTGGCAGCCCCTGAGATATTGGAATAGCTGCTATCCTGTCCCCCCTCGTCCTTCTCTTCATTAAACTAGACACACCCAATTCCAGCAGCCGTTCCTTATATGTTTTAGCCTCCAGTCCCCTAATCATCTTTGTTGCTCTTCTCTGTATTCTTTCTAGAGTCCTGCCTTCAGGTGCTTTGGAGAATAGCTTGACTCCCTCTTCTCTGTGGCAGCCCCTCAAATATTGGAAGACTGCTGTCACGTCACTCCCTCGTCCTTCTCTTCATTAAACTAGACATACCCTCAATTCCAGCAACCATT
The DNA here is from genome assembly GCA_023970755.1 of Azemiops feae. Classification (NCBI taxonomy): domain Eukaryota; kingdom Metazoa; phylum Chordata; class Lepidosauria; order Squamata; family Viperidae; genus Azemiops; species Azemiops feae. Next base: position 734,731 of record JALGBA010004143.1, on the reverse strand, counting down.
TTATCATATATTTTAATCTCCAAACCCCAAATCATTTTTGTTGCTGTTCTGTGCACTCTTTCCAAAGTCTCACCATCTTTTTTATAACGTGGTGAGCAAAACTGGATGCATTATTAGAGAAGAGGAGAAGCTTCCCAGTTCTCCTTATTTCCCAGGGGAAATGAGAGGACCTTGATCAATCACGGGGACCAGAGTCACTTGATTGAGTTGGGCGGCCATAGAAATTGAATGGATGGATGAATAAGACTCAGCCCATTGACGCACACAGGCACACAAAGGGAGACCCATCTATTTGGGGCAAGTGAAGGAAGCACCAAGGAAAAAAGGTATCAGTCACACTGTGTTCCCTTGATTTACCCACATAAATTAACCATCTTAACCGGGGAACCACTTCAAACATTTCCTATTGCCCAACTAATAATGCTATTTGGGTTTTCTTTAATCTGGTACAGATCACAAGCACAAAGAGTGCATTTTTTCCCCTCCCACAAAAGCTCTTTTATTATACAAAATCAAAGGCCTGTGCTTGACTTCCCAACCTTCATGGTAAGGCTGCCCATTGTTTCTCTAGTTCCCTCATTATTTTAATCTAGAGTCTTCAGATCATTTTACATTGACAAGGATTCGCTATTTACTTTCATATGTAAATGTCTATCTCAGCCTTTTATCTCCATGTTCCTATCTGTTCTGCTTGTAGTTGATGTTTTCCTACCTTATCTACAGTATTTCTTAAGCTCCTTTGCTCAGGTGTTAGAGCCAAGCTCAGCTCATTTGCATTTGAAAATCCTTCTCTATAGACTGGCAAATGCAGATTCTCTCCCCCCCCCCCAGTGCTGAGAATCCTCTCTTCTTTGAACTGATTTGTGGGGCTCTGTCCCTGGGATGCTGCACGCTGTGGGCCTGTTTTGGGACTTTTGCAGATTCTGATCTGGTTTTTTGCCTACCTCTCAGGTCCAAATCCTGTAGTTTTTTCTTCTATTGTCTGGAGTACTGTTTTTCAACCTTGACTACTTTAAGATGGGTGGACTTCAACTCCCAGAATTCCCCAGCCAGCATGCTGTGAGATGGGTGGACTTCAGCTCCCAGAATTCCCCAGCCAGCATGCTGTGAGATGGGTGGACTTCAGCTTCCAGAATTCCTCAGCCAGCATGCTGTGAGATGGGTGGACTTCAACTCCCAGAATTCCCCAGTCAGCATGCTGTGAGATGGGTGGACTTCAGCTCCCAGAATTCCTCAGCCAGCATGCTTTAAGATGGGTGGACTTCAACTCCCAGAATTCCTCAGCCAGCATGCTTGCAAAATGGGTGGACTTCAACTCCCAGAATTCCCCAGCCAGCATGCTGTGAGATGGGTGGACTTCAACTCCCAGAATTCCCCAGCCAGCATGCTGTGAGATGGGTGGACTTCAGCTCCCAGAATTCCTCAGCCAGCATGCTTTAAGATGGGTGGACTTCAATCCCAGAATTCCTCAGCCAGCATGCTTGCAAAATGGGTGGACTTCAACTCCCAGAATTCCCCAGCCAGCATGCTGTGAGATGGGTGGACTTCAACTCCCAGAATTCCCCAGCCAGCATGCTGTGAGATGGGTGGACTTCAGCTCCCAGAATTCCTCAGCCAGCATGCTTGCAAAATGGGTGGACTTCAACTCCCAGAATTCCTCAGCCAGCATGCTGTGAGATGGGTGGACTTCAGCTCCCAGAATTCCCCAGCCAGCATGCTGTGAGATGGGTGGACTTCAGCTCCCAGAATTCCCCAACCAGCATGCTGTGAGATGGGTGGACTTCAACTCCCAGAATTCCCCAGCCAGCATGCTGTGAGATGGCTGGACTTCAACTCCCAGAATTCCCCAGCCAGCATGCTGTGAGATGGCTGGACTTCAGCTTCCAGAATTCCTCAGCCAGCATGCTTGCAAAATGGGTGGACTTCAACTCCCAGAATTCCTCAGCCAGCATGCTGTGAGATGGGTGGACTTCAACTCCCAGAATTCCCCAGCCAGCATGCTGTGAGATGGGTGGACTTCAGCTCCCAGAATTCCCCAGCCAGCATGCTGTGAGATGGGTGGACTTCAGCTCCCAGAATTCCTCAGCCAGCATGCTGTGAGATGGGTGGACTTCAACTCCCAGAATTCCTCAGCCAGCATGCTGTGAGATGGGTGGACTTCAACTCCCAGAATTCCTCAGCCAGCATGCTTTAAGATGGGTGGACTTCAACTCCCAGAATTCCCCAGCCAGCATGCTGTGAGATGGGTGGACTTCAACTCCCAGAATTCCCCAGCCAGCATGCTGTGAGATGGGTGGATCAACCCTAAAGCATTTCTGGCTGGGGAATTCTGGGAGTTGAAGCCCACCCATCTTCAATTTGCCAAGGTTGAGAAACAGGACTGTAGACCTCTGTCCGTGTTGGCCTTTACAAATCTGGAATGGTAACTTTCAGCCAGGTATTTTGAGTCCTTGGCATAGAATTAATGGTTGAGTGAACGTGTTAGCCGAGTCTGAAATAATTGCATCATTCTAAGCTGAAGCAAGAACCGGGCAACTTTTTATTTATTTTTAATTGCCTTTATAAAAATAACACCAAAAGAAAAGACTCTCAAGAATCATTATAATGCTAATACGAACATTTTGAAAGAAAAAAAAAAGGTACACATAAAAAGTGCTTTAAAAAGTGAAAAAAATAGAACAGATAAAAGAAAACAACAATACATCATTAGAGCAATTAACAGTTACATAAGAGTGGAGCAACTTATTGTTCCGTTTAGTTTTTACATCCACTTTCTATGCCAGAAACCGATTTAACTATTTCAATTTCAGTTTTGTGGATCTTGTAAGATTTTTCTCCAGTCAAATGAGCCAGAAATCAAAATAGTAACTCAAGAGATGAGAAATAACATTCAATATTTAATGTTTAGAAGGGAGGAAGCAATTAAAAGCACCTTTTGATCTTTTATTTATTTATTTTTGCTTTTTTACTCCCTGTTAAGCACTTTGTTGGCATTTTCCTACCAGGGTAGATTCTTATTAGTTTATTTATTTCAACTCTGGGTGACTTACAATTTCAAAAATAATAAACAGCCTCATAAACAGAAAGAATTCATGGACAGTCCCAAGAGAGAGAGATATGCCGAAATCCTGTTCAAGAGGGGTTCAGAGATCACCTTGTTTAATATCTGAGAGAACAACCAATTTTTTAACGATCATCAGAGTGGGAATTATCCAGTAATCATTCCAGAGTGTGGGTGTCATGGCAGACAAGGCACGTCAGCAAGGTCCCACTAGATGACAGTTTAATCCAGTGTTTCCACACCTCAGCAGCTTTAAGGTGTGTGGAGTTCAGCTCCCAGAATTCTCTAGTCAGCATTTTCCTGAGGAATTCTGGGAGCTGAAGTCCACCCATCTCACAGCATGCTGGCTGGGGAATTCTGGGAGCTGAAGTCCACCCATCTCACAGCATGCTGGCTGCGGAATTCTGGGAGCTGAAGTCCTCTCATCTCACAGCATGCTGGCTGGGGAATTCTGGGAGCTGAAGTCCACCCATCTCACAGCATGCTGGCTGGGAATTCTGGGAGCTGAAGTCCACCCATCTCACAGCATGCTGGCTGAGGAATTCTGGGAGCTGAGGTCCACCCCTCTCACAGCATGCTGGCTGGGGAATTCTGGGAATTGAAGTCCACCCATCTTAAAGTTGCTACAGTTGAGAAACACTGTGCTAGCAACATAATAGTTCTGCTGGTTTTAAAAAATGGTCTTCTCCAGTAAGTTGCTGGCATTGCCAAAGAGCAGAGATCTTTTGCCAACAGCAAGATTTGCAGAAGGGAAGCTTAGCTGCATGTTGTTCAGAAGCAGTCCCAGGCCATAGCGATATAATTGTTATGGGTTTATGGAAGAAATTCACCTGGAGACAGTTACCTGCATTTCAAGGTGCAGCCTGTAATTTGCAGCCTTGTGTGACTTCTTGCCTTTCTGGATAGAACCAGGTGCTGGTTTCACATTGTGCAAGAGAGGAAGTGTGGCCCAGGTTAAGTGGCTGATGCAATCCTGAAGCTGTTTGCCAGAGGGGATTTTTAAAAGCCACACTGCACGGTGAGGATTTCTCACACAAGCGACAACCCAAAAAGGAAAGGGCGTGTGTTTGTGCTGCATTATAGAAGCAGCCCTTGACTTACGCTGACAACTGAGCCCCAACATTTCTGTTGCTAAGCACAACATTTGATAAGTGAAGGTTGTCCCATTTTACAACCTTTCTTGCCACAGTTGTTAAATGAATCACTGCAGTTGTTAAGTTAGCAACACGGTTGTTTTCAGTGAATCTGGTTTTCCCACTGACTTTGCTTATAAGAAGCTTGCAAAAGTTGATCACATGACCCCAGGACATTGGAACCGTCATAAATATGACTCGGTTATCAAGCATCTGAGTTTTGAACACGTGATCACGGGGATGCTGAAATGGTCATAAGTGTGAAAAACGGTCATAAGTCACTTTTTTTCAGTGCCCTTGTAACTTTGAATGGTCACTAAATGAACTGGTATAAGTCGAGGACTACCTGTATTGTGTGAATAGAAATTAGGGTCTTCGCTTTTAATTTTCAATTTTTTTTTGCCTTTGTATCAGCCACTGAGTTCCAAAACCTAAGCAAAACTTGACCTGTTATTAATTGGATGGGAGACCACCAAGAAGAGCAGACCTACGGAGGAGGAGGAAAAAGACTGAGGGGTCCTTGGTGTTCTCTGAGCTTGATAGTTTTCTTCCAGATGTTTCATTGCCAAACTAGGTAACATTATCAGTGCTAGAAGGGAGTGGGGTTTGCGAGGGGGAAGTGGTGAAAGATGAAGGAGAAGGCAAAACAGGCCATATATTTGAATGGGACTGTGCTCAGATTCAGTTAACTCTGGGAAAGTACAGAATGTTTGAAATCCATTGAGTTGTCCAGAACATTTTTTTTTTTGGGGGGGGATTCCAGTTCCTTAACTCCCCAGGTAGACAAAAGAGAATTATGGCCAGATTTTGAGAGACTCCTGCATGTATTCAATTTCTTTAATTAAGAAAGGAAGACGGACATAAAGGAGATGAAAAAATAAATGATGTACTGATAGAGGGGAATATTTAGATATTAGAGAACCTTTATTGTCATTTTTTACTGTGGGCACAACGGCACACATTAAAAATGAAATTTAGCTGCTTGCTCTCCAAGTGTACACTTAAAGTGTACATTTGCAGCTGAGGGTTGAAATGGGGGGTCCTTGGTGCTCTCTGAGCTTGGTTGTTTTCTTGCAGACGTTTCATTCCTCAGCTAAGTAACATCACTGCAAACCACCACTCCCTTCTGGCACTGATGATGTTGCCTAGTTTGGTAATGAAATGCCTGCAAGAAAACAACCAAGCTCAGAGAGCACCAAGGGTCTCTAAAAAAGAAAAAAAAAGATGGGTCTGGAAGCCATCCAAGTCTCTGAACAGATGCTCCCCATGCTGCAATATTTGGGGCAGATCCCACTTTTCCTTTTTTCCCTCTGATCCACAGGTTGCGACTTTGCAGGCAATCCCTATCACCCCGGGGATCTAAATAAAGCAGGCAGAGAACAGTCAGGGCCTCTGTTCCTTTGAGGTTACTCTCTGAAGTGGCTGGGCTGCCCACAGATAAAAACCAGCTGTTCCACTTCCATTTTCAGCAGCTGTTGCCTTACCAGGTGTTAGATGCCTCTTTCCTTCCGGCTGGTGCAATCCTCGGTACTGGTGGTCCTCAATTTACAACAGTTCAGTTAAGTGACCGTGTGAAGTTACAATGGCACTGAAAGATGTGACTCATGACCATTTTTCATACTTATGGCCGTTGCAGCATCCCCATGGCCATATGATCCAAATTCAGACGCTTGCCAGCTGACTCAAACTTATGACGGCTGCAGCATCCCTGGGGCCACGCGATCCCGTTTTGCGACCTTCCGACAAGCAAAGTCAATGGGGAAGCTGGATTCACCCAACAAGCCTGTTATTAAGTTAACAATTGCAGTGATTCACTTAACAACTATGTATGGCAAGAAAAGTTGTAAGATGGGGCAAAATTCATTTAACCACCGTTTCTCTTAGCAACAGAAGTTTTGGGCTCAGTTGTGGTCATAAGTTGATATATCAAATCCTGGCAAGGTTTCTCCCGCCCTTCTCCCAAGCTTAATTTTAATGTCCAAACATATAAGGAAATCTGTAAGAACAGGCTGCCCCCTGCTGGCCCACTGAGGGGTTTCAGTGAGTGAAAACTGAATGGGAAAACAGGGCAATATAATGGCATGTATAATAAGACATTCTGCCCTCCTGTGCCTTACTGGAATATTGCAGCTTCCATAAAGCCACTAATTGATGACTATAGGAGATACTTTGGACTACAGGTCCCATTAGCCGGCCTTGGGGGGGGGGGGTGATGAGGATTGCCTCTCTTGCCCTTCTGGTTGGTGGGTCGTCCCCTCCACCTAAAATTCAAAGCTCTTTTTCTGTTTTTTGTTTGCATCTTCTCCACCGTGTCACAATCTTGCCAGGCAGCCCTTGGTTTTATTTTGAATTTGTTATTTTTTTCCCCAGTCTTTTTTTCTTTAAGAAAAAAAATCCACGACTGGTTTGTTTTGCTTTGTTTTTTACTTTGGTTTCTAGGGATTCTGCTAAAATGTTATCATAAGAGTTTCTGATACATAGTCTTGCCCAGTGAAAGAAATTGGCTCAAATTTGAAACTATTTCTTCCTTTTGCTATTATTGGAACTCTTCCCTACACACAAATGTTTTCAAAAGAGGTCCGATACATTTATATCCCCATCATAAGGATTTTAATAACTTTTAATGAGACCCCTCTCAACATTTTCCACCAAGTTGTGCCCTCCAGACAGGGTAGGACAACGACCTGCAGAATTAACCAACCGGCTTTGGTTTTTTTTTTCTTTATTCAGAAAAATATTCCAGCAGTGTTCAACAAATCACTGTTAAGAGACGAATACCTTCTTGTTAAGCCATTTTATTTGGATGGGTAGAAGAAAAGAACATTTTGCTAGTGATTGCAGAGACCACATCATCAAAATATTCTCACAAATTCTGGGTCTTGGCATGAAGGCAACGCTTCCTGAATTGGTTCTGATAAGTTCTTGCTTCAAGGAATTGCAGATGACTGGGTGGGACTAAAAAGTTCAATCAATCCATTCCAACTTTGCGAGGTTTTTTTTCCCCGCCAGAAGTTGAAATTGATTGATTGATTGAACCTTTTTTTTTTTTTTGCACACAGCGGCGGAGGCCTAAAGCGAAAATGTTTTATAAAACCTAGCTGAAGGTTCACCACGGACTTAGGGCAAACAGTCCTCATGGGGCTGGCTGGGGTATTGACTGACAATGGGGAAAATGCAGGGGAAGTTAGAGGACATATATTGCCCCTTGGTGGCTCAGTTGGGTATTGCAGGGTCCCTGACATCTCCAAGCACCAAATCAGCCGCTTAAGATAGGGACCATGTTCCTGATCCATAAACTCAAGATGGACCAGGGGAAGGGGGGAGAGAGGGTGATTGGGTGGTTGGAGGACAAAAGCCAGGGAGTGCAAGGCGAAGGGCCAAGCTGGAAAGGCCCTTTTTCTCTCTTCCAAAAGCAGAATAGAGAATAACAGAGTTGGAAGGGACCTTGAAGGTCTTCTAGTCCAACCCTCTGCTCAAGCAGAAAACCTTATCAGATTTCAGACAAACGGTTGTCGAATCTCTTCCGGCAAACCTCCTGTGAGGGAGCAACTTCTGGAGGCTGCTAGCCTTGCCACCGATTGTTCTCACTGAACAATTACTTGCAATTAATTAATTCCAGGCGAGGCCTGGGCTTCGGCTCCCAGGTCCAGGCGTCTTCAAGTGGGCAAGGTGGGGCAACCCTCTCCTAAAGGCCACCATCGCGGCGGGATTCGCTCTCTGCCACCATGGGATGGAGAAAGCCGAAAGAGGGACCGGCCACCTGAAGAGGCCGGCCCCGGCGCCCCGCAGGCAACCAGCGGAAGGGGGCAGCCAGCGCAGTCGGAACGGCCCACCTGGAAGGGCATCACGCCAGTCCGCCCGCCCGGCCCGGCTCAAAACCATCGGATGGGTGGGCGGGGACACCTCCTGCTTGGCCCCGGACTCACCTGCACCATCTTTCCCGGCGCGCAGGTGAGGCCGGAGGGGCGGGGCGACGAGTCCTGGGCCCCGGACTCACCTGCGCCTTCTTTCCCGGCGCGCAGGTGAGGCCGGAGGGGCGGGGCGATGAGTCCTGGGCCCCGGTCTCACCTGCGCCTTCTTTCCCGGCGCGCAGGTGAGGCCGGAAGGGCGGGGTGACGAGTCCTGGGCCCCGGACTCACCTGCGCCTTCTTTCCCGGCGCGCAGGTGAGGCCGGAGGGGCGGGGCGACGAGTCCTGGGCCCCGGATTCACCTGTGCCTTCTTTCCCAGCGCGCAGGTGAGGCCGGAGGGGCGGGGCGATGAGTCCTGGGCCCCGGTCTCACCTGCGCCTTCTTTCCCGGCGCGCAGGTGAGGCCGAAGGGGCGGGGCGACGAGTCCTGGGCCCCGGACTCACCTGCGCCTTCTTTCCCGGCGCGCAGGTGAGGCCGAAGGGGCGGGGCGACGAGTCCTGGGCCCCGGACTCACCTGCGCCTTCTTTCCCGGCGCGCAGGTGAGGCCGGAGGGGCGGGGCCCAACCGGCGGCGTCCCCGCCCACCTGTCCGAGGCCGCGTCCGAGGCCGCCGCCCTCACCTGGGCCGCGCGAGAGCCAGCCGCGGCCCGCCCACCTGTCCCTGCCCGGCTCTGCCCTGCCCTGCCCTGCTGGCGGCGGCTTCCGGGCTCGGGCGACTCCGAGGGCGCGGTCGCGGGCTCCGGGGCAGGGTGGCGGGGCCAGCGGCGCCGGATCGGCCGGAGGGCAGCATGGCTTCGGGCTCTTACGATGTCAGCCGCGCCTTCTCCGAGGCGCCGCCGACGCCGCAGAACCGGCCGGACAACACGGCCTTCACCCAGCAGCGCCTGCCGGCCTGGCAGCCGCTGCTGGCGGCGGGCACGGTGCTGCCGCTCTTCTTCGGGCTGGGCCTCGCCTTCCTGGCCGTCGGGCTGGGCCTTCACTTCACCTCGGAGGGCATCCAGGAGCTGGAGCTGGACTACACCGGCGCGCCCGGCAACAACTGCTCCAGCTGCGCCAGCCTGACCAACAGCAGCAACCCGCGCCGGGTGCCCTCCTGCCAGTGCTGGCTGAAACTCCAGCTGCCCGCCGCCTTCCCGCTGCCCGTCTGCCTCTACTACCAGCTCTCCAACTACTTCCAGAACAACCGGCGCTACAGCATCTCCCGGGATGACGAGCAGCTCAGCGGGGTCACCTGGGCGCTGCGCCACCCCTTCCAGGAGTGCAAGCCCTACCAGTACAACAGCCAGGGGGTGCCCATCGCGCCCTGCGGGTCGGTGGCCAACAGCCTCTTCAATGACACCTTTGAGCTCTACTACCAGCTGAAGAACGGCTCTCTGGCCAACGTGACGTTGGATAAGCGGGGTATCTCCTGGTGGACCGACACCAACGTCAAGTTCCAAAACCCGGAGCCGGTCAACAACAGCTTGTGCCAGGCCTTCAGCGGCACGGCCAAGCCTCCCTTCTGGTCCCGGACGGTCTGCAAGCTGGACCCCTATGATGTCAACAACACGGGCTTTGTCAACGAGGAATTCATTGTCTGGATGCGCACAGCTGCCCTGCCCACTTTCCGAAAGCTTTACGCCCGCATCCGCCACGACAACTTCTCGGTGGCACTGCCCCCGGGCACATACTACCTGAACATCAGCTACAGTTACCCCGTGCTGGCTTTCCACGGTACCAAGAAGGTCATCTTGAGCACCCTCTCCTGGATGGGGGGTAAGAATCCTTTCCTGGGCATTGCCTACCTGGTCCTGGGCTCTGCCTGTATCCTGGGTGGCCTCCTCATGACGGTGGTCCATTTCAAATACCGGCAGCAGAATGAGGATGGGGATGATTAGGAGACGAAGCCTGACTTCTCCTTCCCAGGACATCCCATCATTCCTCAGGTGGCATGACGAAGGGCTGGGGAATTCTGGGAGAGGCTGGCGAAGGGCATCCAGCAAGCTGGAAGCTGACATCTGGAGAGCATCAGGCTTCAAAAAGCTGTGAATAATTGGACTGTAGCAGGAAGTGAGGTCGATGCTTCTCAACCCATGAAGAATAAATCCAGTCGATTGTGTAGCTTTTCTTGAAAATAATCCTCAGCTCCGTAATTTTTCAAGCCGGTGAAGTTGATTTCTTGTGAAATGGTACGGGGAAATTGAGTGCCATCATTTGAAATCATTAGAAGTTTGATATGAAGGGTGTGGCTAACACAACATGGTTTGGGAAACAGCGCTGTTTTCCTTATGAAGGAACTTCCTCCAAGCAAACTGATGATTAAATATGAATGTTGGAAACTTATCATTTAATTTGGATCTTAGATTTGGCCTGTTCTTAAATGCTGGGGAGATAACCCGGCATTTGCTGTTTACACAATATTTACTCATCGATAACTACTATGTGTTGCTGATCCCCTAGGATGGTATTGACATGTTTGGGATAAATTCAGTTGGTTAATTAACAGTCTATTATGTAAATATAGCCAATGAAAAATGTGTACAGGTAGTCCTCGAATTACGAACATAACTGAGCCCAAAATTTCTGTTGCTGAGACAGTTGTTAAGAGTGTTTTGCCCGATTTTACGACCTTTCTTGCTATAGTTGTTATTAACATGGTTGTTAAGTGAATCTGGCTTCCCCATTGACTTTGCTTGTCGGAAGGTTGCAAAAGGGGATCACACGACCCCGGGACACTGCGACCGTCATAAATATGAATCAGTTGCCAAACATCTGAATTTTGATCACATGACTATGGAGAGACTGCAATGGTTGTAAGTGTGAAAAAGGGTCATAAGTCATATTTTTCAGTGCCGCTGTAATTTTGAACGGTCACTAAACAAACCGTTGCAAGTCAAGGACTGTAATAACGACATTTGTGCTTAGCATTAGGCTTGTTAGCCAACTGTTGCTTAGCTGAGAAAGTTCATGGAATAACTGACTTCTTATCACTTTGGGTGGAGTTCTAGACTAGAGTCCTTTATTTTATAACAGCCCTTTATGGGTCTGCTGGCTGGTTAACGATTTTGTGACCTCGTTTGCGTTGCAAAACCTGTCAGTCATATATAATACTGAAAGGCTCCATGTTCAATGAGCAAAGTATTTTTTGCCTTGTAGGTGGACTTTTCTTGACAAATGCGAATTTTTTGAGGGCACCACAGGATTTTCATGCCTGTGGTGGCAAATTACAGGCAAATGATTACCATCAAAGGCTCCTGTTAAATTGACATATGCAGTTAGCAGAACAGAATAACAGAGTTGGAAGGGATCTTGAAGGTCTTCTAGTCCAACCCCCCCCCCTGCATGAGCAGGAGATCCTATACCATTACAGACAAATGGTTGTCCAAACTCTTCTTAAAAGCCTCCAGTGTTGGAGCACCCAGAACTTCTGGAGGCAATTGGTTCTGCTGGTTAATTGTTCTCACTGTTGGGAAGTTTCTCCTTAATTCCAGGTTGCTTCTCTCCTTGGTTAGTTTCCATCTGTTGCTTCTTGTCCTGCCTTCAGGTGCTTTGGAGAATAGCTTGACCCCCTCTTCTCTCTGGCAGCCCCTCAAATATTGCAAGAGAGCTATCATGTCACCCCTAATCTTTCTCTTCGTTAGACTAGACAGGCCCAGTTCCTGCAACTGTTTGGGAAGCTTGTGAATCTGATGGCTAGGTTTTAGAAAACCTCCTAGAGCTTTGATATTCTTGATTGGAGTGGAATTGCTGGTAACTAAAGGCCAGCAGCCCTTGCTGTGAACCATCGGGCAGATCTCTTTAACCGTGTTTGCTTTAGCCCTTACAAAATGAGCTAATCTTGCAAGTCCTTCTGGTTAGTGTCAACACACCATCCTTGTTTGCAAGCAATTTTCTGTCCTCAAACATTCCCCACCCCATTTAGTTATCCTCCCCCCCACACACACACATACACACCCTCTTGCATTTGCAATGTTGTAGTTCAGGGGTCTTCAGCGTGCCTAGCTGAGGAATTCTGGGAGTTGAAGTCCACAAGTCATAAAAGGGCCAAGTTTGAAGACCCTTGTTGTAGTTTTTATTTCATTTATATTTTGACATTTGAGCTTCAGAGGAAACTTCCTTTTCCCTCTGCTTTAGAAGTCCTTGAACCATGGAAGATATTTTATAAGATTATAGACCAGGGGTCTTCAAACGTGGCCCTTTTATGACTTGTGGACTTCAACTCCCAGAATTCCTTCTGGGAGTTGAAGTCCACAACTCATAAAAGGGCCACGTTTGAAGACCCCTGTTATAGACCATTCAGTCACTGTGTAGTTAAATCTTATCGACGAGAATTTTTAGATTTTCATGAGAAATCAAGTTCCTTCTTAAGCTTATGCAATCTCTGTGAAATGGTGTTGCTTTCTTTAAAAAAATCATACACTGCCCTAAAAATACTCGATATTCCTATGCCATTTGGGATGCCTATTTATGCCTATGATACTTGATAATTAATATACCAGAATGGATATTCTGGTGGGATATTTTATATTTCAAAAGTGATTCTCAGGTGTTTTTATCTCTTTAAGAATGCAACTCATTTTTTTAAGGTAGAGTTATTGGAAGCATTTAGTATGCATTTTGGTGAGACGTACATGTCACATTTCCTCTTTTCTGACTTGAAGAGTTTACCTTTCTATATTTTAATCAAATAAATAACATTATAGTAATGAAGTTGTGTCGTGTTTTTATTGGCTGCTGAAGGAAGCCTGAGATAATGTGACAATTAATGGTGTGGATTTGAGTTGTGGGTTACAGGTCATTCTCGACTTACCACCACAATTGAGCCCCAAATTTCTGTTGCTAAGTGAGACAGTTTTGTCCCAGTTTACGACCTTTGTGATTAAAGGAATCACTGTAGTTGTTAAATTAGTAACACGGTGGTGAAGTGACTCTGGCTTCCCCATTGACTTTGCTTGTCAAAAGGTCACAAAAGGGGATCACCGGACCCCAGGACACCATCATAAATTTGAGTCAGTTGCCAAGCAACTGAAGTCTGATCACGTGACCATAGTGATGCTGCAACAGTCATAAGTGTGAAAAACGGTCATATTTGGGGTGTTCATTCCAAACTATGCACTTTAACTATGCACTTTGGGATGGACACCCTTTGAATGGTGTGGGAGGATGAACGGATTTCCAGAAAACATGGCAGACTCCAGGAACCATCTGCGCTTCAGTTTGAGATGCAGACAACACAGATTCATCCCCAACAGTCTTGCGCCCGTCTTCAACGGTGAAGGGACCCAAGGCAGAAAACATCTTGCAGCCAAGAAGGCTGCACACCCATTTGCACTGCTCATGTGACCTTGAGGACATAGGTAAACCTCCAAGTGGCCCCAATGACTCTCTAAAAGAATGCAAATGACCAGCCGTCTGCAAGGAGTATAAATCCTTCCATTCCCCACCATCCGGTCAGAGCTGAAGAAGCTTCTTGGATGAGAAGCGAAACCTTTTGGATTGAAACAAAGTTCATTACTTTTTCTGCACTGTGCCTAGTTAGGCATCAGATCAATGTATTGTCACCGTAACAACAGACCAAGTGCAGGCAGTTCTCAACTTACAACTGCAATTGAGCCTGGAATTAACGATTATAAGTCATTGCAGTCGTAAGTTGAGACTTCACATGACTGGACCTGATTTTTTGACATCACCGTTAAGGGAAAGTTGCAGTCATTGAGCACAACCTGAGTTTGCCCAATGGGTGTTTCTTTGCCAGTTTTCTCCTACAACCCATCAGGAAACTGGAAATAAATGCCGGCAACTGGCAAAAATAAAAAATTGCAAATCATGGTCACGTGATCATGGAATGCTGCAAATGCAGTAATGGTGAGCCGGTTACCAAGTATTAAATTAAATTAAATAATTAAATTAAATTAAATTAAATTAAATTAAATTAAATTAAATTAAATTAAATTAAATTAAATTAAATTAAATTAAATTAAATTAAATTAAATTAAATTAAGGCATCATAGTGGAGGGTATCTCTTCCTTCTCTCATTTGTGGATTATGTCTTGTTCTTAAAAATCTAAAACTCAGAGATGAAATGAACTGTAGCAGATGAATATATTTGCCATTTACAAAATTGGCTTTTCCTCTGATTTTTGACTACCGTAGATCATGGTAAACTCTCTTCCTACAATGTCCTCTTGAAATCTGTTGTGTCTTTAAATATGACAAGTTAATACAGCTTCAAGTGGTGAATTAAATTAGGAAAATAAACTGGGAAATCTGCAACTTCCTATTGTAGGAAATGTGTAACAGTTCGTTCCTTGTTTTTGGATCAACCCCAGGTAATGAATTTGTTTTTAAGATAGAATAGTATATAATTCTATTCTAAAATGGAATTAAAATAGAATTATCATATTGCAAAAATTGGATGTGCATTATAATCAAGTGACGCATCCTTCCAAAAATCACGCGTCAGGCTTCAAAAGGGAGCAAGAGCCATTCTCTTGGAATAAGAGTGGAGTTCACAGTGTTTGAATTATGCTCTAGTTCTTGTAAAATAGTGTTAAGATAAAAGACAATATGGTAAGAGTCATGTCGACCAGCTTTGCTGGCCTGGAAGCAACTTCAAGATCTCGCTCAAAGCCGTTTCCTGGTCCTTGTTTATTTACACGATGCCTTTCCCCTCCATTTGATTTGCTGCTGTCTTCACACCAAGCAGATGTTGAGTAAAGTTGCAATTTCTCAAAAACGTGTCTGTCCTGTTAACCAAGTTCCCTTGGTCTGCTCCACAAATATTCTTTATTCTTCTTTTTCCTCCTTCCTTGCACGTAGCAGAATGGGTATCTGAGTGAACAAGTGGAGATGGTAAGAGGCATTTTATTCCAGATCAACACATGAAACTAGTGGGCACCCTGGAAGACTCTTGAAGAGAAGAGTCGCGGTGGCGCAGTGGTTAGAATGCAGTATTGCAGGCTGACTCTGCCCACTGCCAGGAGTTCGATCCTGACTGGGCTCAAGGTTGACTCGGCCTTCCATCCTTCCGAAATGAGGACCCAGATTGTTGAGGGCAAGTTGCTGATTCTGTAAACATGCTTAGAGAGGGCTGTAAAGCACTATGAAGCAGTATGTAAGTCTAAGGGCTATTTCTATTCTATTCTATTCTATTCTATTCTATTCTATTCTATTCTATTCTATTCTATTCTATTCTATTCTATTCTATTCTATTCTTGCCATGGTGTCACAGTGGTCAGAATGCAGTATTGCAGGCTAATTCTGCCCACTGCCAGCAGTTCGATTCTCACGGGCTCAAGGTTGACTCAGCCTTCCATCCTTACGAGGTCTGTAAAATGAGGACTCAGGTTATTGGGGGCAATATGCTGACCCTGTAAATCGCTTAGAGAGGGCTGTAAAGCACTATGAAGCGGTATATAAGTCTAAGGGCTATTGCTATTGCAGGCTGACTCTGCCCACTGCCAGCAGTTCGATTCTCACCGGTTCAAGGTTGACTCAGCCTTCCAACCTTCCAAGATCGGTAAAATGAGGACCCAGATTATTTTTTTTTGTGAGGGGGGGGCAAGATGCTGACTCTGTAAACCGTTTAGAGATGGCTGTAAAGCACTATGAAGCAGTATATAAGCCTAAAGGCTATTGCTATTGATGCCCATGGGCACCACACTCCTTACTCTGGGCTGTGCAGTTCACCTCAGACAGATCACAACTTGGGAGGACATTACAAGAGTAGAATCCATCCAACCTAAGTGTTGCATCTTCCCCCCTCCCCTATGGATCCCCTTGGCTTCCAACGCTGAGAATCTTTTAGCTGTGGTGCTAGAGCAGTGATGGCGAACCTTTTAGAGACCGAGTGCCCCGCCCCTGCTCCACCCCCCGCCCCGCCCCCACCCCACCCCCACCCCACCCCGCCCCCACAGGGCCACTCACCGCCTCCAGGGCCCGCTGCAGATCGCCCAGCAGCGCCATGGCAGCCATGCCCTCTGCCATAGCAGAGATGCCCGTAGCATCAACTGTGCGTGATGCGCCGTGAGGGCAGAGTCTTGTCTACGCTGCCTGGCTGCCATGTCCTTGACTGCACTGCTCCGTGTGGGCCACGCTCGGGGGTGACTCTTCTCCAGGAGGGTTGCTGGTGAGGAGAGGGTCACGGGGGGAGGCAAGGCTGGGGCAACGGTGTGTGTGCCCACAGAGAGGGCTCCGAGTGCCGCCTCTGGCACCTGTGCCATAGGTTCGCCACCACTGTGCTAGAGGATCATGGGAGGATTTTATGTCCTTCTCATTGTCTTATTTGCAAGTAGGGCTCAGAAAGACCTACCGGTGGCTGGGAAGAGCAGGCCAAAAGGATTGTGTGCATGCAAACGCATGCTTCTGATTGTCTGCTCTTTTCTTCTATGGTTGAGTTTCTGCCTTGGAGGGTTTGCTGCCGGATTGCGCTAACTTTGTAGAGATTATCTTGCAATCTCTGCTGCATCGGTGATCAGCATCTGTCACCAAGTTGGAAGAAAACCATGAAAGATAAGAGGAACTCCTTCCAAATCCTACATAAACCTTCCTTCTCATCAGAGGAAATAGCAGTAAGCAACTTCAATTAATACAGAGATTTCAATCTCCCCTAATTATTCTGCTTGCTAGACATGGCCAAAGCTGAAGCTGACCTAAATCATCCACGAAGAGTCAAAATCATCCTGTCTTCTTAGTTTAGGACAGTGAGTCTCAATCTTGGCGTCTTTAAGTTGTCTGGACTTTGAACTCCCCAAATTCCATAGCCTCCCCAGATTCGTATATCTCCTTGTAGAACTGTACTTCTCAACAATTAAAAGAGAACACAACTTACAACAGTTCATTTAGTGACCATTCCCAAGTCACAACAGCGCTGAAAAAAATGACTTGTGGTAGTTTTACACACTTAAGACCATTGCAGCATCCCCAGGGTCATGTGATTTACATTTGGATGCTTGACAACTGACTCACACTTATGACTGTTGCAGAGTCCCTGGGTCATGTGATCCCCTTTTGTGACCTTCCAATAAGCAAAGTCAAGGCAGGGGGAAGCCAAGTTCGCTTAACAACCATGTTGCTAACTTAACAATTGCAGTGATTCACTTAACAACTGTGGCAAGCAAGGTTGTAAAATGGGGCAAAATCCCCTTAGCAACTGTCTCGCTTAGCCACAGAAATTTTGTGCTCCATTGTGGTCATAAGCCAAGGACTACCTGTAATGGGTTAAAAACAGGAAAAGCTGAGCAGTGCTAGTTATTTTTGAAACCTGCAAACAAGAATAAATGCTAACTACTGGGACTTTTTAACTTTACACAACGCACTGAATCATAAACAAGCCGACCATGTTTTAGGATACTGTGTTGTGCAAACCCAGCTGCAGAGTTAGTACAAACTCTGGAGAATTAGATAAACCATGAGTAAAAAGAATCAAAGAAGGAAGTAGACTCCTTGCGTTTGACACGTGAGGGTTGCATGGGCCACAAGACCCCATTGCTATGTCTTGGAGGAAGTAAAGCCAGATTGCTTCCTTAGGAGATGATTAGGAAGCAGAAACCTATGTACTTTGGGCTTCTGAATGTAAAAATGTAGAGTTGGAAGGGACTACTTGACTTGAACGGTCACTAAATGAATTGTTGTAAGTCAAGGACTATATACCAGTTTTGAACTAAGACCTCTCCTTTAAATAATGGCAAAAGGATATTTCCAAATTTATTTGGCAAAACAAAAAACCATGAAGTAAACATAAACTTTTACAAGATGCAAAAGAAAGGGAAGGTCTTGGTTAACAACAGAAATTCTAGTTATAAGTGAAAGACTATCAGCCTTCCATCCTTCCGATTTGTTGGGGGCAAATATGCTGGCTCTGTAAACCACTTCGAGAGGGCTGTAAAGCACTATGAAGCGGTATATAAGTCTATCGTTATTGCCCTTCCTTCCTTCCTTCCTTCCTTCCTTCCTTCCTTCCTTCCTTCCTTCCTTCCTTCCTTCCTTCCTTCCTTCCTTCCTTCCTTCCTTCCTTCCTTCCTTCCATCCATCCATCCATTCATCCATCCATCCATCCATCCATGATGCACAGTGGTCAGAATGCAGTATTGCAGGCTGACTCTGCCCACTGCCAGGAGTTCGATCCTGACCGGCTGAAGGTTGACTCAGCCTTCCATCTTTCCAAAGTCGGTAAAATGAGGACCCAGATTATTGGGGGCAACATGCTGACATTTGTCCAGAGAGTAAAGCACTATGGAGCGGTAAAGCTGTAAAGCACTATGGAGCTATGGTGGTGCAGTGGTTAGAATGCAGTATTGCAGGCTAATTCAGCTCACTGCCAGGAGTTCGATCCTCACCAGCTCAATGTTGACTCAGCCTTCCCTCTTTCCGAGATCGGTAAAATGAGGACCCAGATTGTTGGGGGCAATACGCTGACTCCGTAAACCTCTTAGAGGGGGCTTTAAAAGCCCTGTGAAGCGGTATATAAGTCTAAGTGCGAAGTGCTATCTCCGGTGCTTACTGCTTTCCTACGTTGTGCCACTAGATGGCAGTGAAAGATAACCAGCTTTTTCTCTCCTGCTTCTTCCTTTCCTTTCGTCCTGTTTGAATTTTTTTTTTTTTAATGTATCTACAGTTTTCTTCAGTTCACTTGTTCAATGTTGGGTTGTCTATTTTAACCTCACTTGGGGAAAAGCAATTCCAAGTATTACTTAAATACCATTTAAGAGCATTTTTTTGAAGGGGATTTCCTCTCCTCCCCAAAAGTGTAGCCACTAAAGGGACAATAACTCAGGATCCTGTTGGTTTAGGATCCTCCCAAACCCACTCCTTTCTAGCACTGATGATGTTACCTAGTTTGGCAATGAAATATCTGCAAGAAAACCTCCAAGCTCAGAGAACACCAAGAACCCCACGGTCTTTTTCTCCTCCTCGTCCTCCTCCTCCTCCTCCTCCTCCTCTTCCTCCCCCTCCCCCTTCCTCCCCCTCCTCCTCCTCCTCCTCACAAACCGCCACCCCCTTCTAGCACTGATAATGTTACCTAGTTTGGCAATGAAACATCTGCAAGAAAACCTCCAACCTCAGAGAGCACCAAGGACCCCACGGTCTTTTTCTCCTCCTCGTCCTCCTCCTCCTCTTCCTCCCCCTCCCCCTTCCTCCCCCTCCTCCTCCTCCTCCTCACAAACCGCCACCCCCTTCTAGCACTGATAATGTTACCTAGTTTGGCAATGAAACATCTGCAAGAAAAGCACCAAGCTCAGAGGACCCCAAGGACCCCACAGTAGTATTACTGCATGTACTAATCCTATTCTAATGGGCTGTCTAAATGAAGTCCCAGGGAGGTTGAGGACTTGGTTTCCAAAGAACAGTTTCTCACTTTCTCACTCTGACTAAAAGAGAGTGAAAGGATTCTTGTAATAAACCAGTTGCGTTATTGGAATAAAGGAAAGCTTGTTCTTGTTAAGAGGTCAGCCGTGATATGGGACAGCGGCTATATTTGAACAAATCGCAGTGAAGAAGGTGCAGAAACCATGGGTCGCTCTGTGCCAAGAGGATTTAATGCTGAGCAGATTCTGAACATTCAGTTCTTTCCTTGGAGAAACTAAAAAAAGCATCTGTTCCATTTATGATGAACGGTTGTGGGAATTGGGTATGTCTAGTCTAACGAAGAGAAGAACTAGGGGCGATATGATAGCAGTGTGCCTGTACTTGAGGGGCTGTCAGAGAGAAGGGGAATACAGTTGTACAAATTTGTGCAAATTCAGTTGTACAAATACAATTGAAACATAAGTCGATCAGAAGAGATGTTACATGTTGATGTTATTGTTATTTGTACACAAGAACACAAGAAAAATGTTTATATCCAACCTCGTATGCATCGAAAGTATTAAGAATTATATTTGTTTAATGTTGACAAAGGAGAATACTACTGGAAGAAGAGAAGATCAAGGAAATATATCATTAACTATAATAATAATAATAATAATAATAATAATAATAATAATAATAATAATAATAATAATAATAATAATAATAATAATAATAATAATAATAATAATAATAATAATAAAGTTGGAAGGGACCTTGGAGGTCATCTAGTCCAACCCCCTGCTCAGGCAGGAAACCCTATACCATTTCGGACAAATGGCTGTCCAGTCTCTTCTTAAAAACTTCCAGTGTTGGAGCATTCACCGCTTCTGGAGGCAGGTTGTTCCACTGGTTAAATAATATTTAATATTATTATTCCAATATTATTCCATAATATTGATTATGGAATTACAGAAATTAATTATTATTGATTGTTTTAAAATATATGAACCCAGACAACACGTTGTTTACTAAGCACTTAAAGATTGCTATTGTAAAAAAATCAATAAAATATATTTTTAAAAAGAGAGAGAGAGAGAGAGAGAAGGGAGGGCCAACTTATTCTCCAAAGCACCTGAGGGCAGGACAAGAAGTAACGGAGGGGAGATCACTAAAGAAAGACCCAATATAGAACTAAGGAGAAATTTCCTAGCAGTGAGAACAATTAACCAGCGGAAGGGCTTGTCTTCGGAAGTTGTGGGTGCTCCATCCCTGGAGGTTTTCAAGAAGAGATTGAACAACTGTTTGTCTGGAATGGAATAAGGTTTCCTGCCTTGAGCAGGGGGCTGGATTGGAAGACCTCCAAGATCCCTTCCAAGTGTGTTACTCTGTATTCTGTTTCATCAGAGTGGTTTAGGTTGATTTCCCAAGCAGTTTGAAGCTCACTGAGATAAAGATAAATAAAGATAAAGATAAATAACCTTTATTGTTATTTTTATATTGTGGGCACAATGGCACACATAAAAAATGAAATTTAGTTGCCCGCTCTCAAAGTGAAACATATACATGACACACACCTAAACATACTATGTACAACATATATATAGACCCACATCCCTACATATACATAGCAAATAAATATTAAATACTGTCCATCTTGAATATATAACGCAAGGAGGAAGTTTGAGAGTTCGCAAGGTTAATGCTGTATGGAATGAAACTATGGCTGAATCTGGATGTTCTGCTACGGATACCACGAAGCCTCCTCCCAGAAGGTAACAAGGAAAACAGGTCATGAAGAGGATGTGTAGTGTCCCAGAAAATCTTACGGGCCCTGCTCAAGCAACGCTTCTGTGCTATGTCCTGGATGGTAGGGAGGGAACTGCCAATGATCTTTTCGGCCATCCTCACCACTCTCTGCACCGCCTTCCTGTCTGAAGCAGTGATGCCTCCGACAGGAAGGCGGAGATGAGAAGAAAGAGAGGGGAGAACCTCAAATCAAAAGGGACTATTTTTTGAAACTCTTTCTTTCCATGCCCTGATCAGCCCCATATTCATTTAACTCATAGAGGGAACGATCTATTACTGGCTTATGGCAAACGCTCTTCTCTTCTTACCCAAGTTCTCATGAAGGTTTATCGCTTCATATCTAGTTTAAAAGGATCCAATAACAGGCCATGGGGAAAATCCCTTGGCAGAAGCATCAGCAACCTGAGCAGTGAGTGGGAAACCATCCTAGTTTATTGGGATATAAATAGCAACCCTCCGGGTTGCCTCCAAAGTTGTGTTCTTCTTGGCTTGTGTTGCATTTCTCCCAAGGTCCTAAGAAGTGGTCACTCTCAATTGCATGAAATGTATTCATTTGAATTGAGTAGAGCAGGGTGGGGTCCAACCTTGGCAACTTTAAGACTTGTGGACTCCAACTCCCAGAATTCCCCAGCCAGCATGAACTCTGAATGTGCCTTCTGCACTTGCTTTTGCTTTGTGGACTTGCCTTTTCCCTGTGGATTTGCGCTTTTTTTTTATGGACTAGTCCAGGGGTAGGCAACCTTGGCTCTTTCATGACTCGTGGACTTCAACTCCCAGAATTCCTGAGCCAGCATGGCTCAGCTTGGAAACCTCTCCCTTTCCCCTCAGCGTGGCTGGCTCAGGAATTCTGGGAGTTGAAGTCCACGAGTCATAAAAGAGCCAAGGTTGCCTACCTCTGGCCTAGGCCTAGGCCGCTTTATGACTCGTGGACTTCAACTCCCAGAATTCCTGAGCCAGCATGGCTCAGCTTGGAAACCTCTCCCTTCCCCTCAGCACGGCTGGCTCAGGAATTCTGGAGTTGAAGTCCACGAGTCATAAAGCGGCCTAGGCCTAAGGCCAGAGGTAGGCAACCTTGGCTCTTTCATGACTCGTGGACTTCAACTCCCAGAATTCCTGAGCCAGCATGGCTCAGCTTGGAAACCTCTCCCTTTCCCTCAGCATGGCTGGCTCAGGAATTCTGGGAGTTGAAGTCCACGAGTCATAAAGCGGCCTAGGCCTAAGGCCAGAGGTAGGCAACCTTGGCTCTTTCATGACTCGTGGACTTCAACTCCCAGAATTCCTGAGCCAGCATGGCTCAGCTTGGAAACCTCTCCTTCCCCTCAGCACGGCTGGCTCAGGAATTCTGGGAGTTGAAGTCCACGAGTCATAAAGCGGCCTAGGCCTAAGGCCAGAGGTAGGCAACCTTGGCTCTTTTATGACTCGTGGACTTCAACTCCCAGAATTCCTGAGCCAGCATGGCTCAGCTTGAAACCCCTCCCTTTCCCCTCAGCGTGGCTGGCTCAGGAATTCTGGGAGTTGAAGTCCACGAGTCATAAATCAGCCTAGGCCTAAGGCCAGAGGTAGGCAACCTTGGCTCTTTTATGACTTGTGGACTTCAACTCCCAGAATTCCTGAGCCAGCATGGCTCAGCTTGGAAACCTCTCCCTTTCCCCTCAGCATGGCTGGCTCAGGAATTCTGGGAGTTGAAGTCCACGAGTCATAAAAGAGCCAAGGTTGCCTACCTCTGGACTAGACTGTTGAATTCCTTGGGAGTTACACTGGTGTTGGCATGGGGAATTTCTGGGGAAGACTATTTGGGGCTCAATAAAGACTCCTAACACCTGTGGCAAGTGCCAGTGTGAGCAGGACAGGACAATATGTCACTAAACGCGTTGAAATTATAACAGTCTTCTGCATTGCCACTACAGTACACTGGTCCTCTGAATAAAGCCACGTCAGATATGATCATCATCTCTTCTCTATGTCTATGGAGATTCTCAGTCACCCAGGTCATGGTTGTCCCAAAGGTGCATTTTCAAGAGGCAACTGGACCTTCTTGTTTTTCTTTGAAGACATTTCGCTTCTCATCCAAGAAGCTTCTTCAACTCTGACTGGATGGTGAGGAAGGAAGGGACAAAGAGACCACCTATGTTAACAGAGGGGGAGGGATATGACATCATCTATCTTTAGTCTACAACACAGTCCTTTCAGCAGTTCCAAGAAGGCTTCACATCCATTTGCACCATTCAGGTGACCCCGAGGACACAGATAAACCTCCAAGTGGCCTCAACGACTCTCTAAAAGAATGCAAATGACCAGCTGTCTGCAAGGAATTTACATCTTTCCATTCCCCACCATCCAGTCAGAGCTGAAGAAGCTTCTTGGATGAGAAGCAAAATCTCTTCAAAGAAAAACAAGAAAGTCCAGTTGCCTTTTGAAAGAAAGCACTTTGGGACATCCCTTCTCTATGTTCATCTATCAAACCCATTCAACCTTCCATTTTCCAGTCTTTCTCCATTTTTATGGCCCTTCTTTAGTACATCCAGCTGTTCCAGTCCATGTCCACCTTAAATTAAAGTCTGAAGTCAGCAAACTCTCACCCACAGCCTCTCATTTCTTTAGCTTGTTAAATGCTGCAGGGTGTTTTCCTCCCGATCTTCAAACATTTCTCATCCCTGACTGACATTTTGAAAGTCATGATGAAACAAGGATGGGTGTAACTCAGATCCAGTGTTAAGTTTTGATGAGAATTATGTTGTAACTGTCAGTGGCATGAATAATATCAGCTAGAATGTGTTTAGGAGGTCATGATACAGGTGAAAGTTAATGTTTTACAACAAGGCAATGCAAGCTATGCATGTTGAATTTTTCTTTTTAAATTGGGATGTGGCGAAATTAACTGTACGGATTAGAGATAATGGATTAGATAAGTCCATAAGAGACTGGAAACCGTTTATGGACTTTGTGCATGTTAAATACAATAACAAATGGCTAAAGAGGGCTTTGAGGATTAGTTTTATTTCTAGGGTTGACTTTTTTTTAATATATAGCGAACAGATGCTTGGTCGATTGGAACTGATAGATAAATAGATTTCCACGTCAGGGCCATCTTTTTATATAACACAGTATTTTTATTAAATATAGATGAGACAGTTTATAATTACTTGTAGACTTGTTTTATAAAGGGAGTAGAATGCATCAGATATTTTTGATGTATCATTCTGCATTCAACCAGGCTGGATCTTTTATGTTTAGTCAGTGTGAATGATATATTTGTCATTTGTTTTGGGGTTTTTTGGTACACATTTTTTATTTTTATTTATTCGTGTTTGATGGTTGTTAGTTTGTTTCTTTTTTCTTTTTTTTCTTTATTTTGCATGTTAACTTTGGAAGTAAAGTAAAACAAATTGTGAAAAAAAATTGGGATGAGAAAGAAATGTAATTATTTTTGCCTTTTAATTGTGTTATTATGAATCTTGATATGTTATTTTGCTGCAATGATATTTATATAACATAACTAAATTATTGAAATATTGTTATTTGGATACTTTGGAAGTAAAGAAGAAAAAAGAAAAATGCATATATTCTATCAATTTTAATTACAATTTTGGATATCAATGTTATGAGCATTATACTTATTTGTTTTTTTTTCAATCAAAGTTTTATATACACCATTAGAAAGGAAGAGATGAAAGAAAAACATGTTGTGACATACATTGATGTTATATAATAAAGGTTTCAGCCTTAATCTTCCTTAAGAATTTGAACTTTATCCATCATTTGCTTTTAAGGAACTTGCCTGGAGATAAGGTGGGACAAAACCTCTGTTATTTTTCCACCTGGTACATTTAAGCTACTTTAAACCCACTGGGACAATAATAAGATAAACTCAAAATTCACTTCCACCTCTTTTAGTTCTTAATTTTTAGTTAGGGAGACACAGTAAATGTGCAAATTATGTTTGCACATTCTTGAAAATGTTGCTGTTTAGGACTTGCCCACAATCTCCTTAAATTTCACTGGATTTATACATATACAATGAATGAATAACTCCTTGTGACTAGGGCATACTGTAATCCTCAATTTGTTTCTCCATCTATAGATTTGACTACTTCTAAAAATTCTTCCCTATATACCAATTCCATAGTTCACAAAATTCTTCTCTATTTATTAATTCTACTATTTCTAAAAATTCTTTCCTGTCTACTAATTTCATTGTTCACAAAATTCTTCTCTATTTATTAATTCTATCACTTCTAAAAAAATCTTTCCCATCTACTAATTCCATAGTTCACAAAATTATTTATTAATTCTACTATTTCTAAAAGTTCTTCCCCATCTACTAATTCCGTAGTTCACAAAATTATTTATTAATTCTACCATTTCTAAAAGTTCTTCCCCATCTACTAATTCCATAGTTCACAAAATTCTTCTTTATTTATTAATTCTATCACTTCTAAAAAATTCTTCCCCATCTACTAATTCCATAGTTCACAAAATTATTTATTAATTCTACTATTTCTAAAAATTCTTCCCCATCTAGTAATTCCATAGTTCACAAAATTATTAATTCTACTATTTCTAAAAGTTCTTCCATCTACTAATTCCATAATTCACAAAATTCTTCTCTATTCATTAATTCTACTACTTCTAAAAATTCTTCTCCATCAAACCATTCTATAGTTCTCAAAATTCTCCATCTGCTAATTCTACTCCTTCCCTACAATACTTCTCCTTCTACTCATTTAAGCAAAATGCACGATGTAGCATGATAAGAAGAGTAGGCTTCCCTACCCGATTTGTCTGACAGGTTGTAAGATGTAAAAGAAGATATGAGCTACATCAGACATTTATCAGTTGATAACCAGGTACGCAGTAGTTGGCAACCGCATTTAGCAAGTATTGTGCTAATTTAAATTCTGCAATCAGATGAATACTCTCCTGAACAACAACAGGAGCAGTCTGTCAAATGTTGATCTCCGGTTTGTATCCCACGATATGATGTTTCATTCTAATAGCAACCCTAACATTTTTTGACAACAATTATAGATGTGTAATGGCAAAAAATGAAACAGAGAAATCTGGAATATAAAGCTTAACTCTCCTTGATAAAGTTCTTTTGAACTCTAGATGAGACACAAATTATAAATATATAGTTGCTGATGATATTCTGTTTCTATCTGATAAAAAGAATAGAGAAGGATATATTTTCTTTTGGACTTTTTTTTTCTTTCTCAGGAGCTGTTGCAAAATTGCTGCAGCCACTGCTTTGGGTTGTGGAATGGGACAACTCACTACAGCCAACTCGCTGAGGGACAATCCGACAAATACAAAAGTTAAATTAATGTCAACGGAACCGTGGCCGATAATCCAGAAGTACGAGAGTTTCCATAGTTTTGATGAAAACGTGGTCACCAATAATAAAAAGGAACTGAATGAAACGATTAATACAACATTGAATTGTCCCACGGCGAGTTTCTTGCAACCATTCATTTAGAAACAAAGTGAACAAAGTGACTTATGATCATTTTTCACACTTAAGACCATTGCAGCGTCCCCATGGTCAGGTGATCAAACTTCAGACCCTTGGCAACTGACTCATATTTATGACGGTTGCAGGGGTCATGTGATCCTCTTTTGCGACTTTCTGACAAGCCAAGTCAATGGGGAAGCCAGATTCGTTTAACTAACGTGTGATTCACTTAACAACTGCAGGGATGCACTTAACAACTGTGGCAAGGGAGGTTGCAAAATGGGGCCAACTCACTTAGCAACTGTCATGCTTACCAGCAGAAATTTGGAGCTCAATTGTGGTTGTAAATTGAGGATTACCTGTGCAGCAATATAGAATAGAATAGAATAGAATAGAATAGAATAGAATAGAATAGAATAGAATAGAATAGAATAGAATAGAATAGAATAACAGAGTTGGAAGGGACCTTGGAGGTCTTCTACTCCAACCCCCTGCTCTAGCAGGAAGCCCTATCCCATTTCAGACAAATGGTTGTCCAATCTCTTCTTAAAAACCTCCAGTGATGGAGCACCCACAACTTCAGGAGGCAAGCCGTTCCACTGATTAATTGTCCTCACTGTCAGGAAATTTCTCCTTGGTTCTAAGTTGCTTCTCTCCTTGATGAGTTTCCATCCGTTGCTTCTTGTCCTGCCTTCTGGTGCTTTGGAGAATAGGTTGACCCCTTCTTCTTTGTGGCAGCCCTTCAAATATTGGAAGACTGCTATCATGTCACTCCTGGTCCTTCTTTTCATTCAACTAGACGTACCCATTTCCAGCAACCTTTCTTTATATGTTTTATCCTCCAGTCCCCTGATCATCTTTGTTGCTCTTCTCTG
This sequence comes from Azemiops feae, assembly GCA_023970755.1. Taxonomy (NCBI): domain Eukaryota; kingdom Metazoa; phylum Chordata; class Lepidosauria; order Squamata; family Viperidae; genus Azemiops; species Azemiops feae. The sequence goes on along the minus strand of JALGBA010004143.1, from coordinate 707,227 downwards.
CACCCTTTCTAGACTCTATTTAGGACTTGGGTTGCAGAATTCCTGCTACACAGAGGCCAATGGAACTGCCATATCGTGTTGCTCCTAGTTCTGCAAAAGGCACATTGGAGTAACATGTTTATTTTTGACCAGCCAAAGGCTCACCTTTAATCTGTTCACCTTTGGTCTAATTTTAACTCTTTCAAAGGTCAGGAGGGTTGGATTAAACAGGTCAGCATTTCAGAAGCATCATCTAGTCACTGTGTCCTTTCACCTCATCCTGTCTTCGAACAGAGAAGGTCCTTACGACATCTGGACCATGAAATAGCAGAGAATCAGTCCTTTGGGGCTGTCCGTGCCGTAACGATGATAGGCAATATCTGTATTTGCAAGATTATCAGAATTCAGTGTTGGAGTCTCTCCACTAGGAGTCATTTTTTTTACAACAAAAAACTTAGTTAATGGTCAGTAATGAAGAGGTCAATGACAGCCAGTTTGATCTGGTGGTGAAGGCACCAGGTTAAAAAGCGGGAGATTGTGAGTTCTAGCACTGCCGTAGCCGTGAAAGCTAAGTGGGTAGTTTTGAGCCAATCACCAGGAGATGGGGGAATTCTAGCCCCATCTTAAGCGTGAAAGTCGGCTGAGTAACCTTGAGCCAGTCACTCTTTCTCAGCCCTAAGAAGGACACAATGGCAAACCACTTCTGGGGAAAAAAAGCCTTGCAAGAAAACTGCAAGGATTTCTCCAGGCCATTTCCAAGAATTGGAAAGGATTGAACAGAAGGGGGGGAAAAAAGAATGAGGAGGTCAAGTATGTAAATGACATTAAAAGAGATTGTAAAAAGAATCTCTTTAAACGGGTTGAACGGTCAATCAAATGGCAAATGTAGTTTGATTTATGTAAGGGTCAAGTGATGTTGCATTAGAAGGAAAAGCTTCAGTATACACTGATGGGATCAGAGCTGTCTTTTTAATCAAGAACAGGATGTGGAGATGATCATGGATTGGTCAATAAAGATGTTGGCTCAGGATGAAGCAGCTCCGGAGAAAAACAAAAGGCTAATAAGAAAAAGGGATTGCAAATAAAATTGCCAACCGTATAATGAATTTACAGAAATTTATGACCACATCTGCACTAGAGTGTACAGTTCTAGTTGCCACATTTATAAAGATACAATAGAACTGGAAAAATTGCCAAACAGTACAATCAAAGCATTTGGGACTATAACACTTTTCCTATGAGAAAAATCTAGAAGGTTCGGGGTTGTTGATCTTGGAAAAAAAAAAAAAGGCAACTGGATGGAACATAATCCAGATGTGTAAAGCTTTGTACGACATGGAGAAAAATATTTTTCCCCCTCTCTCCATGCAGTTGGGATCAAGAGGTCTTTCAATAAAGGAGATTCAGAACAGACAATAGCCAGCATTTCTTCTTATAGTTCATAATGAACCTGTGGAATTTACTGCCAAATGAACCTGGTCTCTCTTCCACCAGATGTCACGACCACTAACTTGGCTTTAAAGAAAGATCAGATAAACAGGAGGCTCCATTGCTGGAGGTTTTCAGAAATAGACTGTCCGGGATGGTATAAGACAGGGGTAGGCAACCTTGGCTCTTTTATGACTCGTGGACTTCAACTCCCAGAATTCCTGAGCCAGCCAAGCTGGCTCAGGAATTCTGGGAGTTGAAGTCCACGAGTCATAAAAGAGCCAAGGTTGCCTACCCCTGGTATAAGATCTCCTGCCTCGAGCAGAAGGCTGGACTAGAAGACCTCCCAGGTCCTCCCAGCCCTATAACTCTATGTTCTATCTTCAATGAGAGGGAAACCACAATGGGAGAGATGTACGTGTTGGTCTCTTGCCTGTGAGCAGTGCAGAGGCATTAGCTGACCCCTGTGAGGGAAAAAATGTTATTCTTTCATTTGTACGTTTGAGGTGGAACTTTAGAATCTTGTGACGTGCTTGATGGTTTTCTCAAATGTGTGATTGCTTATAATGATAAATTCTGTAGATGGTCATTGAAGAGGAGGAGCAGGAGGGGAGGGGAGGGGAGGAGGGGAGGAGGGGAGGGGAGGAGGAGGAGGAGGGGTGGAGGAGGAGGGGAGAAGGAGGAGAGGGGAGTAGTGAATAGGGGGGAGGAGGGAAGGAGGGGAGAGGGTGGAGGGAGAGGAGGAGGGAGAAGGAGGAGGAGGGGAAGTAGAGCAGGAGGAGGAGGGGAGGAGGAGCAGGAGGGGAGGAGGAGGGGAGGAAGGAGGGAAGGAGGGGAGGAGGAGGAGTGGAGGGGAGAAGGAGGAGGAGGGGAAGTAGGAGGAGGAGGCGGAGGGGAGGGGAGGAGGCGGGGGAAGTAGGAGGAGGAGGGGAGGAGGAGGAGAGCAGGGGAAGTAGGAGCAGGAGGAGGAGGAGAGGAGGAGGAGGGAGGAGGAGGGAGGAGGAGAAGGAGGGAGGGAGAACTATGGAATCCCAGCAACCCTGAAAGACTAGAGCACTTTTTTTTTTAAAAAAAAAATCTTTTAAAGAGAGGCGGGGCAGGTCCTTGAGCAGGATTTGCAAGGCACATGTCTGTGAAAATTGCCCCAAGAATGCGAGATCCCAGTGCCAGAAGATACATAAAATAGGAAAAATTCAGAATAACTAAAGCCCGTGCTTCCATCGCCTTGCTGCTTCTGTCAGCGTGAGTACCGTGTCCATCCATGTGTGCTGTCTAAACATGCCAGGAACCGTGGATGTGTGTTGCCTAAGCAATTACCTCATTCCCATGTGATGAAATTGTACCTGAGCCATTACGCAACCCTTTTCTCGAATTCCACTATAACAATTGTGGTATTGTGTTTTAGGGTGGCTTGGCCCGGCCTAAGTAAGAACATCAACTGTCATTCAGCATTATCCCTTCCCAACTTAAATACTATTCTGAATTTGTTTGTACTACTGACAACTTAGTTATGGAGAAGAGAAATCATGCTGTAACGAAGTACAATGCAGCCTTATGAAACCAAACAGAGTTCGAAGCATGTCCTGGCTTCACCTTTGACGACAAGGCCCTTAAAGAAACACAAATCCATGTGCAGACAGAACTGCATTCACTATATGTAGAAATACGTATGGCTGAAGGATAGAATGAATGCAGAGAAGAGCCACAAAGATGATTAGGGGGCTGGAGGCTAAAACATATGAAGAACGGTTGCAGGAATTGGGTATGTCTAATCTAATGAAAAGAAGAAACGGGTGACGTGATAGCAGTATTCCAGTATTTGAGGGGCTGCCACAAGGAAGAGGGGGTCAACTTATTGTCGAAAACACCAGAAGGCAGGACGAGAAGCAACGGATGAAAACTAACCAAAGAGAGAAGCAACCTAGAACTGAGGAGAAATTTCCTAACAGTGAGAAGAATTAACCAGTGGAACAACTTGCCTCCAGAAGTTATGGCTGCTCCATCACTGAAGTCCTTTAAGAAGAGACTGGACAACCATTTGTCCAGAATGGTGTAGGATCTCCTGTTTGAGCAGAGAGTTGGATTAAAAGATCTTCAAGGTCCCTTCCAGCTCTGTTACTCTGTTCTGTTCTGAATGTGCCGCTTTTCAGACCAATTAAAAATAATCCAGGTAAATATGGATATGGGATAGAGAGATGATAAAAGGTCTGGTGGCTAAATCATACAGCTAAGGAAACTAGATATGTTTAGCCTAATGAAGAGAAGAATTAGTGGTGTCATGGTAGCAGTCTTCCAGTATTTGAGGGGCTGTCACGGAGAAGAGGGGGTCAACCTATTCTCCAAAACACCTGAAAGCAGGACAAGAAGCACGGGCCTTGACTCTTCCATTCCTGGTATCTGTTAGGCTTCTTGTTCTTGTTCGGCCACCACTCATCTACCTGAGGAAGGAAATATCTTGACCAATTTTTTCTTCTTAATAGTGATTTGGGAGAGAAATGGAGCTATCTCAGCCTGTACATCTTAGTCATCTATAAACTGAGGGGGATAATTGATTAATTTATCTTTAAATTTCTTTGCCGCCCATCCCGTTACAAGGTGACTCTGGGTGACTTTGGCTGGCTGGGGAATTCCGGAAGTTGACGTCCACAAGTCTTAAAGTTGACCAAAGTTTGAGACCCTTGATTTACAGTAAAGCAGAACGGAATAGCCCTCATTTTCAAGAGGGCAAAACAATGGATGAGTCATTTTGCATCCATGGCACAAAAAAGTAATTTCCTTCAAACAGAGCTTGTTTTATGATGAGTTCATTGGACCCTTCCCTGTTCTTTCCTTGACTACAATGTGGAAGTAATTTGCCTTTGGCTATTTCTAGAAGGTTGGTGTAATGTCTCAGGTAGCCTATAAGGGGTCTCCCATCAGTGTGCTAACCAGGGCTGAAGCTACTTAGCATCCAAGGTGCTTCTCCTCCCGAGACACTTCCTGCAATACAGGAAGTCCTCTACTTACAACCATTTGTTTAGGGACCGTTAGAAACTGCAACGGCACTGAAAAAAGGGACTTATGACCGTTTTTCACACTTATGACTGTTGCAGCATCCCCATGGTCAAAATTCAGATGCTTGGCAGTTGACTCGTATTTATGACGTTTGCAGTGTCCCAAGGTCATGTGATCCCCTTTTGGGACCTGCTGACAAGCCAAGTCAATGGGGAAGCCCGATTCGATTCACAACCGTGTTACTAAGTGAACAACTTCAGTGATTCACTTAACAACTATGGCAAGAAATGTCATTAAAACGAGGGCAGAATTCACCTAACAACTGTCTCATTTAGCAATAGAAATTTTCGACTCAATAGTAGTCATATGTCAAGGACTATAATCTTTAATTACCTGTGTTTGAACACTCTTAACTCTCCTCACCTGGATCTTGCAATCTTCCAGATGAATTTGCAGCTTTGGAAATGGCAGATCAGATTGACCTGGACTTTTCTGCGACAGCCCCTCAAGTGCTGGGAAACGACTATCATGTCACCCCTAGTCCTTCTCTTCGTTAGGTCATCCCTAATTCCCTTAACCGTGCATCATATGATTTAGCCTCTAGAACCTTTATCATCTTTGTTGCTTTTCTCTTCACTCTTTCTAGGGTCTCAGCATCTTTTTTGTATTGTGATGATCGGAACTGGAGGCAGCGTTTCAAGTGCGGCCTCACTAGTCAGTATACAGCAGCATTAATTACTTCTCATGACCTTGATGCTGTCCCTCTGTTGATGCAACATAGGACAGCAGTGGCTTTTTTGGCAGCTGCAGCACATTGCTGGTTCAAACTTAGGTGACGATCCACCAGGACTCCTAGATCCCTCTCACAATTAGTACTATTGTGCCATGGATCCACCAGGACTCCTAGATCCCTCTCACAATTAGCACTATTGTGCCATGTACTGCCTATACAGGACCTTACTTTTCTCACCATTGAATTGCATCTTGTTGGATAGGGCGTGATGCTCAAGTCTGTCTGAATCTTAAGTCTATCTTCCAAGGTGTTGGTAATTCCCTCCTGCTTGGTGTTGTCTACAAATCCGATAAACTCTCCTTCCATCGCCTCATACCGCAGCTCTGGTACGTTTGCAATGTCTGGTGGTTCTCGAGATTGTAACTTGTCTGTGCTTGAAATCCATAACGTGACCATGCAGCGGCCATAATACATATGGGGAATGAGGATGACAGATAAGATCGTGGCCAGTATGACTCCAGTAGATGCAGTCACCTTGTTTTAAGCCGAGCAAAATGGGGAAATGGCATGTCCCACTCCAAGAAAAAAAATAAGTTGAAAACAAAAAGGATGTTCAGCGCATGCTTCTTTGCCTGAGGCCAAACCTTAAGTCAGTGATAACTATACCGCATCTCCTCGGTTCACTGAATTTGCACAACAAGGTACACAAGACTGAAATGGAGCTTGTGGTGGGAATCTAGCTGTTGTCTTAACATACTGCATCAACTTGGCCATCCTGTTGAACCATAATAGGATTTATTTGTTGGGCACAGAATGCTGCGTGCAGGCAAAATTATTAAGCCAGTTTTCAGGGATACAGTAGCGGGAAGTGTGAATCTGGCACACTGAAGAGGGAAGGGGTTGCTTTGACTAATAAGGTCTCTGCTTGAGTAGGAATTTGGACTAGAAGATCTCCAATGTCCCTGCCAACATGTTTCTCTTTGTCTCCCCAATTTTATTCCCACCAAAATGTGAGAAACTGGTCCCAGTTCATTTAGAGACTTCCATAACTTGAGAATTTCAATTTTGTTCTCCTCAGGTATGATCTGAAATTCTCACTCCTGTGCTCTGTCCTCTTTCAGGTGTCGCTCCGAAATTATTAATTGGGAGCAGACGTTTAAATAAAAATAAAATAATTTTTATTTTCCTCATATTTTTAATTTTTAAAAATTCAGTGCATTGCTGGAGATTACTTGGCTGGGCTAAGCAATATTTCTAATTTGATTTCAGGTATGTGCTTCAGAGCAGGCAGGATTGCAAATTGGGCGTCTGTCTCAACTCTTTAAAGCAGCCATATCTCTTTCCAAGATCACATTGCAGTTCAGCTTCAGCATCCTGGAAAAAGATACAGCTGTTTTAAAAAGCTGGATACAATCCATGCTCTTCCCTCCAGGATCTGAAGCACCTTTTGGAAGCTGAATCCAAGGAATTGCATAACCTCGGTAATCATGTTGTTATTAAATGCAACTAAAATTAAACTTGATTTTTTTTTAGCGGCTGAGCTTCAGCATCCTGGAAAAAGATGCAGCTGTTTTCAAAAGCAGGATACAATCCGTGCTCTTCCTTCCATGCTCTGAAGCACCTTTTGGAAGCTGAATCCAAGGAATTGCATAACCTCGGTAATCATGTTGTTATTAAATGCAACTAAAATTAAATTGACTTTTTTTAGCAGCTGAGCTTCAGCATCCTGGAAAAAGATGCAGCTGTTTTCAAAAGCAGGATACAATCCGTGCTCTTCCCTCCAGGATCTGAAGCACCTTTTGGAAGCTGAATCCAAGGAATTGCATAACCTCGGTAATCATGTTGTTATTAAATACAACTAAAATTAATTTGATTTTTTTCCTTGGCTCCACTTACTACACTTTGGGAGTGCCCCAATACCACTCAAAGATCAAGTACAGCCTGTGGGCATGAGGAAAAAAAGAAATCTGCACCCTTGTTGTTCCTCCTTGCCTTCCAGTTATTGTAGGAGGAAGAAAGGATGGGAAGTGAGTCACGAGCAACCTCATCATGGCCTCATCTGATGTCCTGGCCTGGTTCCTTCTGCTGAGTCACAGTCACAGACCTGAAGGCACAATCCGATCACATTGGTCAGGTTGATATTCTGATTGCTTTCCACCAGGATTTTTGCATCTTTGCCTCCGCAGGCAGCCTGCCACATTTTTATATCAAGAGTTCTATAAAAGACCATGAAGCTCACAGTGGGAAGGAAGGACTTTGGATCCCCATCGAATGGGTTGTAAACTTATTTCAGTAAAAGAAAGAAATATGAATTGGGCCTTCTCCATTGCCTCCTCTGTCCACAGAAGCTTGGATACTCAGCAGTCAGATTCATACATTCATCCTCCTATCATTTGTTGAGGAGATAACAGTCAAGTGTCTGCGGTTATTACAAATTCTTTTATTCTGTGAGGAACATGTCACCCCTAAGGAGAAGTACAGGCATGAAAATAATGAAGGGGTTGAAACCTATTAACACACTAAATTGAGAAAGGCTAATAAACCAATGCCTAGTTAACTTGATCAATTAATTCTTACTACTTCTCTGTTACGAAAGATTCTTTCACCAAACAGCAGTGCAACAGAAGGGAAGTCCTCCAAACAGTTTTATAGCCAGATTAATCAGGATCAATGTTTTAAAACTCTATAGTGGTAGTGGGGCTCTGTGGGTAAAACTCTACAACTTGTGATGTTTCATTTAGAATAGAAATGGAATGGAATGGAATGGAATGGAGTGGAGTGGAGTGGAGTGGAATGGAATGGAATGGAATAGAATAGAATAGAATAGAATAGAATAGAATAGAATAGAATAGAATAGAATAGAATAGAATAGAATAGAATAGAATAGAATAGAATAGAATAGAATATAGAGTAGAGTAGAGTATAGAATAGAGCTGGAAGGGACCTTGGAGGTCTTCTAGTCAAGCCCCCTGCTCAAGCAGGAGACCCTATACCATTTCAGACAAGTGGCTGTCCAGTCTCTTCTTCAAAGCCTCCAGTGATGAAGCACCCACAACTTCTGGAGGCAAGCTGTTCGATTGGTTAATTGTCCTCACTGTTAGGAAGTTTCTCCTTAGTTCCAGGTTGCTTCTCTCCTTGATTAGTTTCCATCCGTTGTTTTTGTAATAATTTTTTTATACATAGTCTTCCAAAGAAATACTTCAGGATCTATTATCCTGCTTTGCCTCTCTTTACAGGCTTCCATACTGGAAAGCAGCGTAACAACAAAAGAAGGAGATAAAGGAAGACCATTAGTCCTAATCAGGGACTGAGCTATTGATTTGTTATTATTCTTAAAAATCTTAAAGGACAAGCGTAACCTTTCTGTGTTATACACAGAGCAATCTCTGAACTTGGCAAAACAGGTTGCGAAATCAGATGCGAATCACTTAATAACCGCCTGGCTTGAGAATGGAAATTCTCTAATTCTGTGATCATCAGTTGAGGACCTATGTTGGATACTATTGAAATGCTTTGTCCTGAATGATCAACCCTTCCCCAACCAAGAGGCTCCCTGGTCACGGGAGATACCATTCCAGGATATTTTGAAAATTCTGGTATAGGGAAAAGTTTGCTATCAGAAAGAGCAGGCAAGGAACCACACTTGGCCTCTGCTCAAGGCTGAGATCACCTTGTGTCTTTGAGTGGAATTCATATTCCTGACCCAACACTGAACAGTTAATCTATAACTCTTATCAAACAGTTGCATAAGAGGATTCTGGAGCATGGGTCAATGATTTGGATCCTGTTGGTAATTCAGGCTTTGTTTTTTGTTTTTTTGCAATTTGCTTGAAGGCCCAGATGGCTACCACCAAATGTCCTCATTTAAAAAAAAAAAAAAACCTTCAAAGTTCAAGGCTGTCACAGCAATCCTAGTTTCCAGGGATTGGTGGACCGGGCTATTTATAAACAAGCCTTGCAAACACCGTCCAGCAACATTTGATGTGGAACCTTTGACCCGTGTGCTTTATTTTCTCCAAAGAGAAAGTGAGATTTCTTACTAGCTAGGACCCAGCGGGAAACTGAGGCTCAGAGACAGAAGAAGACTAACCTGTTTCAAAATCCAAGATGCAAACTTCCACGCTTGAAGAAGGTCTGTGGGCTCTGCTGCTGAGACAGCCTTGAACAAATGAGAGTCTTGGCTATTTTTGCTGCATAATCTGAGTTCTTTGCCCACCCTGCAAAGTAGCAGGCCTTGAGAATGCAGATAAGCAAAAGAAAACCCTGGGGGGGGGGTGGTTGGAGGGAGGGAGAGGGTTTTAGAGGGAATCTCTTCCACATGTCACCTTGGATCACTTGAGTGAGGCTCTAACTTGGGCTGAAGAAACCACGAGGACTACAGGCAGTGGAAAAGCAGAAAACCAAACAGGAGAGAGAATGGATCCACTTGCCTTCTGTCTTCCAACCCTTAGTTACCCCCATTCCTGGGGTGGAATGTAGTCTGGATTCCCAGGAAGGAGGGGCTGCTTCCCAGAGGGCAAAGAGGTAGCAGAGCTTGGGATGTCTGGTAGGCAGGAAGAAGGCGAAGACGATACACGGAGGATATCTGCAGTTGTGCAATAGCTGCTTTAGTCTGGTAAGATTCTGTCTATAGGTGGAAATCAATAAAGGAAACTACTCGGAAGTAACTCCACATGTCGTTCTTGGTTCTTGGGCCCAACATCAGTTTTTCGAGACCAAAGCAACTATCTGCATAACTACAGTTCTATTCTGGGAACTGCTATTGAGGAGCTGCTTTAACCCTCTTCCTGCCAATCAAACTTTCCAAGCTCCGATTTATACTTATACCATCTTTCCTTCCTTCCTTCCTTCCTTCCTTCCTTCCTTCCTTCCTTCCTTCCTTCCTTCCTTCCTTCCTTCCTTCCTTCCTTCCTCTTTCCTTCCTTCCTTCCTTCCCTTCCTTCCTCTTTCCCTTTCCCCATTTTCTTTTTCTTTCTCTTTTTTTCTTTTTCTTTTTTTTCTCTTTCTCTTTTCTTTCTTTCTTTTTTTTCTTTCTTTCTTTCTTTCTTTCTTTCTTTCTTCTTTCTCTCTCTCTCTCTTTTTCTTTCTTTTCTTCTTTTCTTCTTTCTTTCTCTCTCCTGAAAAGAAGAGCTGGGGGGAGGGTTCAAGGGCCTTGCCAATTATCCAAAATAATAAGGGGTGTTGCCTCTTTTCAGCATAAAAGGAGTGGCAGGAGCTTTTGTGTGTGCTCTGAATGGAGACAGCTGGAGGCATTGTACAGAGTAGGGTGTACATTGGAAGCCATGGAAAACTCAAATTAAACCCAGTGGGGAAATCAGGGTAGCGCGCCAGAGATCTTGTCGATTATAAGGGTTGCCAAGCATGGGCCAGACAGCCTGTCTCTCTGGATAGCTCTTTTTTTCTGGAAATAAATCTTCAGAATATAATGACAGGAGGACAGACATGTCCTCCTAGGCTGGGATATGAATGCACAACGGTTGGCAAAGTACAGCCCATTCTTGGTCTTGCTATCTAACTGCCAAAGTGCTGATCATGGGGATGAAATGAGAAGAAGGAGCAACTGGGATCACAAGAGCACCTGGAAGGAAGGTGGGATACCGATTTAAGGACTACAACCAGTGGTGGGATTCAGCCGCTTCGCACCACTTTGGCAGAACCGGTAGCTAATTTTTTGTTGCCCAGGCCCAGAATGGACTTCCGGAAGCGGCATCCACGCAGAGAACCGGTGGTTCACCTATTTGAATCCCACCACTGAGTTCAACAAATATCGATCAATACAGGCAGTCCTGAACATACGACCGCTATTGACCCCCAAAGCTTCTGTTGCTAAGCGAGACAGTTGTTGAGTGAATTTTGCCCCATTTTATGCCTTTTCTTGCCGCAGTTGTTAAGTGAGTCATTGCAGTTGTGAAATTAGTAATACGGTTGTGAAGTGAATCTGGCTTCCCCATGGACTCTGCTTGTCCGAAGGGTGAAAAAGGTGATCACGTGACCTTGGGATACTGCAATTGTCGTAAATAGGAGGGAGTTGCCCACTTTGATCATGTGACCGTGGGGATGCTGCAACGGTCCTAAGTGTGAAAACAGACATACGTCACTTGTTTCAGTGCTGTTGTAACTTCAAACAGTCACTAGGTGAACTGTAGTAAGTCAAGGGCTACTTGCAAAGAATGCCTTGCAACAGAGCAAGCACACTCTTGCTTGCACTCAGAACGCCCAAGAGAAGAACTAGAGATATGATAGCAGTCTTCCAATATTTGAGGGGTTGCGACAGAGAAGAAGGCTGGAGCCAGTGGTGGGATTCAGCCGGTTCGCACCTCTTCAGCAGAACCGGTAGCTAATTTTTTGTTGCCCAGGCCCAGAATGGACTTCTGGAAGCGGCATCCACACAGAGAGAACCGATTGTTCACATATTTGAATCCCATCACTGGCTGGAGCCGTTCTCCAAAGCACTTGGGGGCAGGACAAGATGCAACAGGTGGAAGGTTATCAAAGAGAGATTCAACCTGGAATTAAGGAGAAATTTCCTGACAGTGAGAACAATTATCAGTGGAACGACTTGCCTCCAGAAGTTGTGGGTGCTCCATCCCTGGAGGTTTTCAAGAAGAGGTTGGACAGCCATTTGCCCAAAATGATATAAGCTCTCCTGCTCGAGACTAGAAGATCCCTAAGGTTCCTTCCAACCCTGTTATGCTATGTTCTATGTTCTTTTCATCTAGTGCCTGCTGCCGCCTGGGATCACCGCCTCTCTGTCCAGAATTGGCCCCACAGAGCAATTCCAAAAGTTGGTTAGCTGACAGCACAGAAGGCTAGTTGATTCTGCTTTCCTAATCAATAAAGCAGTATTTCTCAACCTCCGCAACTTGAAGACGGGTGGACTTCAACTTCCAGAAGCCTACTAGGGAATTCTGGGAGTTGAAGTCCACCTATCTTCAAGTTGCCAAAGTTGAGAAACGCTGCAGTAAAATGTGCAATTAATGTCTTAAAGGCCTCCTTCTCTCAAGAGTACTGAAACTCTGCCTATTGCCAGGATGAAGTGTGCAACAGGGGCCAAGCCTTCTTTCTCCATATGAGGCCACCACCAAAGCAGATGAAAGGTTATCTCCAGCACAGGAGTTATCTGTGAACTTTCCAGACCACCACGTCCAAATCCCATGACTTCAGGAGCAGCCAAAATACCTGGAAGGGTTGAGTTTTGCTTGGGGTTCCAGATGTTTCCCCCCCCCCAAGTGTCTGTAAATATACCCCAGTCGATATTTAAACTTAGGTTTGGACAGACCAATAAGCTGAGATTTGACTGATGGAAGAAATCACTCTGGGAGATTTCCAAAAATTACATGAGCAACAAAGTCCAAATATCAACAAGCACCACGATGCCAACTAGAACAGAGGAACTGCAGGCATTGGGCAACCCCTCATCCACTGCCAAATGTCAAAGAAGGCAGACAAAAATCTGGGTTTGGGAAACTTGTCAGCGCAACCTAATCTGATTTTGATTGATAAGATTGATTAGGTCTCCTCAGATTGTTTTTTGTTTATTACATAGATATTCTCCATGGTGATGTATCACCATAGAATCACATAAATGTAGAATCATTATATAATAATATATTAATAATTATTAATAATATATTATTATATAATAATAATAGAATCACAGAGTCTCAACTTCTATTTTGTTTGTTTTTCTGATCACCATATTATAAAAACAATGTTGAGAATCTGGAAAGAGTGCAGAGAAGAGCAACAAAGATGATCAGGGGGCTGGAGGCTAAAACATACAAAGAACGGTTGCAGGAATTGGATATGCCTAGTTTAATGAAAAGAAAAACTTGGGATGACAAGATGGCAGTCTTCCAATATTTGAGGGGCTGCCACAAAGAAGAGGGAGTCAACCTATTTTTCAAAGCATCAGAAGGCAAGGCAAGTTTTGCAATAAGGCAATGCAAAGCAAATCATGGACTCTTAGCGTTGGAAGGTCATCTAGTCCAACCCCTTGCTCACTGCAGGATCTAGACCATATCTTTAACAGATGACCATCCAGCCTTTATCTGAAGGTATTGAGGGAAGAACTCACCATTTCATGCAGCAGCTTGCTCAAATGGCTGACAGCTCGTAGAATAAAAAAGTTCCTTCTGTTATCCAGCTGAAACTTTTTGTCATTTTTAACCCACTGAGTCTGGTCCAGCCCTCTGTGGCGCTACAGAATGGGCCCACTCCTTATTCTTTATGACAGGCCTTCAAATATTTGAATTCATATCTTCCCTCTGTTATTGTTTTTAACCTGAATGTTCTCTGATCTTTTGTTCCTTACAGAACTTGATTTCTAACCTCTTCGCCATTTTAGTAGCTCCCCTTTCTTCTGAACTTGATCCAATTGTCCATCTTGATGTCTTCTGTCCAGAACAGGATGCAAGACTCTTAAACAGGGTCTGAACCAGGTAGAGGGGACTATGACTTCCTAAGATCTGAAATTTCTGTTAATGCACCCCAAAATGGATCTTGTCAGATCAACAACTGTATGAGAAGTGCCAGCTTACATCTGTTTAAAAAGAAAACTTACGTCCCTTTCAGATGTACCATTTTGGTCACCACGATGTAAAAAAGATGCTGAGACTCTAGAAAGAATACAGAGAAGAGCAACAAAGATGATCAGAAGACTGGAGGCTAAAACATATAAGGAACGGTTGCTGGAATTGGGTATGTCTAGTCTAATGAAGAGAAGGACGAGGGGGGACATGATAGCAGCGTTCCAATATCTCAGGGGCTTCCCCAAAGAAGAGGGGGGTCCACCTATTCTCCAAAGCCCCTGAAGGCAGGACAAGAAGCAACGGATGGAAACTAAGCAAGGAGAAAAGCAACTTAGAACCAAGGAGAAATTTCCTGACAGTTAGAACACTTAGCCAGTGGAACAACCTGCCTCCAGAAACTGGGAATGCTGCAACAGTGAAAGTTTTTAAGAAGAGATTGGACATCCATTTGTCTGAAATGGTATAGAGTTTCCTGCCTGAGCAGGGGGTTGGACTAGAAGACCTCCAAGGTCCCTTCCAACTCTATTATTATGATTATGATTTTATAGTTTAGTGTGACGTATAAACCCTGTCCAATGCGCACGCACTCACCTGAGGGTAAGCCCCATTGAACAGAACACAAAAGATGTAAGACTGAAGTGGATTATGGAATTCATAATAATCCAGTTGCCTCAAAAGAGCCTTGTCTGGTTTGATGCTCTCCAGAAGGGGTAAACACAATTTATAATTCCAGGAGCTCTAATCCCATTAATCTGGAAGGCATCGGGTTCAACAAGGCTGCCCTAGAAAGATGACCTTGTTGGAGCATGCCCAGCTCATGTGCCAAGAGCAGGCTGGACAACGTGCAATTGAACAAACAAGAGTTCCTCAACTAGATTGTTTCAAAAGGACACAAAACCTCCTTACTCTGGATACAGGTAGTTTTCCACTTACAACAGTTCATTTAGTGACCATTTGAAGTTACAATGGCAATGAAAAAAACGGTCATTTTTCACACTTACGACCGTTGCAGCATCTTCATGGTCACGTGCTCAAAATTCAGACGCTTGACAACATGTTTATGACGGTCGCCGTGTCCCAGACTCAGGTGATCCCCTTTTGCAACCTTCTGACAAGCAAAGCTAATGGGGAAGCCAGATTCACTTAACAACTGTGTTACTAACTTAACAGCTGTGGGAAGTCAGCCCCCCAGAGAAGGAAATATTAAAAGGGCAGAAAAATAGATTTTCTCAAAGGATCTTAAAGAGGCAGAAAAGCATGCCCAGTTTTTCTTAATAGCCCCGAGTCGCCCTCCCCCAAGCAGAAACCAGCTCTGTAGAAATGCAGATGTAAATAATTCAGGAAGGTTGGAGGCCCCCAGCTAGAAGCTTAGGAAGACAAAGACACCTAAAATCTACATACCCCACCCAAACTCTAAGACACGACATAATAGGATTAACCCACAGATGTCAAAGGGGCACACTCAGACTCAGGTCAAAGTTCATGCGACAGGAACAACTCCAAACAAAAGGCTCCAGACGGTATAAAAACCCACTCCCTACATGTGCTCACTCTCTTTTCTTCCAGAGCCATCTTTCTGTCTGGCTCTCTTCAATAAACTGCAACCTTCTTTCTAAAGCAGTCGCCATGTTGTTTATTCCCAGCTTGGACTGAACCATGATGAAGACTTTTCCTTCAACACAGCTGCAGTGATTCACTTAACAACTGTGGCAAGAAAGGTCGTAAAATGGGGCAAAACTCATTTAGCAAATGTCTCACTTAGCAACAGAAATTTTGGGCTATCTGTATTTTGCTTCGATGGCAAGAAAAATCTCACTGTCACATCAGCTCCATTTGGGCAAACTGCAATGCCCCCAAAAGATTTGTTTTCCTTCATCCCAATCAGTTCTAGACATGAAGCCACTCACCTTTAGTGCAAAGCTCTGTATTTTTTTAATTCCAATATCCCAAGCCTATCTAAGTTTGTTGCAAAACGTCTCTTGGTTAGCAAACAAATGGAAGGGAAAAACACAAATGAATCGTTGAACGAATCGATACTACTTCCTCCGTTTTCTTTCTTCTTTGTTAAGTTTTTATTTTCTCTTTAAAGCTATTAATAAAAATTAAAAAAAAAAAGAATAAATCAACCCAGAGTTCTCACCAAATGACCAGGCTCAAATTAATCTACTTTGGACACGTTATGCAAAGACCCACTTCTACGGCGAAACCTCTGATGCCGGGAAAGAAAAGACGAAAATGACCAACACCCAGATGAATAGAGTCAGTTACGGTGGTGATGGAAGACCTGAATGACCAGGTCTTGGAGACAGATCATTCTGGAGAAGTCTATCTGGTCATTAAGTGACAACACATCCTCAGTCATGGCTCATCACCAATCAATCAACGCAAAGACTTGTCTTCCTTGAGAAGTCCATAATGCTTGGAAAGATGGAAGGAAAGAGAAGAAGAGGATGACTTGCAGAAGGTGGGTGGACTCAGTTGCTGTGGTGATGAGGACACCATGGGAAGATCAGAAAGAGCAGGTTAGGGATAGATCACCACGGAGAAAATCTATCTATATCAGGGGCCTTCAAACTTGGCAACTTTAAGACTTTAAGGGCTGGCTGAGGAATTCTGGGAGTTGAAGTCCACAAGTCTTAAAGTTGCCAAGTTTGAAGACGCCTGATCTATATGGTTGCTAGGAAACAACACTGGGTTGAAGGCACATAAGCAGCCAGTCAGTCAGTCAGTCATCACCCAGCCATTAGAAAGACTGTAAGTTGAAGATTTCCTGTTCAATTAAATCACAGATGTCAAGGATATTTTTTAAATTTTATTTTCATGCTGGAAATGAATCTTTCCATTTCAGAAAAGAGTCAGCAGATACTTGTAAGAACTGGGAAGAGGGTTTTTTTTTTGTTGCTGTTGCTGCAAATAGCTTAGGCCACGATTGAAATTCTAGCACTGTACAAACAGCATGGAAACATGGGAAGGTGCTGAGTCATGAAATGGCCGAGTCTGATCTTACATTTCAATTTCACTTTGAATTCCACAGAAAGAATTTGCACACTCTCTCCTGAATGGAAAATAGAATAGAATAGAGCTGGAAGGGACCTTGGAGGTCTTCTAGTCCAGCCCCCTCCTTAAGCAGGAGAACCTACACCAGTGATGGCGAACCTTTTAGAGACCAAGTGCCCAAACTGCAACCCCAAACCCACTTATGCAGCGTCGAGTGCCGGGTGGGCGTGGCCCATTGGCTGGGCGTGGCTGCGGTGGTAACGGCAGACAGGGTGGGACTAAAAAGTTCAATCAATCAATTCCAACTTTGCAAGATCTTTTTCCCGTGAGAAGTTGAAATTGACTGATTGAACCTTTTTTTTTTTTTTTGCACACGGCCTAAAGCGAAAAGGTTTTATAAAACCCAGCTGAAGGCCTAGGACTGGGGCGACGGCGCGCGTGCCCACAGAGAGGGCTCTGAGTGCCGCCTCTGGCACCCGTGCCATAGGTTCGCCACCACTGACTTACACCATCAGAGCTGACGATATTACCTAGTTGGGTAATGAAACATCTGCAAAAAACCCCACCAAAGTCAGAGAGTAGCAGACAAAGAACTGTACTTCTTCAATTAGCTTGCATTGGAGAGACTGCCTCCAACTGACCTTCATAGGTTTTGGGGAGGGTCCCCATTTATTTGTGGCTGTAAATTTCAAAATTATACAGCCACAACATAAAAATAATCTGGAACCTGTTATTTGCTTCCGAGTCCAACTCAAAAGCGTTGTTGATTAACTTTTCAAACTTTGTATACCTTGGAACTTACAATATCTCCTGGAATCTCTCTTCCTAGTAGAATATTTGTTAACATTAACTTGCCAAAGTATCTGAACTACATTACTGTTTATTTAAAGCTTGCTTTTTTTTTTTTTTTTTTTCATTCTGCCCAGCGGAAACTCAGGCTTAGTCTGCAGAAGCTGGCAACATCCTCACTCTCAGCCTTATAAACAGATACAACACAACAGAAGAGATTGTGGAAGAAAACAAGTTCAGCTTGCCCGTTTAAAAAATACAGGTAGTCCCTGAATTATGACCACAGTTGGAATTGGAACGTTTGGCACGAAGTCATGTGGTCATTAAGTGAGTCGTCATGTGACCCTGACAGATTTTATGACCTTTTTCCCATGTTCATTCAGCAAACTTGGCTTCTCCCCATTGGCCTGGCTGGTTGGAATCCAGCTGAGAAGATTGCAAATGGTGATCGTGTGATCCCAGGACGCTGCAACCATTGTACATACTGCCGGTTGCCAAGGGTTCAGATTGTGATTGTGTGGCCACAGGAACACTGTGAGTCGTAAGGGTGAGGACTGGTCCTCAGTCACTTTTTCAGCACTATTGTAACTTTGAACAGTTGCTAAACAAATGGTTGTAAATCGAGGAATATTTTGTCTCCTGTGGAGTGGTTAGCAGCATCAGGTTTCTGGGTGTGCAGCTACCGAGTAGGCTGGCTTGGTCGCTCAACAGTGAGACATTGGTGAAGTGGACACTTTTCTACATCGCAGAAGAAAAGTACATCCTCATTCCCCTGTCCTTACCACTTTATATCTATAGAGGGATGATTGAAAGCATCCTGTCATATTGCATTAGAGTCTGGTTTGGAAGCATCACTACTTCGGACAAGAAGGCGGTGCAGAGAGTGGTGAGGACGGCAGAAAAGATTATTGGAAGTTCACTTGCTTCTATCCAGGACCCAGCATATAAGCGATGCTTGAGCTGGGTCCACAGGATTGTCTGGGACGCTACACATGCTCTCCACAACCTGTTTTCCTTGTTACCTTCTGGGAGGAGGGGGCTTCGTGGTATCCGAAGCAGAACATCCAGATTCAGTCGCAGTTTTGTCCCATATAGCATCAACCCTGTGAACTCTCAAGCTTCCTCTTTCCACTATGTGTTCAAAATGAACAATGATTCATATTTATATGTAAATATATATGAGGTATACGTGTGTGTGTGTGTAGCAGGTGTATATGTGTGTTATGTATGTGTATTGATAGAAATATACTTTCTTTTGAGAGCAGGCAACGGAATTTCATTTTTAATGTGGACCAGTGTGCTCACAGTAAAAAAAAAAATGACAATAAAGATCATCTTATCTTATCTGGTCAAAGGTGACAATTCAAGATAGTCAAAAGCAGCACAGATGGTGGAATTGTCATTGTTGCCTTGCCTGAGACATAAAACCAGGAAGAATGGACTCGTTTGACTTCTCTTGATGATGAGATATCCAGTCGCTGTTAGTGCCACCAAAGTGAGCTGTGAAGATTTTTTTCAACACCAGCTCAGGAATTTCACACAGCGAGACAGGATTATGACTGCATGCTTATTGCTCTGTCCAGCACTGGCTTAAGCCTCAGATAGATTACCTTAAGGTTTTACATCTCCTGGCTCAGTCATGCTGTGCCAGGAAGCACAATCCAAGCCCTAGCATTTCCCCCAAGGAGACCCCCCCCCATCTACCCACTCAGGCTTTCCTTCCACCCTTGCCGAATTCTGTTTATTCAGAAGTTGAGAGGGGATGGAAGAGGTCAAGACATCCTTCAATGAAGTCGGATCCATGGGCTCCTGGAAAAGGCAATGGAAGACCATGTCCCTACTGCGGCCAACAGGGGTATCCGTGAGGAGGGAGGTCAAAAAAGCCAAGATGGAGGCCACAATCGCCATGATTTTGACAGACGTAAAAGGGGGCAAGGCTTTGATTGCACCAATGGTGGCTTTTTTTGACTCCTCCACGCAAAGATACCCCTGGTGATCACGGAAAAGTTGTGCCACGCTTGTAAGTGTTGTGAGAGGGTAGTATAATTGTGTGTTAAACAAACAAACAAAAGAAAATGGCAAGGTTACCAAAATGGCACGGAATCATCCATGCAATGACTTAAAAGGTACAAAGAGAACTTTTTTTAAAAAAAAAACAAACCCAAAATATTTGGCACAAATCGCTGGCAGCCCTGGCTTCTGAAATGCTCAGTGGGCTGGGTTGCAAAATATGCAGTTGGGCGATCACCCCAAAATCCCAGGGTTGTGGGGGAAGAAGAGAAAGAGGAAGCGGGAGAGATGAGGAAGGGGAAAAGGGAAAGAGAAGGGAACAGACAGAGAAAGAGGAGGGGAGGAGGAGGGAGAGAAAAGAAGAGAAGGGGAAGGGAAGAGTTTGAAAACAGAAAAGGAAGAAGGGTGGGAGGAAGGAAAGGAGAAGAGAATAAAAAAGAGAAAGGGAAGGGAAACGAGGAAGGGAGGAGGAGAGGAAAAGAGAGGGGGGAGGGGAAGAGGAGGGAAGGAGGAAAAAGAAGAGAAGAGATTGAGAGGGAAGGGGGAGAGGAAAGAAAGAAGAGAATAAAAAAGAGAAAGGGGAGGGAAAGGAGAAGAGGAGGGGAAGAAGAAAAGGAGAGAGAAGAGACTGAGAAAGAAAGAGAGAGGGAAGAGGGAGGGGGAAAAGGAAGAGAAGAGAATAAAAAAGAGAAAGGGGAGGAAAAGGAGAAGAGAAGAGATTGAGAAAGAGAAAGGGAAGAAGAAGGGGGAAAAGGAAGAAAAGAGAGCAAGAAAGAGAAAGGGATGGAGAGGGGGAAGGGGAGAGAAGACGACAGGGGCCAGATGCTTACCAAGCACGTGGCCTATTGGTGACCTCGGGAGTGTCCAGAAACCGGCCCATTATCCCCCCGCTGATCCCCCCGTCCGTCTGGCCGATCAGGCCCCCCTCCGGATCGCCGCTCCGCCCCGAAGCCGCCGCCCAGCCCGGGAGCATCAGCAGCGCTCCGCTTACCCCTCCGGGCGTTCCGGGGTGGGGTGGGGTGGGGGGCGCGGCGGCAGGCAAGGCAGGAGGGGGGGCTTCTGCCCCAGGCTCGGAACGGCCGCCGTCCCGCAGCCGGAGAGTTTCGCAGCCTCCTGCTCGAACCCCCCCCCTCCATCCATCCCCCCCCCCGCTTCTTCCCAAACGGCCCCTCGCCCAAAGCGCCGCCGGGAAAGCGGGCGGGCGGGAGGAGCCGGCGCGGCTTTTCCCCTCCATTCATAAAACGAGCCGGCGGGTGGGAAAGTGCTGAGTCACGCGCCTGGGAGATTTGCCTAGCCCCGCCCCCGCCGGGCCCAAGCCCCGCCCCTTCGCGCTGCGGCTGCCGCCCCCCCGCCCCCGCCTGTAAATTACTGTATATTTAAGCGGCGGCGGCTGCAGCGAGGATCCGCGGAGCGTCTGGAAGGCGACTGGAGTGTCCGGCGACTCCGGGTTCGTCTGGGCGAAGCGTCCGCGGGGCTTTCTGGAACTCTGCAGCGGGTCTGTTCCTCCGGTAAGCAAGGCAGCGCTGTCCCCGCCGTCCGTAAGCCAGGGCGCCCATCGGGGACGCTGGAGAGGCGTCGCTTGCGCTTGGCACCGGCTGTATGACTCGCGAGAACGCGGCGTGCCTGCGAGCCTGCCCTTCTCCAACCGGGCGCCCTGCCGCGGAATTCGGCGCGCCGCTTTTGGGGGTGGGGGGTGGGGGTCTTTGACACGGGCAGCCCTTAAAGGCGTGGGATTAAAAACCGGGGTTTACTGCCCACTAAGGCAAAAAGCTGGTTTGGAAGGGTGCAAACGCCTACAGCAGAAATGTCCAACTTTGGCAACTTTTAAGACTTGTGGACTTCAACTCCCAGAATTCCCCAACCAGGCATGGGGAATTCTGGGAGTTGAAGCCCACAAGTGTTAAAAGCTGCCAAAGTTTGGACATTTCTGCTCTATGCCTTTGCACCCTTTCAAACCAGCCCCCTTTCAAAAGCTGGCTTGAAAGGGTGCCAATGCATAGAGCAGAAATGTCCAACTTTGGCAACTTTTAACACTTGTGGACTTCAACTCCCAGAATTCCCCGCGGCTGGCTGGGGAATTCTGGGAGTTGAAGCCCACAAGTGTTAAAAGCTGCCAAAGTGGGACGTTTCTGCTCTATGCATTTGCACCCTTTCAAACCAGCCCCCTTTCAAAAGCTGGTTTGAAAGGGTGCACATGCATAGAGCAGAAATGTCCAACCGTGGCAACTTGTTAAACACTTGTGGACTTCAACTCCCAGCATTCCCCATGGCTGGTTGGGGAATGCTGGGAGTTGAAGCCCACAAGGGTTGAAACGTTGCCAAGGTTGGATACCCCTGCTACAGGAATAATAGTTTGAAGCTTGGGGCACGGGAAAGACTTGTTATGCACGTTTGTGAATGCTTAATAGACTTGCTTGTGTGCCTGCAAGGTGAAAGTACTTTGAAAAGTAGCCATTGCAATAAGTAATTAAATACTTTTGAATGGGTTGCCTTCTCTTGGCTCAGCAAGCACGCTCAGGGACAAGGCATTGTGGGTGTTGTAGTTCTGAAATTCTAGAAGGCACCAGTCGCTGGTCCCCAGGATCAACTTGGCGACAGTCTGTGCTTTGAAACCGCTCCAGCGAGCGGCATGTGTGGGATGATGGCCCAGCCAAGAATATTATGTAATGTTGCGCCTGCAGCAAGAGAGGAATGCTCAGAGGGGACGGGCTGATCAGTAAAAGAAAGAGAGAGAGAGAGAGAAGAAGAAAAAGGAGTGGAAAGATACTAGGCAAGGGAACCAGCCAACTGATCAAAAGTGGCTTTTCAGGGGAAAAAAACTTTTGAGAAGTTCTTCAGAGCAATGTTTACGGTGTCCTGGGCTGTTTCTGAGTAAAGAATGTTAGCTTTTAGCAAGCTTTTCTTTGCCCCGAAAATTGTGAATTTCATGGGCCAAGGCAAGGAAGAAAAAGCAGGTGCATTTGGCACTGGGGTCATCAATACATACTAGCTCTTGTGGGGGATTAAAAGTGGTTAAGGCACCAGGCTAAAAACCAGGAGACCGTGAGTTCTAGTCCCGCCTTAGACATGAAAGCTGGCTGGGTGACTTTGGGCCAATCAACAGGAGGCTGTGGGTTCTAGTCCTGCCTTGGACATGAAAGCCATTTGGGTGACTTTGGGTCAATCACCAGTAGATAAAGAGTCCTAGTCCCGCCTTAGACATGAAAGCTGGCTGGGTGACTTTGGGCCAATTACCAGGAGGCTGTGGGTTCTAGTCCTGCCTTAGGCATGAAAGCTGGCTGAGTAACTTTGAGCTAGTCCCTCTCTCTCAACCCAGCCTGCCTCCCAGGGATGATGATGTGGGGAAAACAGAAGAAGGAAAGTGGGTTGGATATATTTGCCACTTTGATTATTAGTAAAAATAATAAAGGCTGGATATAAAAAAATTAATGCATATGCTGGGCTGATCAATAGATCTGGATTCTGCTCCCTTGGATCTGAGCATTCTTTCCATTCATAAACCAGCCTTAGCCATCCTCCACAGGCTAGCAGTTTTTCTGAACCCAACCAGCAGGTGAGCCAGGTTGTAGGCTCCAGGGTGACAGCAAACACAATTCCCACAGTCTTGTTAAACATTTAAAGCGGCCACATACACAAAGGCCGCGCTGTACATTTGATATCTAATGTTTTGTTCTGGTTTGTTTCCAAGGGATTTGAATCCTCACGTCCTGCAAACTCTTGGTACCAGGCGTACTTTAGGCGTAGTTTGGCACCTAACGAAAACTAAGATCTTTTCCAAGCCACTCTGAAAAAAAAAAATCTGCTTTCAACAGACTTGATGGCAGGTTTTTCTTCTTTGTTTCGGTATCTGTTACTCTTCCCCATCAGTTCTGGGAAGTTAGCACCAGCTTTCTTAGATAACTGCTGCCGGCACCAGCAGCTTCACAGGCCCACTGATAAAAATACTCCCTGACGTGGGGGCATTTTTACTCTTTCCAGGCCAAAGAAGTGTTAGAAATCAATTAGGTAAAGGAACTTTATGCTCTCTTTCTCAAAGCAGAAGAGAGGTCAGGTTTATAGTTGATACGACAGGAGAAACCCACAAAAGGCATCATTCCAACATAAAAAATGATCTAGCTAGGAATAGGAGAGGGAAGGAGGGAAGGAGGCAGAGAGAGAGAGAGAGAGGTACAGAGAGAATTTTCCCAGGAGATCCCTACACAGGAAGTCCTTGACTTACGACCCCAATTGAGCCCCAAATTTCTGTGGCTAAGCAAGAGAGTTAAGTGAGTTTTGCCCCATTTTATGACCTTCCTTGCCACAGTTGTTAAGTGAATCACTGCAGTTATTACACGGTTTCCCCACTGACTTTGCTTGTCAGAAGGTTGCAAAAGGTGATCCCTGGATGTTGCTACCGTCATAAATATGAGTCAGTTACCAAGCATCTGAATGTTTATTACGTGGCCACAGGAATACTGTAATGCAGGGGTGTCAAACTCGCAACGTCACAGGACGGTTTGCGACGTATCGCGACTTTTTTTTTGCCATTGCCAGCAATGGGGTGTGCGCGGGTTTTGCTACGGTTGTGTGGGCCGGCGTTTTGGACACCCGTGCGTAATTGGGTGTTAAGTGCAAAACATGGTCATAAGGTCACTTTTTTTCAGGCCGTTGTAACTTTGAACGGTCATTAAATGAACATTTGTTAAGTTGAAGATACCTGTAGGATAATCGGTTGACCAGTGGCTCAGATGTTGCTGATTTCTCCATATAAGTCCTCCCTTCCTGGTCACATGACTCAAAACGGGAAGGAGTTCCAGAAACCCTACTTTGCAAGATTTCCCTGGCTTGTTTTCGAGGATTTGTGTGAAGTGGTTGAATTGAGCCTCATTAATCCTATAATGCAGTGTTTCTCAGCTTTGACAGCTGAAGATGTGTGGACTTCAATTCCCAGAATTCCCCAGCCATGTAACTATCTTTACTTAATGTTGTTATAAATACGATCTACACTGGCATCGGCCACTGCAGGCATCATAGCCCACCAGGCTTACCAATTTAAAGCCTTCTGTCTTCCCTTCTTCTTTTCGTTTGTGTTTCAAGTCTTCAATTTCTTCCATGCTTTTCACGTTTGTTTTCTTAGGGGTGAATTTCACCCCCGTCTGGCACTGGCTAAGTAAAGTGTACAATTTAAGTCTTTTGGCCATTGAAAGCAGTTTATACAGAGGAACCATTAGGGATGATGTTCCCCTTTTCCATCACCAGAAGCATGGGGTGAACATCTGGGACTCCAGAGAGAGCCTCTGAACAGCTAAGCGTGACAATCTGGTGGATAAATCTGTCAGTTCTCTTTTTCCTACGTTTCTCTCGGTAGTTTGTCTCAAGTTAGGTCAGATTGGGGAAGTTCTTTTTTTTTTAAAAAAAAAGGAAAGTGTGTGACATTGCCAACCCATTTTTAAAGATGCAGTGGTTCGTACATGAGATGCTCCCGATTTCTGAGGAAAACCTGTGTCTGTCAGAGACCTTATTTTGCAACATATGCGAACAACACGCAACGCCCTCTTCCAGCAGAAATGTATCTTCAACCTTGTTGTGGTAGCAAGTGGGAGGCGTTTGCCTTGTGAATATCATTTCTAAATGAATAGTCCTGCTTGGCAGCCTGGATCTAGTTCTGTTTCAGACTACAATCTATAATTCCCAATCAGCCGATCATGCAGGCTGGAGATATTATTCAAACATATCTGGAGAATATCAGGTGGAAGGTAAACAAACTGACCAGTATGGACATGAAGACAAATGTCACACACAGAATTGAGGCAGAAGAAAATAATAATAATAATAATAATAATAATATAATAATAATAATAACAACAACAACGATAATGATAAATGATAATGATAATAATGATGATGATGTGTGGAAGGGACCTCGGAGGATCTAGTCCAACCCCCTGCTCAGCAGGAAACCCTATATCATTTCAGACAAAATGGCGTCCAGTCTCTTCTTAAAAATTCCAGTTTGGAGCATTCACGTTTCTGGAGGCAGGTTGTCCACTGGTTAATTGTTCTAACTGTCAGGAAGTTTCTCTTAGTTCTAGGTTGCTTCTCTCTTGATTAGTTTCCATCCGTTGCTTCTTGTCCTGCCTTTCAGGCGCTTTGGAGAATAGCTTGACTCCCTCTTCTTTGGGGCAGCCCCTGAGATATTGGAATACTGCTCTCATGTCACCCCTGGTCCTTCTCTTCATTAAACTAGACATACCCAATTCCAACCCATGTTGGCTTTTAGTAATGACTTTGTTTGCCTCTAGGTGTTCGCCGAACCCTTTAAATTCTCAGTTGTTGAATATTTGCTAAGGTCTTGTGTTCAGTAAGCTGCCTTCTAATTAGTAGTTAATCACTGACATGAAATTTGAAAATATAGGTGGTACTGTTTGGCACTGTTTTTTCCAGCGGATGTGCTCGAAGCAGCCTTGCAATCTGGGGAGAGTCCCCTCCCATCTCCTCCCTTTCTTCTCCCTTACAATGATGGTACCAAGTTGTGAAAAGTGTTTAGAGGGTGTGAAACAGAACACTTCCATCCTGGGACTGGGCGCGCAGTTTCCGCATCCTTAAAGGCAAACTTGGGGATGGCCTGAAAAACCCGCTAAGCTTCTCTACTTTCTCGTTCAGTTGTCCGGTTTTTGAGTCTTTAGTTCCGTGCCACCTGCTTGGGGTGGGTGAGAGAAGCAATAATCCATACTGCAAATATTTGTGTGGCCTTCTCGTTACAGGCAGAATTGGAGGTCTTTGAACTCTGCTGGCAGAGCGAAAGAATAAGTCATGTTTCATGCACATCTGGAACAGAGCAACGCCAAACCTCTTCCCGTGGTGATTATAGGTAAGTCCCTCTGGGAAGTAACCGGCAGATACCAGCACAGTTATCTTCCCAAGCCAGCTTGCTCCTATCAGCCACAAGCTGCTGTACTTCCAAGAAGTATGATTAAAAAAGGAACATCTGTATTAATATTCTCTCTCTTTTCTCTCTCTCTTTCTCTCCCCCCCCTCTGTTTCCTGCACTTTGGGCCCTTCCTTCCTTCCTTCCTTCCTTCCTTCCTTCCTTCCTTCCTTCCTTCCTTCCTTCCTTCCTTCCCTCCCTCCCTCCCTCCCTCCCTCCTTCTTTCCTCTCTCTCCCTTCCTCTATTCCTTTCTCTCTCCTTCTACCCCTTTCCATTCTTTCCTTTCCTTTCCTTTCCTTTCCTTTCCTTTCCTTTCCTTTTGTTCCCTTCTCCATCCCTTCCTTTCCTTTCCTTTCCTTTCCTTTCCTTTCCTTTCCCTTCCTTTCCTTTCCTTCCTTTCCTTTCCTTTCCTTTCTTTCCTTTCCTTCCCTTCTCATCCTCCTTTCTTCCTTTCCTCCTTTCCTTTCCTTTCCTTCCTTCCTTTCTTTTGTTCCCTTCTCCATCCCTTCCTTTCTTCCTTTCCTTCCTTTCCTTCCTTCCTTCCTTTCCTTTCCTTTCCTTTCCTTTCCTTTCCTTTCCTTTCCTTTTGTTCCCTTCTCCATCCCTTCCTTTCCTTTCCTTTCCTTTCCTTTCCTTTCCTTTCCTTTCCTTTCCTTTCCTTTCCTTTCCTTTCCTTTCCTTTCGAAAAAAAAACCCTATCAACAAAAGAAACGTCTAGGGATCTCCTGCTTCCCTTCTGTGCCTTTTTTGTGTAAAATTTAAAATTTAAATTGAAAACGTAAAAAAAAAAATTGAAAACAAACCGCACGCCAGACAAGCTCAGAGTTGTAGATGTAACTGGTGAGTCTGTTTGCAGGGCAGGGAAGGGAGAAATATTGCAGTGGGAAAGCTGTATTATATCGGCTCTGTCCCATTTCCAGGAAGTCCTTCGCTTCCTTATTAAGTAGGAGTCAGCAGGGTGCTGCAGCTCCCTAAAACCCCAATGCAGTCCTAGGCTGCATCGACAACCATCAAGTTCACACGAGGTGGACAACCATTTGCCCGGAATGGCGTAGGATCTCCTGCTTGAGCAGGGGGTTAGACTAGAAGACCTCCAAGGTCCCTTCCCATCCTGTTACTCTGTATTCTGTATCTTTCTCCAGATAATGGAATTTTCCTACCTATAAATCGAGCATCAAAGTTCTGGAAGCTACAGAATGTCCTATTTTAGACCCTCTGGGACGAGTGCTTCAGCAGAAAAGAGCGTGCCTGTAATAGAGCCAGCCGAGAAGTTCGGGGGAAACTGCAGTTTCCAGCTGTATTTACAAGCTGGGGCCTGTGCCAGATAGAACAGAATCCTTCCCTCTCTTGCTGTGTCATGCTGACCGGCTCCTTTGCGTGTTACACAGCTCTGGCGCTTCCTTTTAAGCCACGAGGTTCCTCTTGCGGACAGTGACAGATGGTTCGTCTCAGCCGGTAGAATATCAATCTGGCAAGAAAGCAGCTCTAGCAAACGGAACAGTCTTCAGTTACCTTATCCAAAATAATTCCATTTGCAAATGTTCTCAGATCCAGCTGGTCCTCGACTTACCGCGGCTCGCTTAGTGACTGTTCAGAGTTACGACAACCACGGGAAAAAAAAAAAGCAGCTTATGACCGTTTTTCACACAACCGTTGCAGCATCGGCAGGGTCACGTAACCAAAATGTGGATGCTGGGCAACTGGTTCATACTTAACGACGGTTGTGGCAGCGTCCCCGGGGTCACGTGATCCCCTTTGGCGACCTTCTGACAAGCAAAGTCAAAGGGGAAGCCCGATTCACTTAACAACCGGGTTACTAACTTATCAACTGCAGTGATTCACTGAACAACTGTGGTGAAGAAATGTCGTAAAATGGGGCAAAATTTCACTTGACAAATGTCTCACTTAACAAGGCAATTGCGGTCATAAGTCAAGGACTACCCATATTTGCATGGGGCACTGGGACACTGAAATCTTCATAAATACTTTGCCAGTTACCAAACATCCAAATTTTAATCACGTAACCACAGGGATGCCGCAGTGGTCATAAGTGTGAAAAATGGTCATAAGTCACTTTTTTCTGATTCCAAAATAAATCCTAGTTGTTCAGCTGGAATACCTTCAGGCAGGCTAAGCCTGCAGCTTTGATTTGCCAGGGCTTGCCCTACAAAAGTCCCTTGTGTGTTTCTGGCTCAGCTCCTAGGTGTGAATTAACAGCTCTACAGCTTCGTAGCAAGCCAGACGGTTTCTAGGCACTTGGGTTCAGCCAACAACTGAAGTTTTATTTGGGTGGCCCTCGGCCATTAACTTCAAAACAAGCCCAGCGGAATTTTGTGTTGTTGTTTTTTTTTTTTTGCCGGTTGTGCAAAAAGAAATGGGGGAAGTCATAAATAAAACCCCGTGTTAAACAGGCACCTGCTTTTCCCAACAATGCAAATTCAGGCTTGCATCCGCTTTGCATACCCAACGGCAACTGAGTCACAATGAGGGTCCAGAGAAATTGGGGTGATGCAATACGGGTGGAAAATGGGAGGAAGAGGAAGGAGGAGTGTGAGGAATGTTTACCGCCTTGAGTTATTTATGAAAATGATAAAGGCGGGATGAAAACAAATAAATAACACATCCGGAGCTTGTAACCTTAGATGGATCCATTTGATTTCTGTCTTTCAGGAAATGGTCCCTCGGGGATCTGCTTATCCTACCTCTTGTCTGGCAACGTTCCCTACGTCAGAAGGAACTCCGTTCATCCTAATCCAATCTTGCAAAGGAAATTGGGAGAGACCCCAGAGGTTCCCATTGTAGATCAGGTTGGTACAGGACAGACCCCTGTGGGGCGGCCTTCCAATCAAGGGATTTGGCTGCAGAGAGACTCTTCCCTTTTGCAAAAACAAGAGGGCCACCCTTTAGCCCCAGGGTTTCATTATGGGTGGCAAACTCCTGTAGGTTTGCAATTGTATTATATAAATCTATATGTCCTGCAAGAGCAATTTGGTCTAATGATGATGCACCAGGCTAGAAAGCAGAAGACCCCCAAGTTCAGGTCTCAGTCATGGAAGCCGGCTGGGTGACCATCCCTCTCTCTCTCTCAGCCCAACCCACCTCACAGGGTTGTTGTTGTGGGGAAAATAGGAGGAGGGAAGTGTGTTTGGATATGTTCACTGTCTTGAGTTATTTGTAAAAATAATAAAGGTGGGAAACCAATTGATAAACAAAATTAATATTGGCTCTCTAGATGGAGGGTGTTTGATCTGACAATCCATGACCTTCA
Source organism: Azemiops feae (assembly GCA_023970755.1). Taxonomy (NCBI): domain Eukaryota; kingdom Metazoa; phylum Chordata; class Lepidosauria; order Squamata; family Viperidae; genus Azemiops; species Azemiops feae. The sequence goes on along the minus strand of JALGBA010004143.1, from coordinate 677,590 downwards.
ATTTAAGGCTGCATTGTGAGAGAGAGATGGTTGGATATTCCAAAGCCTGTGCAATAGATATGCCTCTTTGCAGTACAATTTTTTTTTCTATCTATCTATCTATCTATCTATCTATCTATCTATCTATCTATCTATCTATCTATCTATCTATCTATCTATCTATCTATCTATCTATCTATCTATCTATCTATCTATCTATCTATCTATCTATCATCTATCTATCTATCTATCTATCTATCTATCTATCATCTCTCTCTCTCTCTCTCTCTCTATCTGTCTGTCTCTCTTCTGTCTATATCTATCTGTCTCTCTTCTGTCTATATCTATCTGTCTCTGTCTCTCTCCTATCTCTGTCTATCATCTCTTATATCTCATCTCATCTCTCTCTCTAACTCTGTCTATCTGTCTCTATCATCTATCTGTCTCTCTATCTAATCTATCTAATCTATCTATCTATCTATCTATCTATCTATCTATCTATCTATCTATCTATCTATCTATCTATCTATCTATCTATCTATCTATCTATCTATCTATCTATCTATCTATCTATCTATCTATCTATCTATCTATCTATCTATCTATCTATCTATCTATCTATCTATCTATCTATCCAGATATAGATATATGGATATAGATATCTCGATAAGATATAGATATCTCGATATCGATAGAGAAATATATATATGGATACATATACATATACATACACATACACATATACATACATACGTACATACATACATACAGCCCACACATAGATATATATCCTCCCTGGTTTCTGCTGACAGGAGTGTGGGGAACCTGTGGCTCAGAAGGGTAATACAACTGCCTAACATGCAAGCTGCCCAGGTTCGAATCCCAGAGGGGTATGACTAGCTGATGAGAGCTAAAGAGCTTGAAATAGCTGTACTAGTCTCCCACTAACTCTTTGTCAGCCACAAAAATTTTGAATTTATAGTGTTCACAGTATGTGACGTCTGCCTGCAAAACAGGCTCCTAGATTGGAGCGAAAGGCAGAACAGACTGATTTATCCTATACTTGGTAGACCGGGTGCTCTAGCGCCCCCCCCCCACATGTGTGTGTGTGTATAGAGAGAGAAATAGATATATATATAGATATAAATATATAGATATAGATACGGGGTGTGTGTGTGTGTGTATTCAATATAATCTGAAGCAAGAATGAAAGCTTATCACCACTTAATCCATCCAGATCAGAGCAGTGCCCCAGACTCACGTTTTCAGTAGCTGTGGTAGGAATCCCCCATCAAGACCTCTTGTTTTTCCTACAGGATCTGGAGTATCTCTCTGAAGGTTTAGAGGGTCGATCTTCCAGCCCAGTGGCTCTCCTTTTCGATGCCCTTCTGCGTCCAGATACGGACTTTGGTGGGACAGCCGATTCTGTCCTCACCTGGTGGCATGAACCTGACCGAGCCATCCCTCATCTGGTTCTGGGCAAAACTTTCCCTGGAGGAGCTTGGCATGTAAGTGCAGCTCAAGATCTTAGCATGTATAAATGAAGGTACATAGGACATAGGATCCACAATTAACCAGTGGAAGGGCTTGCCTCCAGAGGTTTCGAGTGCTCCAACACTGGAGGTTTTTAAGAAGAGATTGGACAGCTCTTTATCTGAAATGGTATACAGTTTCCTGTATGAGGAGGGGGTTGGACTAGAAGATCTCTAAGGTCCCTTCCCACTCTGTTGTTCTGTTATCAGCTTTCCTTTGAGCAGAATGAATGAGAACTGGTGGTGGGGAAAAAAAGATTTTTTTTTTGCACCGTGCTGGTGTAAATCAAGTTAAAGCATAACCCAAGTTTCTAGAACCAGTCTGGGTCAAACTCGGTTAGTATGGGATGAATAGAAACGGTAAGCTGTTCAGAGTTTGATCCCTGAAGAATAATTAAATACTACAGACTCAAATTCAAAACGTTTCATGTTTTAACTCCGGCCTTAAGTAGAAGAGATCTGACTTAGTTCCAACCATTTTTTTAAAGTGTTGCAAGTTTGAAATAGTTGAATGTCAAGTTTGAAACAAGTATTTTGAATTTAAAATGGGTTCTTTCAAAGTTAGAGCATTCCTGGAATGGTTCAAACAGTGTCAAAAGGCTTCCAGTAAATTGGGGACATCTGCTGGAAGTTAGATAATACGGGGATGTTTTAGATTATGTATCTGCTGGACTTGCCATCCTGTTTTTTTTCTTTTTGAATAGTTTGCTTTTTGTTTCCTTTTGTTTATTATACTATTGTTTTCTTGCTTGGTGTATCGTAAGCCCCCAAATCAAATCAAAGATTAAATAAAATATTTCAAATATTAAACAGGGTGTTTTGCAGTTGAAATATTTTACATATTTCTATCAAAGAACTGCTAAATACGGTTGCAATTTCAATTTATCTACACTGTTCTTGTGTTAGTATATATATGCTTGCCTTATATTTATTGAAGTTGATTCTCCCAATGGCCAAAACAAAAAACCAACAACCTCACACTACCTAAAAAAATTGATATACAGTACAGATAGTCCTTGACTGACAACCAAAATTTCTGTTGTTAAGTGAGCCATTAGTTAAGTGAGTTTTGCCCCATTTTACGATCTTTCTTGCCTCTGTTGTTAAGTGAATCATGCAGTTGTTAAGTTAGTAACCCGGTTGTTAGGTGAATCTGGCTTCCCCCTTGACTTGGCTTGTCAGAAGGTTGCAAAAGGGGATCCCATGACTTCAGGACACAGCAACTGTCATAGATATGAATTTATCTGAATGTTGATCACCTGATCATGGGGATGCTGCAAAGGCCGTAACTTTGAAAAACGGTCATAAGTCACTTTTTGAACGGTCACTAAATGATCTGTTGTAAGTCGAGAACTACTTGTATTACAGAGAAGATGTGGCATCAGCTTAAAGAACTTGAAAATTTACACAAACTGAAATGGGTATAATTGTACAAATAAATACATGGCTATATTGAAAGTGAAATATCAGAGTCTAAAAACAAAAAAAACAAAAAAATAGAATCAAATCACAGATTAGCAAAAACAATCCAAATAATAAGAATGAAACCAGAATTTCTAACGGATCTAAAGCATCCTTTACTTTATGGCCAGATAGAATCCCGAACATGCAGATTAAAACATGGTTCGTTAATAAACCATGATTACTAGAGTTCTCATCATGCAAAGTCATAAACCGTGCTTTGCAAACATCAGTTGCAGGGTATAGGCAACATCCTGGATCAAGTCAAAGAAATTGCATTGTGTATGAGGGAGGGGCCTGGGCTAGATTTGGGAGGAGGGGCAAACTTTAATTCTCTGGCTAATTTTGTGGGAGGGAAGGGAACCCCAGTCTATCAATTCCAATGGTATTTCCAGAACTGGATTTATGTGCTAATTTTCTTTCTTTCTTTGTGTGTAGTCTATTGAAGGATCCATGTTCACCCTGAGCCAAGGAGATTGGATGGGGCTTCCTGATATTCCATTCAAAGACTGGTTGACAAGGAAGAAAAGGTAGGATAGCTTCCCTGTGGGAAACTCTAATTAAACAGTAGCTTTAGGCTCAACCCTTTGAACCTGAACTCTTGAGGGAACTGGATATGTCTAGTCTAATGAAGAGACATGATAGCAGTCTTCCAAGATTTGAGGGGCTGTCACAAAGAAGAGGGAGTCAATCTATTCTCCAAAACACCTGAAGGCAGGACAAGAAGTAACGGATACAAACTTATCAAACAGAGATCCAATCTAGAAGAAATTTCCTATCAGTGAGCACCATTAACCCGTGGAATGGCTTGCCTTCGGAAGTTGTGGGTGTTCCACCATGGGAGGTTTTCAAGAAGAGAAAGTCATTTGTCCTAAATCAGGGGTCTTCAAAGTTGGCCCTTTTATGGCTTGTGGACTTCACGCCCCCTCTTATCTGTCCATTTTCTAGGCCTTTGGCCCGTGTCCCAAGGTCCTTCTCACATACCATTCCAGCATGTCTCCAATGTTCTGCTTATGAGCAACCCACAGTCTTACCCATATTTCTAATAGAAGCGGGTTTAATTGTCTACTATGGAAATGTCCCCTTATGTTTCCATCCAGTTTATTTGTATCCATTAATAAAATGCTTTTAAGTTGAGCTCAAAACCCTAGCTTTGGGTGGCGAGTTATGAGTTGCTACAGGAGTGGTCTCCATTGATTATTAATCTGTTCTGATCACATTTTTGTTTTACAGGGGCTTCAGAAACAACAGGGCAACTGCTGGTGACATAGTCCAATACTATCAATATTACGTGGCCAGGAAAGGGCTCAAGAAGAACTTCCTCTGTGGAACTCTGGTGACATCTGTGAAGAGATTGAACTTGGATTCAGGAGATAGCTACGGTGGTCAAGATTCCAAGGACAGCAGCTCCGCGTGGGATTTATCCCAGAGACCTCAAGAAAGCAGGGACAGTCTCTTCCAGGTTGATGGCTTTGTCACCAACATCAATGGCACCCATCCCTTCTCGGTTTATGCGGAAAATGTGGTCTTGGCCACGGGGACCTATGATAGCCCAACGCAGCTTGGGATCCAAGGCGAGCATCTCCCTTTCATCCATCACACGCTGTCAGCTCTCGAAGAAGCTGTCAAGAACAAGGCGATTGGCGTCATGTCGGACCCAATCTTGATTGTAGGAGCAGGCTTAACGGCAGCGGATGCCATCATCTTTGCCCACCATTATAACATTCCTGTCATTCACGCTTTTCGACGGCGCGTGAATGACCCGGCCCTCATCTTCAACCAGCTCCCCAAAACAATGTACCCCGAGTACCACAAAGTCCACCAGATGATGAGGGAGCAGGCCAACCCTTACCCGGGACCGTATGAACATTATGTCAGCCTTCCTGAGCACCACGTTGCCTGCTTTTTGGAGGACCGGAAGTGCATCTTTTCCGACAAGAGTGGCCGTCAACAAATACACCGGATCTCCATGGCTTTTGTCCTCATCGGCTCCAATCCCAACCTCTCCTACTTGCCCAGCAATGGGATGGACTTGGCCGATGACTGTGAGCAGCCAGTCAGTTCCAAGAGGAACCCCATAGATGTTGATCTCTTCACTTACGAGTCCGTTCATGAGAAGGGACTCTACGCCATCGGGCCATTAGCTGGGGACAACTTTGTGAGGTTTGTTCAAGGTGGTGCTTTGGCCATTGCTAGCTCTCTGCTGAAGAAGGTGAACCAAAATCCTCCTTAATGCTGGTGAACGTAGCCTCTCCTCTGAAGGATGACTCTTGGCCAAATTTTGAGAATGGGCATTGGATGTGTAAGCTGTGTTTTCAGATATGGAGTCTCTCCCTGAAGGCCTTCAAAATGGGCTGGGCCAGTCGAAGAAGATAACAGCAGGATCCTTGCAGGATGCTTGGCTCCTTCATCTCTCTACCTCTGAGCGGTAGAGAGGGGGTTAGGAAAGCTTGACTAGATTCCCATGGTGCACACCAGGCATTGCCTCAGTTAAATCTGAAGCAAGTTATTTCTCCGTGGATAACACGAAGACCTCCGTCCACGTATTCTGAATTGCAGTGAAAGCATTGTTTGCATCCAGATCATCATTTTTGCTCATGCAAGGGTGGTGGGGTTTCCATTAAGTAACGCACCACGTAGTTGTTCTTCAGAGATTTCCAAAGTGAATCAGAACAGATTTTCACTAGATCCATGAACGCTCAGCAAAAAATGGGAGGATCTGAACTTCTTCCAGGCCATCTATGCATGAAAGGGCCTTTCCATTATAAATGATGGGTGCAAGGTAGGTTTGCATCCAACTCAAAAGTCTGAGACAGACTCAAACCAACTCTCCAGATATGCAGAATTCTCCAGCCATCATGGTTCTTGCTGAGAACTGGAATTTGCCATGGTTTAGGAGGGTTAGTCTACTCTAGGAAAACATAAACCAGCATTAGCAAAGCAGTCTGGGATTCTGGTGGGACTAACCACTGAGCGGTCGTTACAATTGAGAGTGAAACCCAACTGACCATAGTTTCTTCACATCTTCTCAGAAGTGAAGTTCAAACATACAGCCTTGCAAAGCAATTTTGGATGCTTCCACTACATTCTCAGGATGTTCTTTAATGTTTCCCTTGGGCAGCATTGCTGACAATGTTGAGTTCTGTCTGTAAAGTTAAACGTGCTACTAATTTGTAAGCAAATTTTGTAAAATAATAGTGTTTTTTTTCCCTAAAAAATTATATAGAACATATATTTTGTATATGGCTATTTTTAAATTAAAAAAAAAAACAACACACCCGGATTTCTACAGATTCATTCTTCTTCCATTTGCAAGTAAGCCACTATCTCTGATGTGTTCTATTTTGAGGGAAAGAGGTGTGGATCATTTATTGCTAAAGTTGCTGCTTGGCAGGACACAAGGAACACAGCTGACATCAGGTTTGATAACAGTGCCAGATTACTTTGCAGTTTCTGTTCTGATTCATTTAGGACAGGGGTCTTCAAACTCGCGTGCCTGGCTGAGGAATTCTGGGAGTTGAAGTCCACAAGTCATAAAAGGGCCAAGTCTGAAGATCCCTGTCTTAAATCTAACAAACAAAATGGAGGCTGGCTGAGGAATTCTGGGAGTTGAAGTCCACAAGTCATAAAAGGGCCAAGTCTGAAGATCCCTGTCTTAAATCTAACAAACAAAATGGAGGCTGGCTGAGGAATTCTGGGAGTTGAAGTCCACAAGTCATAAAAGGGCCAAGTTTGAAGACGCCTGATTTAGGACAACATAATAAAGTACCAGGGATTCTTTTTTTTAACGATAAGAAGTTACAACAGCACTGAAAAAGGCGACTTATGACCGACCGTTACAGCCTGGTTACGTGATTTACATTTGGATGCTTGACAGCTGATTCACATTTATGACGGTCACAGTGTCCCGGGGTCACGTGATCCCCTTTTGCGACCTTCTGACAAGCAAAGTCAATGGGGGAACCAGATTCACTTAACAGCCGTGTTACTAATTTAACAACAGTGGCAAGAAAAGTTTGTAAAATGGGACAAAACTCAATGTCTCATTTAGCAACATATAAATTTTGGACTCAGTTGTGGTTGTAAGTCAAGGACTACCTGTATGCTTTAATATCTTCTGAACTTGCATGCTTTAATGGGAGAAAAAAAGCTGCAATAAGCTGGAAGGAAAAAAATAAAGTTGTGCAAAAAAAAAGAAGAGCAAATTCACAAATCATTCAGTCTTGTTGACACAAGAAATACACTAAAGCCTGATTCGTACAACACACTGAGCTAATTAGTTGTGGTCTGGAGGCGTGCTTGGTGTTCTCTGAACTTGGTTGCTTTCTTGCAGACATTTCATTACCAAACTAGGTAACATCATCAGGGCTACAAATGTTCTATTCTATTCTTGTGGTCTATGGGTCTGTTGTGATCTACTGAAATACATCTCCAGAATAATCCGCAAATTATCCCATTGACTCGAAGGAGAGTGAAGGATGGGAAGCGAGACTCTTTCTATATTCCTCTCTTGGTTTCTGCTCTTTCTTGTGGCCTTCTTCCCATAGAAAAGTTGGAAAACTTCCTTCCTTCTTTTTCCCACCATACCACCAAAAACATTATAGGTGCTGATTTGATATTGAGACATGAACATTGGCTGGGGGAGCAAGAAGGGGAGAGCATGCCATGTGGCCTGACATAGTTATGCCGATGATGTAATGGGCATCAGTGACATCAGAGCAACATTTGCATGGTGATAACATCATGCAACAGGCATAATTGTGACTTTTATTGGAAGCCCATGACTGGAGAGTGCAGGTCCTTTATTTTATAACAAGTCTCAATTTCTAGATTAGCTGGCAATGTTAAGGTATCTGGACTTCAACTCCCAGAATTCCCCAGCCAGTATGCTGGCTGGGGAATTCTGGGAGTTGAAATCCAGACAACTTAAAGTTGCTAAAGATGAGAAACATTGATCTAGATCAGGGGTGTCAAACTGCCGGCCCGCGGGCTGGATGCATCATGCCGAAACCGCACCCACCCCAGCTCCGGCAATGGGGAAAACGTCACGATACATCGTGACACGTCACGTGACGTGGTGAGTTTGACACCCCTGATCCTAGATGCTTTTAATAGTGTTGGTGCTACTCACACGTAACGTTGGATGCTAAGTTGAGTCCTCGGTGGATGATCCGCTGTATTCCAAGCAGAATTAACATCTCATGTTAGCACGTCCAGTCCCTATAATATGAAAACCATACTTTAGTTAGGATATATTGCTATATGTGCCCCTAGCTCAGGAGTTAGGCAACCTTGGCTCTTTTATGACTCGTGGACTTCAACTCCCAGAATTCCTGAGCCAGCCACGCTGAGGGGAAAGGGAGAGGTTTCCAAGCTGAGCCATGCTGGCTCAGGAATTCTGGGAGTTGAAGTCCACGAGTCATAAAAGAGCCAAGGTTGCCTACCCCTGCCCTAGCTGAATACAGCTTAAATATCATTACAAATGCTTTCCCCAAATCCAAACAGATTTCAATTAGAGAAGACACTGTCAGCCAAAAGTTCCAATTTAGTTCACTGATTAAAAGATGACCCTCATCCACTTAACCAAACTGATTTTATATAGCATGCAAACATGTCTTCTTTGTACCGCTTTCCCATGGCCTGTCTCCTCTGTCTTCAATCTGGGAGATGCACAGAGGTCCCAGGATGATAAATGTCTATGATTGCACATTGCTGCACTGGTCTGAAGCAAGATTAGTAAGGTGGTCCAAGCCCTGGCTAAAAATAAATGCTTTGGCCAACTTTTGAATTCCTGTACCAGCAGAAGAAGCCGGGAGCAAGAACATGGACATTTAATTAAGCACTTGGGGATCTGGTATATTTAGGGCAATGACGATTACAAATTCCACTTCTGCAGTCTGAGCCTCGGCTGCCAATTTATTAGCTGTCACTTGTCCAGCCAGTCCATCTTGAGATATCATGTTTCTGGGCTAGGTGACCTGCGACAGACTGCAGAAGCAATTCTTTTTCTTCTTCTTTTTTTTGCAAAAGGGAAACAGACCCTTGCTAGGTTCCTTCCTCTGTTCAAAGCATAAAGGTTCAGAGGTATAGAATATAATCCTAGGGCTGGAATGGACCTTGGAGGTCTTCTAGTCCAACCCCCTTGCCCAAGGCAGGAGTCTTTATACCATCCCAGGCAAATGGCTGCTCAATCGTTTCTTGATTGGACCGCGTGGAGTGCCCACAATGTCTGGAGGCAAGCTGTTTCACTGATTAATTGCTCTCACTGTCGGGGAAATTTCTCCTTAATTCTAGGTTGGATCTCTCTCTGATAAGTTTCCATCCGTTACTTCTTCTTGTGCCCTCAGGTGCTTTGGAGAGTAAGTCTACCCCCTCCTCTCTCTGACTGCTCCTCAACTCTCCAAGTCCCTCTTTTGCTCACCTTCCCTACACCAAGGGAAATCTGAAGCTTTTCAGATCTAAAAGAATCTGGGCAGATTCCAAGCTAGAGAGTTCTTGTATCTTTTACTTAGAATCTGTAGCAAGCACAAGCAGGTAGGAAAGATGGAGGCTGGATCCACACCAGTTATCATTAAATCATCAAAGGCTTGGCTTAGTCTTGGCATCTTCCACAAATGGTTTTTTAAGATGTTATCTGATGATCTTTTAGCCAAAGGTGGGTTAGAACCCTCTTTTTTTCTTAGTTTCCCCTTCCTAATCTGGCTCCACCCCGCTTATTGCATTTTGGGGTAGACAGCAGAGTGAACCAGCTCTCCAAAAATTGAAAGAGGTCGTGGCAAGGGTCCACTTGTTCTCCAGAGAAGTGAGACAACCCAACCAAAGAAATTTATATTCCCCTGCAGGGATTCCCAGCTGGAGCGTGCTCTTTTCTAATCAGGCACTTTGCCAGGTATTCTTCCATCCTGGAGCCAAGAGAAGGCCAAATTTATGATAATTGGATCAGCACTACTTACGGGGGAAAAATCATTTACCAGTTCAGCCTCACTGCAAGCCAGCATTGGCCCATGATGAGTTCAAGAAAGCAACTCAAAAAAACAACCCCATCTCAGAGGCCTAGCACCTACGTAGACCCAACTGTAGCAACCATTAGGGGATGCATTCACAGCTTGCCAGCTCCCGATCTACTGACTGCGTCTCTCCTTTCTTTTATTGTGCCTACAAGACACTGTTGGCTCCTGGCAACTGGTTGGACAAGTCCCAGCAGTTTTCTTGGCAAGGTTTTCAGAAGTGGTTTGCCCTTGATAGCTTCCTAGGGCTGAGAGAATGACTGGCCCAAAGTCACCCAGCTGGCTTTGTGCCTGAGGCCGGAGTACAATTCAAACTCTTCTGCTTTCCAGCCTAATGTCTCAACCACAACACCAAACTGGCTCTCTATTATGTCTCTAATGTCAGATAAATCTACTGAAATGAAACAGCTGGCATGTGTCCTAGCCTACTCTCTTTTTGCTCAGAAAGTTTTTGTTTCATGCTGGAGACAGTAAGGAACACAAGAACTAGTAACAGTCTTCTAGTACTTGAGCTGACACGGAGAAGAGGGGGTTGGCCTGTTCTCCAAAGCACCTGAGGGCAGGAGAAGAAGCAAAGGGTAGAAGATCATTAAAGAAGATCCAACCAGGAACTAAGGAGGAATTTCCTGAGAACAATTAATCAGTGCAAGGGCTTGCTTCCAGAAGTTGTGGGCGCTCCATCACTGGAGGTTCTCAAGAAGAGATTGCACAACCATTTGTCTGAAATGGTGTAGGGCAGTGGTGGCGAACCTATGGCACGGGTGCCAGAGGTGGCACTCTGAGCCCTCTCTCTGGGCACGTGTGCCGTTGCCCCAGTCCTAGGCTTTCAAGCTGGGTTTTATAAAACCTTTTCACTTTAGGCCTCCACCGCCGTGTGCAAAAAAAAAAAAAAGGTTCAATCAGTCAATTTCAACTTCTCGCGGAAAAAAAAAGATCTTGCAAAGTTGGAATTGATTGATTGAACTTTTTAGTCCCACCCAGTCTGCCGTTACCACTGCAGCCACGCCCACCCAATGGGCCACACCCACCCAATGGGCCACACCCAGTCAATAGGCCACACCCACCCTGCACCCGACGATGCATAAGTGGGTTTTGGGTTGCAGTTTGGGCACTCAGTCTCTAAAAGGTTCGCCATCACTGCTCTAGAAGATAGGCTCAAGATCCAGATGGATCTTGACAGACTTGGACACTGGGCCTTATCGAACAAAATGAAATTCAGTGGTGAGAAAAGTAAGATTTTACACTTAGGGAAAAAGAATCAAATGTACAGGTACAGATTAGGTTCAATACCAGTAACTGTAAGAGGGACAATCACTTAAATATGAGCCAGCAGTTTGCGGCAGCAGCCAAAAAAGCCAACACAATCCTAGGTTTCATTAAGAGAGGGAGAGAATCAATATCACGTGAAGTATTAGTATCATTTTATAAAGCCTTAGTAAGACCACACTTAGAATACTGAATCCAGTTTTGATAACCATATTATAAAAAAGATGTAGAGAATCTGGAAAGAGTGCAGAAAAGAGCAACAAAGATGGTTTAAGGGGCTGGAGGATAAAATATATGAAGAACAGTTGCAGGGATACCTAGTCTAGTGAAAAGAAGAATTAGGAGTGACATAATAGCAGTATTCCAATATTTGAGGGGCTGTCACAAAGAAGAGGGGGTCAACCTATTTTTCAAAGCACCAGAAGGCAAGACAAGAAACAATGGATGGAAACTAATCAAGGAGAGAAGCAACTAAGGAGAAATTTCCTAACAGTGAGGACAATTAATCAGTGGAACAGCTTGCCTTCAGAAGTTATGGGTGCTCTTTTAAGTCTTTTAAGAAGAGACTGGATGGTCACTTGTCTGAAATGGTATAGGGTCTCTTGCTTGACTAGGGGGTTGGGCTAGCAGACCTCCGAGGCCCCTTCCAACCCTATAATTCTATGTTCAAAGCCAGGAAAGTGGGCAACACTTTCTCCTAAATATATCCACCCACCTGAAATATATCCATTTCGGTTTATATAATTACAGAATGTGAGGGGCTAAGCTACAATTCCCAGCTCTGGGCGAGCATCTGAATTCATGTAGAGCAAGGGGGGTCCGATCTTGATAACTTTAAGACTTCAATATGGGGAATTCTGGGTGTTGAAGTCCACAAGTCTTAAAGTTGCCAAGGTTGGACATCCCTGATCTACATTGTTAAATTAGCTTGTGCTTCTGAACTGTCATCTCTATCTAGGTTTATCTTATAAGTTAAGCCAAAATGTGGCTTGTCTTGTCTGTGGCTTAGAATACCTGGCGAAACCAAGCAATTGTGGCTTATCCAATTTAGTGTGGTTAATCAACCATAGCTGGAGGATTTTGGAGATTATTGACTATTGATAAGCCTTCCAAAACCCTGGTGATTTGGATTACAACTCCTATCCTTCCCAGCCTTCAGGAATGCTATACCTAGGGTAGGCAAAAATCTTTGCTCCATCCATCTTCAACGAGCCCAAACTGGAGAAGTCCCTTGGCATATGGCACATGGAGAGCAGGTGGGGCTTATATCTTTGAGATGCCCTCCTGTGCACAATATTTCCACCCAGATGGGGGGGGGTTGTCATAAATAAGGGGGCAAATATCCCCTAGCGCAGGGGTAGGCAACCTTGGCTCTTTTATGACTCGTGGACTTCAACTCCCAGAATTCCTGAGCCAGCCATGCTGAGGGGAAAGGGAGAGGTTTCCAAGCTGAGCCATGCTGGCTCAGGAATTCTGGGAGTTGAAGTCCACAAGTCATAAAGCGGCCTAGGCCTAGGCCAGAGGTAGGCAACCTTGGCTCTTTTATGACTCATGGACTTCAACTCCCAGAATTCCTGAGCCAGCCATGCTGAGGGGAAAGGGAGAGGCTTCCAAGCTGAGCCAGGCTGGCTCAGGAATTCTGGGAGTTGAAGTCCACGAGTCATAAAAGAGCCAAGGTTGCCTACCTCTGGCCTTAGGCCTAGGCCGCTTTATGACTCGTGGACTTCAACTCCCAGAATTCCTGAGCCAGCCATGCTGAGGGGAAAGGGAGAGGTTTCCAAGCTGAGCTATGCTCTGGGAGTTGAAGTCCACGAGTCATAAAAGAGCCACGGTTGCCTACCCCTGCCCTAGCGCCATTCATCAATTTTCTAGATATGGGGCTTGAATTCTATTTGCAATGAGGATTTTCCCAACAAGAGGACTCTTCCCTCTCCTTCTGCAGTGAGATGAGGTAGAGCCCAAACACAGCTTCATCCTATTAGTTGGAAACACAGCTTAATTGTGCTCAGATTATATAGCTCTGCTTAAACCTCTCTGCTCTCATTTTCCCACTTTTCCCAGGAAATATGGCTGCCTCTTCAACCCACACAGTCAACAAGTAAGTGGGTGGTTACTAAGTGGGGTTTGGAGTGCCAGGTGCAGTGAGAAGGAACATGATGCCTCCAGGCTGCTTTAAATAGCCAACTACATCAATTCCTCTTCAACTGCACCGTCTGATGCAGTAGGCTTTAAAATATTTCTTGCTGAATTTCTACCCTGCCTTTCAGTTTGCAAGGGTGGTCCTTCACTGACCACTGGGGCCGTGACTTCTGTTGCTAAGGGGCTTGTTGAGTGAGTTGTGCTGATTGTATGACCTTTGGGGCCATGGTTGTTAAGCAAAATCATTGCAGTTGTTAGTTGGATCCAGCTTCCCCCATTGACTTTGCTGGTCAGAAGCTGCCTGGGAAGGTTGCAAATGGTAATTTACCTGACCCTGGGATGCTACAGCCATCATAAATACATGTCAGTTGCCAAATTTTGGTCATATGATTGTGGGGATGCCGCAACTGCAACGGTTGTAAGTGCGACATAAAGGAGTCCCTGTGGATACACTGATAGTCATGGCTGACTCTGCGGGGCGGTGCTCATCTGTTTCAAGGCCATTGAATCATGCTGTCCAAAGACATTTCTGCAGTCATGTGGCCAGCATGATGTCACGGAGCATTGTTACCTTCCCACCAAAGTGGTACCTATTTATCTACTCACATTTGCATGCTTTTGAACTGCCAGGTCGGCAGGGCCAAGTAACGGGAGCTCACCCCATCATGTGACGCTCGGTTCTTGAACCTGGGCTGCTGGCTTTCCAGCCGACAAGCCCAGCGTCTTAACCGCTGAGCCACCTTGTAAGTGCAAGGAGAGGTAATGAATTGCTTTTTCAGTACTGTTGTAAGTTTGTACAGTTGCCAAATGAACAGTTGTAAGTCGAGAACTATTTGTGCTAACTTTGAGTGGTTCGCAATGAGCTAAGAAATGCAGAATATAAACCAGGGGTCTTCAAACCTGGCCCTTTTATGACTTGTGGACTTCAACTCACAGAATTCCTCAGCCAGGCACGCGTGCCTGGCTGAGGAATTCTGGGAGTTGAAGTCCACAAGTCATAAAAGGGCCAGGTTTGAAGACCCCTGATAGAAACCAAACCAGTGCAACTAAAAGCAAAGCCAAGAATTAAATGTGGAAATTAAGATCAGTGCCATTAACAGAATTAACTACTGGGGTGGTCAAAAGGAAGACAGCAGAACCCAAACTCTAGTCTTGTAAGATCTACCTTGCTTGTGGTTTTATTAAAAAATACACCCATGAGAAAAAGTGATCCAGTTGGCAGAAGGGAATGCTGACTCTCTGGGTTAGTTCCAGAACGCTAAGCACGAGAGCCGAGTTTGTACAGACAGTCACCCTTCTCTTGTTCTTGATGCTATTTTCAGGCAATTTGGAATCCAACACTCTCTTCTGCAGCACGATTTCCAGATTCCATTTTTAAAACTTACAAAACCCACTCAATCGTTTTTGCTAAATAAAAGGAAGGAGGCCTGCATATTATTCCCTCTTGAGCTGAAAAATTACTGTTGCTTCATACTATGTGCTTATTTATTAAATCCAGTCCCCTTGGGGAAGTGTGCCCAACGTCCTCAACTATAAATTGCTGAGGTTGGGCTCAGTTTCCCATCGAGCTAGTCCACAAAATCTAAAAATAATCTTAGGTTGTGTGAATACAGTTGCTAAGGTTTTTTTTCCTAACTCACCTGGTTAATGCAGCCACCGGCTAACTTTAAAGTAAGGTAAGCTTTCTTGCAAGGTTACTGTCAAGGTTATAAGCTGGTCCCGTTTGCGGGAAAGAATTCTCCACCATTATAGACTCAGTTCCCCCATCATGCTGAGTTAATCATGGTTTATTGAATAGGCTACAATTGGTTGAGTAGTTATGCCCCGAGCTATGAAATTTGAGTTAGGAAACCCAATGGTTGGCTTCGTACAGCTTTCCAAGTCAACCCATTCAAACTACAATGGAGAGATTGCTGACTTAGGTCTCCCCAAAGACTAATTTAATGCAAAGTTTGCCATTCTAACCAAAGTTGCCCTAGATCAGTGTTTCACACAACTTTAAGATGTGTGGATTTCAACTCCCAGAATTCCCCTAGCCGGCATGACTGGCTAGGGAATTCTGGGAGTTGAAGTCCACATATCATAAAATTGCCAAGGTTGACAAACATTGCTCTAGATCAGGCATGTCAAACTGCCGGCCCATGGGCCGGATGCGTCATGTCGAAACCGCGCCCACCCCGGGGAAAAAGTCGTGATACATCACGTGACGTCGTGATATGTCGCACGACGTCACGTGACATCGTGAGTTTGACATGCCTGCTCTAGATCTTCTATAACAGAGCTAGAGAATTCTATCTCTGCCTTCCTCTCTGCCATTTTTTAGATGAAAAATGCAACTAAACAATCAAAGCATGATGCAGGGTATAATAGATATCAGCAATTAACTATTTAATCTAATTACGACTAATTTAAATTTGGTTAAATCTTTATGGAGAGCAGAAAGTCAGGCTGTATTGCAAGTCCCACATATTAAGGAAGTGCACTTGATGGGACTTAGAAGAAGGGTCTTCTCTGTGGTGGCTCCCTTTGATTCCCTTGGAAACAAGGTCGTCCCCCCACCCCCCGGACATGATTTTATCAAGGGGCCTGGAGACCCCAGGTTGATTTGGAGATGATCAAATGGCTTGTATGATCACGTTTGTCACTGCCATCATGGTGGGAGTTGCTGAGGAGGTTTATATTGTTGCCTTTTAATGTTGCACACTGCCCAGAGTCTCCATGTGTGAGTTGGACAGTGATGCAAGTCTATTTAATAAATAATAAAAATGTTTTGCTGAAGTTTTCAAGGCATCCATCACCAACTGCCTTGTTCTGCTGAATGGTGGGGCTTGACTCCTTTATCTAAAGAGAATGACCACCATCACCCTCCACACCCAAATGCTGAGCCCCTGGCTGGGTTTACCCAACCCTCTAAAGAGACCTAGTTAATCTGTGGCTTAGTGCATTGCACAAACCCAACCAAGTTGAATGAATCCAGGCAAAGCTGGATTTGCATGTCCTGCAAAGACAGCTGCAGTTCCTTGTTTCAATCTGATGTCTTGGGCAGCTGGAAAATCTTTGCAAAAACGTTAAAAGGGGAGGAGGTATCGGGGTGTGGGAGTCACACGGAGGGCTAACGAGACGGGGAGCTCGTAGCGTGGCGGCTACATCGCAAATTCTGAAGAGCTTCAATCCAGCCCCCCCCCCCGAGAAGCAGGGCATTGAACTGAAGCTCAGTCTTAGAATTAAGATGAGTCATCCAGACAAATCTATGACATAATCTTGGCAGCAGATTGGAAACTTGAGCGCTGGGCTCTGGCAAAGCTGGATGGAGGTGAAACGCAAAGCGGCCAGACGGACACACGAGAAGGACGGGTGCGGTGCATACACACTAAGCTGTGTGTGGTGGAACGTAGTGTGGAGCTGCAGGAGGGAGGGCAAAGAGACAGCAAAGCTTGGAACGCCTGGTAGGCAGGAAGAGGGCGAAGGTAGCCCCTCCCTATCAGTTCCCAGAGCAGATCTGTAATTGTGCAGATACAGGTAGTCCTCAACTTACGACCACAACTGAGCCCAAAATGTGTGTTGCTAAGTGAGACATTTGTTAAGTGAATTTTGCCCCATTTTTCGACCTTTCTTGTCACCGTTGTTAAGCGAATCACTGCAGTTGTTAAGTTAGTAACATGGTTGTTAAGTGAATCTGCTTTACCCATTGACCTTGCTTGCCAGAAGGTTGCAAAAGGGGGATCATGTGACCCCGGGACACTTCAACCGTCATCAATACAAATCAGTTGCCAAGCCTCTGAATTTTGATCATGTGACCACGGGGATGCTGCAAAGGTCGTAAGTATGAAAAATGGTCGTAAGTCCCTTTTTTCAGTGCCGTTGTCACTTTGAACGGTCACTAAATGAACTGTTGTAAGTCAAGGTCTACCTGTAGTTGCTATAGTCTGGCAAGATACTGCAGCCAATTTTGGTCACCAAATCACAAAAAAGATGCTGAGAATTTGGAAAAACTTCAGAGAAGAGCAACTAAGATGATCCAAGGCCTGGAGACTAAAACATACGAAGAACGGCTGCTTACCTAGTCTAAAGAAAAGAAGAAACAGGGGAGACGTGATAGCAGTCTTCCAGTATCTGAGGGGCTGCCACAGAGAAGAGGGGGTCACTTTGTTCACCAGAGCACCAGAAGGCAAGATAAGAAAGAATGGATGGGAACCGATCAAGGAGAGAAGCAACCTGGAATTGAGGAGAAACTTCCTAACAGTGAGGACAATTAACCAGTGGAACAGCTTGCCTCCAGAAATCGTGGGTGCTCCATCACTGGAGATTTTTAAGAAGAGACTGGACAGTCACTTGTCTGAGATGGTATAGGTCCTCCTGCTTGAGCAGGGGGCTGGACTAGAAGACCTCCAAGGTCCCTTCCTATTCTATTCTATTCTATTCTATTCTATTCTATTCTATTCTATTCCATTCCATTCCATTCCATATTCTATTTTCTATTCTATTTTCTATTCTATTCTATTCTATTCTATTATTATTCTATTCTATTCCTATTCTATTCTTCTGTTCTGTTCTGTTCTGTTCTCATCCATTCTCCTATTCTATTCTATTCTATTCTATTCTATTCTATTCTATTCTATTCTATTCTATTCTATTCTATTCTATTCTATTCTATTCTATTCTATTCTATTCCATTCCATATTCTATTTTCTATTCTATTTTCTATTCTATTATTATTCTATTCTATTCTATTCCTATTCTATTCTTCTGTTCTGTTCTGTTCTTATCCATTCTCTATTCTATTCTATTCTATTCTATTCTATTCTATTCTATTCTATTCTATTCTATTCCATTCCATTCCATTCCATTCCATTCCATTATTCTATTTTCTATTCTATTTTCTATTCTATTTTCTATTCTATTTTCTATTCTATTCTATTCTATTGTCTGAGGCGAACAACCGTAAGGATCTACTCAGAAGTAACTCTGCATGTTGTTCTTGCTTCCTTGAGCCTGACAGCCCGGGTTTTGCTAACTGGTTTGCTGAATGAGATGTAGCTGGCTCTACCGGCACTTGGCTTAAGTAAACTATGAATCATAGCTCATGCCCAGTATGCCAAGCCAGGAATATGTACCATTTTTTTCAGGCTGAGGGTCACACATGCCTTTTTATGATGTGCTAGCAGCCTGCTTTAAATAGATACAGATATTGTATGTACAGAATGGCTACATTGCATTTAATGTATATCTCTGCTGGGTTAAAATGACATTTTACAGACTTCTCCCTGTAGATTTTATGTTTTCCATATTGTTTCACACTGATAATTCAAATGCTGCTGGCAATTTGGGGGGGCCTCTGGGGAGCCACATTTAAGTTGTTCAGGGGCTACTTAAGGTTCTGGACAGATAAAAGTATGTGGTCCACACTGGACATGAAAAGATTAAAAGCAGTTTCTAGCTTTTGCAGGGGGTGGGGTAGGAGAGTAGCCAAAATGACCGGGGTGGGGGTTGGGTGTCAAAAAACCAAACCCCACCCCTTTTTTATTTGCATTGCAAATGTGATGCATGTTAAAAAAAGGTTTTGTTTATGCAATCACCTTTTGGGGGGGGTGGACACCCCTGCAAACGCTGTCACTCTTCAGACTTTTGATTGCCAGTATGGCTTCCAACGTGCCATATTTTGCCTTGGGCCTCTCTTACCCAAAACTTCCAATCTTGGAGATCCAAGATTTATTTGACTTCTTTTTATTTAACTCAAGGTGGCAAACATACCCAATGTACCTTCCTCCTCCTAGTTTCCCCAGAACAACAACCCTATGAGGTGGGCTGGGCTGATGGACAGGGACTGGCCCAAAGTCATCCAGCTGGCTTTCACGGTTAAGGCGGGAGTAGAACTTACAGTCTCCTAGTGATTGGCTCAAGGTCACCCAGCTGGCATTCATGGCTAAGGCAGGGCTAGAATTCAAAGTCACCTGGTGATTGGCCCAAAATCATCCAGCTGGCTTTCATGGCTAAGGTGGGACTTGAACTCATAGTCTCCCGCTTTCTAGCCCAGTGCCTTAACCACTAGACCAAACCAGCTCTCATTTTAGCATTGGGCATTCCTACATTGGTAGTCCAGAGTGATTATTTATCCCTTTAGAGGAGAACCTCCATAACTCAAAGGATGCTCTCTGAGCTTGGTTATTTGCTTGCAGATGTTACAAGGTAGGTAACATCAACAGTGTAATGAATGTAGGGTTTGCACACTTGTTTATACACAGTAGCTTGCTCTGTTGGTTGGTGGGAATGTGGTTTTCTCCTTGGTAGTTCCTTGATTAGGGTATTGTTTTCCGCTTGATTGTTTGTCTGGTGTTAATCCCTGTTTATCTGGATGTTGGCTGCCGGAGAGAATGTGTTCTGGTCATTTTGTTTCCTCCTTAGCTTTTGGCTATCTCGTTTGAATGCTGTTCAGATATGGTTTATTTCCATTAATCTATTTATTGATTATCTTTTTCTCTACCTCTTGGAGAAAGTGTTTGGAGAATTGGAGACCTTTCAAACCCACTCTAATCTCAACTTCTTGAAGGTCAGAAATTTCCTGGCAGTGAGAACAATTAATCAGTGGAGCGGCTTGCCTCCAGAAGTTGTGGGTGCTCCATTCTTGAAGAGATCGGACAGCCATTTATCCAGAATGGTATAGGGCAGGGGTAGGCAACCTTGGCTCTTTTATGACTCGTGGACTTCAACTCCCAGAATTCCCCCGCCAGTCATGCTGGGGAAGTCCACAAGTCTTAAAGTTGCCAAGATTGGACACCCCTGGTATAGGGTCTTCTGCTCGAGCAGAGAGTTGGGCTAGAACAGAGGTCCCCAACCTTTTGGGCACCAGGGACTGGTTCCGTGGAGAAAAGTTTGGATTCAGGTACTGACATTCAACACATGCTGACTTGTTCAGATTCAAACCAGGTTATAATCATTGCAAGTGTGTGGAACTTGAAATGGGTGAGTTCAAAACACTAGATTCACACTTGAAGTAGAATGTTCCAGAACGATCAGAAAGAGATACTTCAACCTTCTAACTCTTTTAAAGCAGAAATGGAATGTTTTGAGCAAACAAAGAAAAACCACTTCAAATTTGAAACTTGCTTTATTCTCACAAAAAATAAGATGGAAATTAGGAAACTGTTAATACCTCCATAAAAATGTTTTGAGGGCACGTATACAATGAGCATATTTTCTTGGGGAAAAAAGAATAAACCTGAAAAGGGGGCAAATCTCAAAGAGGCTCATAAAAATAAAAAGTGTAATTGTTTAGATTTATAATTTTGCTTTAGAAAGGAAAATTCAAAAACAGAATCAAGAAAATAAATCTAGAAGAGAGAGAGTGTGGGTTTGTGTGCTGCCTGCATCCCACGGATGGGGCTTTGCTTGTTTGTGTGGCCCGGTTGCTGGCATGCCACGGACCAGTACCGGTCCACGGACCGGGGGTTGGGGACCCCTGGACTAGAAGATCCCTTCCAACTCTGTTATTCTATATTCCATAAATTCTTTTCTTTAAGTAGGGATAAACAACGTATATTCACTGCCAGGCTAGATTGTTCCCAGGCAATTGCTACTTAGTTAAGCAAGAACAGTAATTAGCATTTAATTGGACCTTGACGAATGTTGCAGCAACATCTTCTGGAGCTTTGGTAAGATAAACGCTGCTCACAGGGCAGAAAGGAGAGCTGGTTTGGGACTTTGTTTCTGCGTCATGAAAAGCCCTCAATAATGTAATCCTTTTATGTTGGAGCTGCTGGGTAATCCCTTGTTTCAGCAGATGAGATTACGCTCTTTTGTGGCCAGGGGAAAAAAAAAAAAACAAGTCTATGCATACTTGGGAAAATGTTTGTGCCAAAATACGGAGGAGTCCTGTGCGAGCAGCCCCTGACAAGCACGTGCTACTGTCTTGACCCTGGTCCAGAGCATACAAGGCATTCACATGTGCAAACATGTGAAGTGCAGTGCTGGGAGCTTTGGGGGATACCTGTGGGTGGTGGCGGTGCGTGTGCATGTGTGCGTTTTGCTTCCTGCACCAAAAACTGGTCTGGCAAGGCTGGTTTTCAAGGGAAGACCAGCAAACCCCCTGATTCCTTCCAGGACCACGGTTCCAAATATTCTTTGGGGGGGGGGGTTGTAAATGTAACATTGGAACCCCCACCTGAAATTGCAATAGGAGAGAAAGCAGAGGGAGCAGAAAAGGAGCAACAAAGATTCCAGTTAAGTAAGTTCCTTTTAAAGCCCTGGGTGGCCAACTGTGGCAACTTGAAGACCTGTAGACTTCAACTCCCAGAATTCCCCAGCCAGCTATATGGGCTGGGGAATTCTGGGAGTTGAAGTCCACAGGTCTTCATGTTGCCATAGTTGGACACCCGGGGCTTTAAAGGGATCACAAGTAGTCCTTGACTTAGAACAGTTTGTTTAGTGACGGTTCAAAGTTACAACAGCCCTGGAAAAAAGTGACTTATGACCGTTTTTCGCACTGATTGCAGCATCTCCACAGTCATGCGATCAAAATTGAGATGCTTGGCAACTGACTCATGTTTATGACGGGTTGCAGTGTTGTCCCGGGGTCACGCGATCCCCTTTTGTGACCATCTGACAAGCAAAGTCAAGGGGGAAGCCCGATTCACTTAACAACCGTGTTACCAAGTTAACAGCTGCCGTGATCCACTTAACAACAGTGGCAGGAAAGGTCGTAAAATGGGGCAAAAGTCACTTAACAAATGTCTCGCTTAGCCACAGAAATGTTGGGCTCAATTGTGGCCGTAAGGCGAGGACTACCTATATTTCCCAGATGCTTTCCCACTTGACCCACTGCTTCTCCTACCCAGAGGCAGTCTTCAACTTACAATCATTCATTTAGCAACCGTTTGAAGTTAGAAGGACATTGAAAAAAGTGACTTATGAGTAGTCCTCACACTTATGACCATTGCAGCACCCCAAAGATCATATGATTAAAATTCAGGCCACCGGCATGTATTTGAGATGGTTGCAGTGTCCCAACACACCCGTGATGGCAATTGGTAACTTTGCTAGCTAGCTGTGTCCCCCCCCGCCCCCCTTGGCTACTCATTCAGCCAAGTATGGCTGATCTTGAAAACAATAAACCAGGCCAGAGAGGACTAGCACTGGGATAACTGGGAGACTACCCCAGTTTAGAATAGAATAAGAATAAGAATAGAATGAAAATGAATAGAATAGAAAGAAAATAGAATGGAATAGAAAATGGAATGGAATAGAAAGAAAATGGAATGGAATAAAAAGAAAATGGAAAGGAATGGAATGGAATAGAATGGAATGACAATAGAATGGAATATAATAGAAAGAAAATAGAATGGAATAGAAAGAAAATGGAAAGGAATGGAAAGGAATGGAATGGAAAGGAATGGAATGGAAAGGAATGGAATGGAAAGGAATGGAATGGAATGACAATAGAATGGAATAGAAAGAAAATGGAAAGGAATGGAATGGAATGGAATGGAATGACAATAGAATGGAATATAATAGAATGGAATAGAAAGAAAATGGAAAGGAATGGAAAGGAATGGAAAGGAATGGAATGGAATAGAATATAGAATAGAATGGAATGGAATGGAGTGGAATGGAATAGAATGGAATCAAAATAGAATGGAATAGAATAGAAAGAAAATGGAATGGAATGGAATGGAATGGAATGGAATAGAATAGAATAGAATAGAATAGAATAGAATAGAATAGAATAGAATAGAATAGAATAGAAGACTAACTTAGACTGCATCGCTTAGCAATGGAAGTTGCCATCTCAGTTGTCATAAATCAAGGACTTCTATAGCTGATAGAAGAAGGAAGCCAAAAAAGAATTTCTTTTTTGGATTTTGCATTTTAACTTTGTAAATTAAATTAAAAAAATATTATTTTTTTAAAGTAGAAGAAGGAACGAGATGGGAAGCCCACCATGTATGGTATCTTATTCTACTGGTGGCTCCTAAGCATCCATACACTTGTCCACGGAATGGTCACACCGAATCGAAACTGGGAGGGTTTTCAGAGGGCATCATCTTGGAGACCTCCAACAGCCAAGAGAACGGAGTGTCACCTAATACGAGCTACAGCTGGTATTGCACATGAAACTAGGCCGGATTCTTTTTTAACTCGGTCATGATCACCATTACTGAGATATCTGTGATGCTTCTGTAAGTTCTGTAGGATAGCCAATAGTTCTTGTGTAACATAAGTCTGATCCCCAAGCAGATGTTGTTCTTCCCCAGCGACGTCTTTCGTTTCATCTTATATTTCATCAGGCAGACTTCTCAGGAATCTAACCATCTTGGATGGCAGAAAAGACCTTGCAAAAGGAAACTGTCAATTAGAACATAGAACATAGAATTCTAGGGCTGGAAGGGACCTTGGAGGTCTTCTAGTCCAACACCCTGCTCAAACAGGAGACCCTGCACCATTCCAGACAAATGGCTGTCCAATCTCTTCTTAAAAACCTCCAGGGATGGAGCATCAACAACTTCTGGAGGCAAGCTTTTCCACTAGTTAATTGTTCTCACTCTCAGGAAATTTCTCCTTAATTCCAGGTTGCTTCTCTCCTTGCTTAGTTTCCATCCATTGTTTCTTGTTTTGCCTTCTAGTACTTGGGAAAATAAGTTGACCCCCCTCTTCTCTGTGACAGCTCCTCAAGTACTGGAAGACAGCTATCCTATCTCCCCCCCCCCAGTCCTTCTCTTTATTAGACTAGATATTCCCAGTTCCTGCAACTGTTCATCATACGTTTTTAGCCTTTAGATCAGGGGTCCCCAATCCCCGGTCCATGGCCCAGTACCAGGCAGTGGCCCGTTGGGAGCTGCGCTTTGCAAGTGGCAGGCGAGCGTGTGAGTATGCGAAGCTCCGTTTGTGCGAGCAGTGGGCACGCATGCAAAACCATCCCCTACCCCCCTGCCACCGCTGCCACCACCACCCTGCCAGTCCACAGAGTCGGAAAGGTTGGGGACCACTGCTCTAGACCCCCTAATCGTCTTTGTTGCTCTTCTCTGCACTTTTTCTAGAGTCTCAACGTTCTTTTTTGTATTATGATCAGAACTGGGTGCAATTTTCCAAATGGGGTCTTAGCAGTATAGTATAAAGCAGTACTATCACTTCAGTGTGATCTTTAAACTATCCCTCTGTTGATGCAGCCCAGGATTGCATTGGCATTCTTGGCAGCTGCAATACATAAGTGGCTTTCCATTAACACTGGCTCATGGTATCCAAGTGGTTGTCCAGTAGGTGGCTCGCAACCTTTTGGGCACCATGGACCGGTTCCGTGGAGAGAGCTTTTTCCACAGACCGGAAGGGGCCGTGGTTTTGCATGCTGCCTGCATCCCACGGATGGGGCTTTGCTTGTTTGCATGGACTGGTTGCTTGCATGCAGTGGACTGGTGTCAGTCCACGGACCGGGGGTTGGGGACCCTTGCATTAGGATTCCTAGATCCCTCTCACAGTTGCTACCAGTTGAGCAGGTGCTACCTATTCTGTACACATGCATTTGGTTTTTCTTGCGTAAGTGTAAACCTTACTGTTTTCACCACTGAATTGCATTTTGTTGGATAGGGCCCTGTGTCCAAGTCTGTCGAGATTCTTCTGTATCTTGAGCCTGTCTTCTGGAGTGTTGGCTATTCCCCTCTAGTTTGGTGTCATCTGCAAATTTCTATCCCCTCATCTAAGTCATTTATGAAGATGTTGAAGAGTACTGGGTCTAAGACAGATTATTTCTTACAAGTAAACTAACAAACCTAAACTAAACTAATTTCTCACAAGTAGGATTTACCTTAATTTGATTTACCTTGATTGAAGAATCCCTGGGAAGAGTTTTTCACTAAAATAAGTGACAGGATATTCTTGCAAACCCACTCACTAGCTAGTAACTAAATAAATACAATACAAATTTGAATGAAATATTGAAAGCAAAAAACATACAGGAGAATTTCTCTGCCAGGTGATCATCCTGTTGATAATTTTCTGTCCTCAAAAATTTATTGAGAGCAAAAAAAAAAAAAAAAACCTTAAACATTTTGGATTATTTCTTGACCACAGTAGAACTGAAAATTATTCTTCGCAAACTTGGGGTTTTTTTTTTAAAAAAATTCCTGCTTGAAGGACTTCATTAACTTCCACTCACAGAAATTTGAATCAATGCATCTAACCGTTTATTCGCATAGTGTAATAGTTTAAAGAGAAAGAACACTTGAATTTAGCGGTTTTGTATTAAGAATGCATTTTAGGAAGCTCTGGTTTAATCGCTGAACTGATTAATATTTATGTTGCAATTCATACCAAGCAGGATGTTGCATAACAATTAGCTCTTTATTTATAATCTCACTTGACCTATTCTGCTATCTCACTGAACAGGAAAGAGGCAGAATAATTAAAAAAAATCTGAGATACTAGCAAAAAAAAAAAAAAGTAATATCAAAGTTTAAAGCTTGTGTAACTTAAGTGTTTGTTTATTGCACTGGATTGTAGCTTTATGTACAATGTGCAGCTCATTTAGAAGGCTGCAGTATAATAAGACAACATAGAATCTAGCCCAATGAGATAAAAATCAGCAATAATAATAGCAATAAAAATAAAAATGTGTCGTAATTCAAGCTAACACATGGCAGCAACGGAATGTTTTCGAAGATACTAGACTTGTTATTTTTTAGTATCTAGGACAGGGGTAGGTAACCTTGGCTCTTTTATGACTCGTGAACTTCAACTCCCAGAATTCCTGAGCCAGCATGGCTCAGCTTGGAAACCTCTCCCTTTCCCCTCAGCATGGCTGGCTCAGGAATTCTGGGAGTTGAAGTCCATGAGTCATAAAGCGGCCTAGGCCTAAGGCCAGAGGTAGGCAACCTTGGCTCTTTTATGACTCGTGAACTTCAACTCCCAGAATTCCTGAGCCAGCATGGCTCAGCTTGGAAACCTCTCCCTTTCCCCTCAGCGTGGCTGGCTCAGGAATTCTGGGAGTTGAAGTCCACGAGTCATAAAAGAGCCAAGGTTGCCTACCCCTGATCTAGGAAAATGAAAATAAAATTCTTTGCCTAATGCTGAGAAGATATGGACGCCAAGTGAGTGTCTTCTGAGATGGTTTTTACATTGGATGGCCAACTTTAAAAAAAAAATAGTCACCCATGTTGTTTCCTTGGGCTGGGTGAAAAAATGTGGGCCTGGCCTTGAGAAGTTGAAGGGAGCAATGAGCAATTAACAGATGAGCAAAGATTACTCAGTCTTGAGAAGGAGGAAGGTGTCAGACACTCAAAAGCAAGGCCACGCCTAATTTTGATGGGTAGAAGGTGGAGTGAACTTTAGACAGACTTTCACGATTCTGTTCTTCCACTCTTCGTAATAAAAGCATTCCTGGATTCCTTGCTGGTTTAAGGTGAGCCCAACAAATGACAGATTTGGAAGGATGTTCAATTTTGCACAAATTAAAAGATGTTTCAGAGGAAAGGAAGGACTCAGAATGACTTTGGTGTGAGGAAACTCAACTACCATGGAATGTGAGGTTGGGAAGAATGAACATTGGGGTGAGGTGGGACAGAATGAAGGGATGACTATATTTCTTGAAAACCTATCTTGACCCCTAATTCAACTAATTCAAATCTTGACAAATGACACATGTCAATAATCTATCGTTGCAAGACAGGTGTAAACATCTCGTTCCTCGACTGAAGAATAATTATTTGTCAGTCCCTAACCCATTACTCCAAAAATCCATATTTCTTGATCTTGTATACATTCCAATGAATGAATGAATGAATGAATGAATGAATGAAGGAAGGAAGGAAGGAAGGAAAGGAAGGAAGGAAGGAAGGAAGGAAGGAAGGAAGGAAAGGAAAGGAAAGGAAGGAAGGAAGGAAGATTGATGCTGGGGAGCTTGCCTGGATTAAAAGTGACCATTAAAACAAAGCACAGCAGGGTCCAAATACTTTAACCCCAGGCCGGAGGGGAGGGGAGGGGAGGGGAAGGAAGGAAAGAAAGAAGAAAGGGAAAAAAGAGACGGAGTTATGCTTTTTCTATTAAAAATGGATGGAGGGTTGAGTGAACAAAGTATTTGATTGGCTGATGAAATATTTTTATCACTGTTAGGTTGCATTCCCAGGGAGATTGTGAAGAGAATAAAACAACGCCAATGTAAATGCACACACACACACTGCAAAACGGGTTGCTGTTCAGTAATGCCTCTGGGTTCAGATCTCGCTGGTTGCCCAGGTAATGGCCCAGAGCACCCT
This sequence comes from Azemiops feae, assembly GCA_023970755.1. NCBI lineage: Eukaryota > Metazoa > Chordata > Lepidosauria > Squamata > Viperidae > Azemiops > Azemiops feae. Next base: position 649,969 of record JALGBA010004143.1, on the reverse strand, counting down.
TTGGCACCTGTAGTGATGTACTAATTACGAACTTGTTTCCGGATGTAATATAAAGTGCTGGTTATTTCTATCGAGTGCTTCCTTCTGTCTTTTTATTTTTGCTCATTGAGGTTGCTAGAAGACGTTTAGTCCTTCTTTTTGTTAGACTAAACCAGGGGTAGGCAACCTTGGCTCTTTTATGACTCGTGGACTTCAACTCCCAGAATTCCTGAGCCAGCATGGCTCAGCATGGAAACCTCTCCCTTTCCCCTCAGCATGGCTGGCTCAGGAATTCTGGGAGTTGAAGTCCACGAGTCATAAAACAGCCAAGGTTGCCTACCTCTGGCCTTAGGCCTAGGCCGCTTTATGACTCGTGGACTTCAACTCCCAGAATTCCTGAGCCAGCGTGGCTCAGCTTGGAAACCTCTCCCTTTCCCCTCAGCATGGCTGGCTCAGGAATTCTGGGAGTCGAAGTCCACCAGTCATAAAAGAGCCAAGGTTGCCTAGCCCTGGCCTAGGCCTAGGCCGCTTTATGACTCGTGGACTTCAACTCCCAGAATTCCTGAGCCAGCATGGCTCAGCTTGGAAACCTCTCCCTTTCCCCTCAGCATGGCTGGCTCAGGAATTCTGGGAGTTGAAGTCCACGGGTCATAAAAGAGGCAAGGTTGCCTACCTCTGGCCTAGGCCTAGGCCGCTTTATGACTCGTGGACTTCAACTCCCAGAATTCCTGAGCCAGCATGGCTCAGCTTGGAAACCTCTCCCTTTCCCCTCAGCATGGCTGGCTCAGGAATTCTGGGAGTTGAAGTCCACGAGTCATAAAAGAGCCAAGGTTGCCTTCCCCTGGACTAAACATACCTAGTTCCAGTGCTTTTTTTGTCATAGAATGCACCGGAACAGATTTCCGGCACCTTTTTTTTGATGGATTTTCCAAGTTTTAAAAGTAACTTTTGAAAATTTGATGTTTGGTCCACATGGACTTGAATCGCCATGTCGAGTGTATCTGGTCGGAGGCAAAATCATTAAAATGGTGCATGCAGGCTGCTTGTGTGTCGAGGCCGATGCATGCGTACTTCGTCCACGCTGGTTGTGATGGCGCTGCTCGGCTTGTACCACTGCTTGGCTTGTGAGTGCTTACTGCGGGCGGCGACCATTATGTTTTGTTACACAACTGATGTGTGTGGGTGTGTGTACAGTGATTGACTAGTGCGACAGGTAAATAATTTCTTTATTTAAAAAAAACACGATTTCTTTATTTTAAAGAATTGAAAAACATTTTTTTTAATTTTTAGTGTAAAAGTGTGACCCCAAATTTAAAAAATGAAAAAAAATTACTAATTACTTCTCAACCACCGGTCCTGCTAAGAACTGAATATATAATTATTTTAATAAAAGATTAACACGATGTGAGTTCCGGCACCTTTTTTTTTCTTACAAAAAAGCACTGCCTAGTTTCCTCAATATCCATGGAGCTTCTCAGTCGACCAGGTCATGGTTGTCCCAAAGGTGCTTTTTCAAGAGGCAACTGGACTTCCTTGTTTTTCTTTGAAAAGGTTTCACTTCTCATCTGAGAAGCTTCTTCAGCTCTGACTGGATGGTGGGGAATGGAAGGATTTATATTCCTTGCCGACAGCTGGTCATTTGCTGGAATATAAATCCTTCTGTTCCCCACCCACCCTCTTCGCTGCATTCTTTCTGGAAGTGTGCTCTTCTGTTTGATAGGTGGAGCGCCTTAATTTAAGATCTTTTTTGTTAACTTAAGAGAATAACAGGATGACAGAGTTGGAAGGGACCTTGGAGGTCATCTAATCCAACCCTTTGCTCAAGCAGGAGACCCTACACCATTTCAGAGCTGGCTCTCCAGTCTTTTCTTAAAAGCCTCCAATGATGGAGCACCCACAGCTTCTGAAGGCAAATCATTCTGTAGGAAGTCAGCACCCCACCCCCCCAAAGAAGGAAATCTCTTGGGGGATATTAAAAAAGGCAGAATATTATATTTCCCCATAGGAATAATAGAAAATCTTAGGCAGAAGTAGCCCAGTCTCCCCCAAGCAGAAACTCAGCAAAAACCAGCTTTTAGAAATGCAGATTTGATCATCCTATTCGGGAAGACTGGGGCCAGGAACCTTGGAGCTGATGGGATTAGAAAGACAAAGACCCCTAAAATCTACATCCCCCACCCAAAATCTAAAGATATGACCTTTAGGACATAATAGAATTAACCCCCCACCATTAGAATACCAAAAGGGCACACTGAAACTCAGGTCAAAGTTATTGCACAGGAACAGGAACAACCTCAAACAGGAACAACTCCAAACACAAAACCCCAAAAAAGGTATAAAAATCCACCCACTCCATTTTTGTTAGCCACCCCAGAAACATGCTGCTGTCACTGAAGTTTCTGGCAACTAAATAAACTGAACCTTCTTTCCTAAGCAGTTTCCATTTTGTTTATTCCCGGCTTGGATTGGATCCTGAAGGTTTTTCTTTCAACAGGTCCAATGATTAACTGTCCTCACTCTTAGGAAATTTCTCCTAGGTTGCTTCTCTCCTTGTTTAGTTTCCATCCATTTTTTCTTGTCCTGCTTTCTGGTGTTTTGGAAAATAAGTTGAGCCCCTCTTCTTTGTGGCAGCCCCTCAAATATTGAAACATAGCTATCATGTCACCCTTAGTCCTTCTTTTGACTAAACTAGACATACCCAATTCCTGCGACCGTTCTTCATATGTTTTAGCCTCTAGGCCTTTAATCATCGTTATTGCTCTTCTCTGTTAAAAAAGGACTCCACCTAATGATGGTGACCCTGGGCACATCTCCTCCCAAACAGGTTCTCCTGAGTTGGGAGAACTTGTCCTTCTCCAACGTGGTCCTCACCACGTGGGTTGCACCTCAACTTCTCATGTTGGGAGGAGAGATCCAGCACTGCTGGAGGGTACCCAGTTGAGGAAGGGCTGGTGGAACAGTTGCCGCCCGAATGCCACAGAGGCGCCACTGAGGTTGGAGACATCAAGTCTCCTGCAAGCATTTTCTGAAAAGTTCTCCACCCGGTTTCTGGGTGGGAGAATTAACCAGGACCATTTTGCCAAATTTCCCAGGGGAAGAGATCTTTTTCAACAGATATTCAAGGATGGAATTCATAATTAATAGCCGTTCTGTCCCCCCCCACCACCCTTGCAGGTTTGTGTAGAATTTGTCTTAGAATTGTTTTTTGCTGGTTTTCTTGTCCTTGCAGAGAGAGACAACCGTATTTGTCACCAAAAGGGACAACTTTAAGGGCCCTTGGTCCTCTCTGAGCTTGGTGGTATTCTTGCAGATGTTTCATTACCAAACTAGCTAACGTCATCAGTTTGTACCCCACTTCCTTTTAGCACTGATGATGTTACCTAATTGGGTAATGAAACGTCTGCAAGAAAACAAGCAAGCTCAGAGAGCATCAAGGACTCCACATTATTCCTCCTCCTCCTCCTCCTCCTCCCAAACTCAACTTCCTATTGGCGCTAGTTTTGTAATGACACGTCTGCAAGAAAACAACCAAGCTCAGAGAGCACCAAGAACCCTTTAAAGTTGTCCCTCAAAAGCACCAAGGATTTCACAGTCTTCCTCCTCCTCCTCCTCTTCTTCCTCTTCCCCTTCCTTTTCCTTCTCCTTGCAAACTCCACTCCCTTCTGGCACTGATGATGTTACCTAATTGGGTAATGAAACATCTGCAAAAAAATAAGCAAGCTCAGAGAGCACCAAGGACTCCACATTATTCCTCCTCCTCCTCCTCCTCCTCCTCCTCCTCCTCCTCCCCTCCTCCTCCTCCTCCTCCCCTCCTCCTCCTCCTCCTTCTTCTTCTCTTCTTCTTCTTCTTCTTTTCTTCTCTTCTTCTTCTTTTTCTTCTTCTTCTTCTTCTTCTTCTTCTTCTTCTTCTTCTTCTTCTTCTTCTTCTTCTTCTTCTTCTTCTTCTTCTTCTTCTTCTTCTTCTTCTTCTTCTTCTTCTTCTTCTTCTTCTTCTTCTTCTTCTTCTTCTCCTCCTCCTCCTCCTTCTCCTCCTTCTCCTTCTCCTTCTCCTCCTCCTCCTCCTCCTCCTCCCCCCCCAAACTCCACTTCCTTCTGGCACTGATAATGTTACCTAGTTTGGTAATGACACGTCTGCAAGAAAGCCACCAAGCTCAGAGAACACCAAGGAGCCCCTCATTTCAACCCTGAGTTCCAAATATTCTCATTTTCCCAAGCCCTTATTTGTCCCTCACAAGTTTCTCTTCTCGAAATTCTCTTTCTCCTTAGAAAATGAATAAATAAAAGGCAGAGCTGTACTGCACATGTGAAGCCAGACAACTATTTGTCTTGATTTTAATTTCATGCCCTCTGTGGTTCTCAAGGGATTTTTTTTTTTAAAAAAAAATGTCTTTTTATATCTTGCATCTCTGGCAATAGGATCTCTAAAAATGTCTCCTTGGGAACATCTAGAACATTTTTGCTTGTCCCGTATGATAAGTTTCCTAATAAAGTTGATTTGAATGCTAATAATAAAATGCAGTTTCAGCTGCTTTTAACATGGAATACAATTGTGAGATGTCAGATTTTAAAGAAACTTAAGGAGCTTAGCTGCTGGTATAGATCATCCTAGAGCAGTGTTTATTTATATAATATATAGGTAGTCCTTGACTAACGACCACAATTGAACCCAAAAGTTTTGTTGCTAAGTGAGAAATTTGTTAAGTGAGTTTTGCCCCGTTTTCTTGTTAAGTGAATCACTGCAGTTGTTAAGTTGTCACTTTGAGCAGTCACTAAACAAAGGGTTGTAAGTTGAGGATTGCCTGTAACTTGGTTGCATGCTGCCCAGGTATAAAAATAAATAGAATAAAATTATAACAAACAGGAGGATATTGGGGCAGATTTTTTAAAAAGCACTACTTTACCCAAATTTGTCTTTCGCTTTTGAATCTGCCAAATTTCATTTTATTTTCATCTATTATTAAACTTGCATGCTTCCCATCTTGCTGAGGTGACTCTGGGCGGCTTTTACAGACAATTACAGTAGTCCTCGACTTACAACCACAATGGAGCCCAGCATTTCTGTTGCTAAGTGAGACATTCGTTAAGTGATTTTTTTTGCCCCGTTTTACACACTTTCTTCCCACAGTTTGTTAAGTAAATCACTGCAGCTGTTAAGTTAGGTTGGTTGTCGGTTGTGAAGTGAATCTGGCTTCCCCATTGACTTTGCTTGTCAGAAGGTCACAAAAGGTCATCCCAGGACACTGGAACCATCATAAACAAGCTTTTGAATTCTGATCACGTGACTGGGGGATGCTGCAACGGCCGTAAGTGTGAAAAACGGTCATAAGTTACTTTTTTCAGTGCCGTTGGATTAAGTAGGCCAGAATTCAGGAAGAAAGAGTGGTTGGGGGAAGTGGTGGGATTCAAATATCTGAACCACCGGTTCTCTGTGTGGATGCCGCTTCCGGAAGTCCATTCTGGGCCTGGGCAACCAAAAATTAGCTTCCGGTTCTGCCGAAGTGGTGCGAACCGGTTGAATCCCACCACTGGTTGGGGGGTAAACTCTCCACCCACCCATTTTCTCCTTTTAGCTTCCTGTATCTTTCATCTTTCCTGATTCTTTTTTGAGCTGAGGAGCTGCAGTTGGTAGCCAGAACCACAAATTTGCCCCTACAAAATATTAATATGTACTATTCAGCATAAAGAGTGATTCTCTGAAAAAAAAAGCCTATTATGGAAAGAACAACGTGTTCGCTTCTCCATTTGGCTCAAAAGATGCATTTGGAAGGGTTTTGTTTTTTAATTGCCTTACACATGTTAAGCCAAGAGTTGATTAACCCAGCCATAATTATCTTAAACCTGACAGGTTACGCCTTAATCACCTTGAGCTAAAACGCTTTCCGCTCTCTGTGTTTATGCCTGTAGCATCTCTGTTGTTGATAGCCAACTCATTAGAAATTATTTTCACTAGTGGAAGGTGAGTTTGTGCAAGTTGTTCGACCTGGCTACAACAGGCTTCGGGTGTTTTGTGGTTCAGTCCATAGTGGGAATTTCAGAGTATGGTCACTGAACCAAGCTACCATGTTCACCCATAATATAATTTACAGGTATTTATCATGATGCTTGCACATAGGACCGTGTGGTTCCCATTTCAGACCATGTCATTTGCTTAACAACGACTGCAAAAAAGGTCATAAAATGATATGACCAACCTGTTTTACAACTCTTACAACTTATGATTGTAACGGGCAGATGCTGTTGTAACTTGAAAACTACCTGTGGTTGTTGGGGCATTGCATCTCAGTTGCAAAACCCCACCAAACCACTAGATGACAACAAAGTTCCACCTTATTTGCTGCCACCTGGTGTTCACCTTGAGCTTTGCAACCATATATTCAGCCACTCTATATTGTAAACCAGGATTTTCAGGTTTAATCTGTGAAAGAGTCCAGCCTACGTGTGCAAGGGGTAGCATGTACAGTAAGCAGGGTAAATTCATGGGAACCCTCATAGGGATGTTCAAAAATTTTGTAAAATAACCCATTGGTCTGTATTCTGGATTCTTGAAATGGCCTTTGGCCAGGATTTCAAGCTAAATTGAACTGGATTATAGTGAAGAGCAATGTCATCTGGAAGAAACACAGCTGTTAAATTTTTCGATTTAGTGTAATATTCACACAGAGTTCATGGGAAAGTTTACGCAGGAATCTGCTTATTTTTGTCTTGAGAGTGTAATAGTTTTACTGATTTGCTAAGAATCCCGCGTGTCTGTTGTAGTGTTGCAGAACGCTACAACCAGTCATAAATGCGAATCAGTTGCCAAGAGCCGGAAATGCAATCACATGACCCCAGGAAATTTCTCCTTAGTTCCAGGTTGCTTCTCTCCTCAATTAGTTTCCATCCATTGTTTCTTGTCCTGCCTTCTGGTGCTTTGGAAAACAGGTTGCCCCCCACTTCTTTGTGGCAGCCCCTCAAATACTGGAATACTGCTATCATTCCCCACCCCCCCAGCCCTTCTTTTCTCTAGACTGGCCATACCCAATTCCTGCAACCGCTGATGAATAGAATAGCGCTGGAAGGGACCTTGGAGGTCTTCTAGTCCAGCCCCCTGCAACCTATACCATCTCAGACAAGTGACTGTCCAGTCTCTTCTTAAAAACCTCCGGTGATGGAGCGCCCACAACGTCTGAAGGCAAGCCGTTCCACTGGTTGATTGTCCTCACTGTCAGGAAGTTTCTTCTTAATTCCAGGTTGCTTCTCTCTTCGATCAGTTTCCAACCATTGTTTCTTGTCCTTCCCTCTGGTGCTCTGGTGAACAACCTGACCCCTTCTGCCTTGTGGCAGGCCCTCAGATACTGAAACACTGCTATCATATCTCCATATGTTCTTCATATGCTTTTGTCTCCAGGCCTTAATTGCTCTTCTTTGCACTTTTTCCAAAGTCTCAATATCTTTTTTGTAATGTGGTGACCAAAACTGGATGCAGATTCCAGTTGTGGCTTTACTAAGGATTTATAAAGAGGTATTAATACTTCATGTGATTTTTATTTTATGCCTGTTTATACAACCAAGGATTGTATTAGCTTTTTTGGCTGTTACCACACACTGCTGGCTCATGTTTAAGTGACACTTCCAGGATGCATCTTAAGGAGCTTTTTTGAAGTCCACTGTAACTTTGATTGGTTGTTAGATGACCGGTCATAAGTTGAGGACTGGATTTTGGATGGGTGCTGTGTTTTTATGTTGTTGTGAATGAATGAAAAGCAAAAGAAAAGTGGACAGGTGGGCGACCGGACCCTCCTGTAGAGATATAGATATATAGAACTAAGGAGAAACTTTCTAATAGAAACTTTTTCTATTCTATTCTAATAGTGAGAGCAATTAATCAGTGGAACAACTTACCTCCAGAAGTTGTGAATGCTCCATCACTGGAGGCTTTTAAGAAGAGACTGGACAGCCATTTGTCTGAAAGGGTACTATAGGGTGTCCTACTATAGCAGGGGGTTGGACTAGAAGGCCTCCAAGGTCCCTTCCAGCTCTATTATTCTATGTTCTAGAAGAAGGTAATCAAAGAACATTGGGGGCTGTGTCAGAGCGATCCTGTCCCCTTTGTCTGTTTCCCCCCCCAATGATTTTATTAAAAGTTTAAAAGAGAGCACAAAAACTAACACAAACCAATACAAAACACAAACAATATAAAAAGAAAGAGAAGGAAAAAAATTACAATAATAAAGAAGAAAAAGAAAAAGAAAAAATCCTTCCAGTTTCCTCTGTAGCAAGTATGATGACAAAATTATCTCTTATTTTTTTTATTTTATTAAATTTATATGCTGTCCATCTGAGCAATAAAGCAACTCTGGGCAGCTTTCTCTAGGATTACAGAAAAAGTTCACTTTTTTCTATTACCCATTTTTCCCTAATCATCAAAACCACAAATTATAAGCGCAATTCCCCCCCCCCACACACACACACATTTTATGCAAAATGTCTGGTCCCTTTGCAGCCTCACCCTGGCCTACGTAACCCCCCCCCCTCCACTCTTGCAGTATTAAATGTGACTGGAACCGATCAGATGCTTCACCATCAGTAAACTATATCATAAATAGATTTTTGGAGGAAGCAGAGATGGAAAACTGCTGCCTTTTGCATATTTCGGAAATCATTAATGTCAGCATCTTCTATACTGTACTTTAAATCAAGTTAAAAAAAAAATGAATCTGTCAGAGAATTCACAAAAAGTGCAAACTTTTCTTTCTCTTTCATTAGATTCTGAAGTTTCCCAGGAGGTAAACATCATCTCTTACATAACTACGGTATATAGAGAACAAAAGGTCACTTTTTTTTTTTAAATAAGTCTTGCATAGCTAGTCCTCGAATTACGACAGTTTGCTTAGAGACTGTTCGAAGTTACATTGGCACTGAAAAAAGTGACTTATGACCGTGTTTCACACTTACGACCGTTGCCACACCCCCACGGCCCCATAATTAAAATTTGGACTCTTGGCAACATATTTATGTGACGGTTGCCGTGTCCCGGGGTTACGTGAACAACATTTGTGATCTTCCCAGCTGGCTTCTGACAAGCAGAGTCAAGGGGGGAAGCTGGATTTGCTTAATGACTGCGTGATTCACTTAAAGACTGCAATGGTTCACTTAACAAACACAGCAAAAAAGGTGATCCCCTTTTGCGACCTTCTGAGAAGCAAAGTCAAAGGGGAAGCCAGGTTTCACTTAGCGACCGTGTCACTAACTTAACAGCTGCAGTGGTTCACTTAACAGCTGTGGCAAAAAAAAGGTCGTAAAATGGGGCAAAACTCGCTTAACTCTGTTGCTTAGCCATGGAAATTTTGGTGCTCAAATGTAGCCGTAACCTGAGGACTACTTGTGTCCCCTGAGATTCAAGTTGTTGTGAGCTTTTAAATATGCAAATGGCTTCATGTCCCATTAAATTTAAGAAGAGACTAGACAGCCACTTGTCTGAAATGCTCTAGGTTTTCCTGCTTGAGGGGGGGGGAGGCTGGACTAGAAGACCTCCAAGGTCCCTTCCAGCTTCTATTCTATTCTATTCTATTCTATTCTATTCTATTCTATTCTATTCTATTCTATTCTATTCTATTCTCCCGTTCTGTTCCATTCCATTCCATTCCATTCCATTCTATTCTATTCTCCATTCCTCTATTCCGTTCCATTCCGTTCCATTCGTTCCATTCCGTTCCATTCCGTTCCATTCCTATTCTATTCTATTCTATTCTATTCTATTCTATTCTATTCTATTCTATTCTATTCTATTCTATTCTATTCTATTCTATATTCCTCTATTCCGTTCCATTCCTCTATTCCGTTCCATTCCGTTCCGTTCCATTCCATTCCATTCCATTCCATTCCATTCCATTCCTATTCTATTCTATATTCCTCTATTCCGTTCCATTCCTCTATTCCGTTCCGTTCCATTCCATTCCTATTCTATTCTATTCTCCATTCCTCTATTCCGTTCCATTCCGTTCCGTTCCATTCCATTCCATTCCATTCCATATTCTATTCTATTCTATTCTATTCTATTCTATTCTATTCTATTCTATTCTATTCTATTCTATTCTATTCTATTCTATTCTATTCTATATTCCTCTATTCCGTTCCATTCCTCTATTCCGTTCCGTTCCGTTCCATTCCATTCCATTCTATTCTATTCTATTCTATTCTCCATTCCTCTATTCCGTTCCATTCCGTTCCGTTCCATTCCTATTCTATTCTATTCTATTCTATTCTATTCTATTCTATTCTATTCTATTCTATTCTATTCTATTCTATTCTATTCTAAAGTCTTGAAGCAATTTATTCGTTGATGACTTTGTACGATGTTCAACTTTTGTAAGCTCTAATCCAGCATTTTTCTGGCTTAACCTGATGGTGCACTCAACCAACTGAGGATTATTTGACACGCCATGGTTATCAGCGATTTAGCACAGAGTGGGAACGAACCACGTGTTTGGCTTTACGCATTGCTTTAAACCATGGTCTGTTTAATTTTGGCCTCTTGAATCAGACACAGTTGGCTGCTTACACAGACTGTTCTAAACCGAAAGCAAGAAAACCACATTTTGCCTATGCTTCATGTTAAAAGAGCTAAAAGAGGTTTCAGACAAGTGCCCACTGGAAGCTCCTGGAAACTGAGTCCTAATACAGGTAGTCCTCAAGTTTTAACCATTCATTTAGTGACCATTACAATGGTACTGAAAGAGTGACTTACGTTCCTCGCATTTATGACCATTGCAGCATTCCCATAGTCACATCATCAAAACTCAGATGCTTGGCAACTGGCATGTGTTTGTGACTGTTGCGGTGTCCCAGGGTCACGTGATCAACATCTGCGACCTTCCCAGTTCGCTTCCGACAAGCAAAGTCAAAGGGGGAAGCTGGATTTGCTTAACGACTGCGTGATTCACTTAACGGCAGTGATTCACTTAACAAACATGGGGAAAAAAGGTCGTAAAATCAGATGTAACTCACTTCACAACTGCCTTCCTTATCAGTGGAAATTCTGGTCCCAAATGTGCTTGTAACTTGAGGACTACCTGCATACAACTGAAACCCGAGGCTTTTCTTTGGGGACTGATTGAACAAAAGCTGGAATTTTGTTTTTGTACATAACTGCAGCAAGATTATTATATGTATTAAAGTGGAAAGATTTGACATTATCTGCAAAGGAGGAGAGGGACAATGAAGATGATGGCAGTTGCTGAGATGGCAAGATCAGAAGTTAGGTGATTGCTGACCCTTTATAGATTTTTTTGCAGGAAACAGAAGATAAATGAACTCATGATATATGGTTTTGATGATTAGAAAAAGATAGAAAAATGTAAGTCATACCGCAACCATTGAGTAGGAGATAAATTTATACATATAACTGCTGTAAAAAAATTGGAAGCCCTTCCTTCCTTCCTTCCTTCCCTCATTTTCCTTCCTTCCTTCCTTCCTTCCTCTTTCTTTCTTTCTTTCTTTCTTTCTTTCTTTCTTTCTTTCTTTCTTTCTTTCTTTCTTTCTTTCTTTCTTTCTTTCTTTCTTTCTTTCTTTCTTTCCTTGTTTCTTTCTTTCTCTGTTTCTCTGTTTCTTTTTCTTTCTCTCTCTCTCTCTCTCTCTTTCTTTTTCTCTCTCTCCCTTTCTTTCTTTCTTTCTTTCTTTCTTTCTTCTTTCTTTCTTTTTCTCTCTCTCTCTCTCTCTTCTCCCTCTCTCCCTTCCTGTCTTCTTCCTCCTTTCCTTTCCTCTTTCTTTCTTCCTTCCTTCCTCTCTTCCTTCCTTCCTCTTTCTTCTTTCTTTCTTTCTTTCTTTCTCTCTCTCTCTCTCTCTCTTCTCTCCTCTCTCCCTTCCTTTCTTCTTCCTTCCTCCTCCTTCCTTCCTTCCTTCCTTCCTTCCTTCCTCCTTCCCTCATTTTCCTCCTTCCTTCTCTTTCTTTCTATTCTTCTTCTTTCTTTCTTTCTTTCTTTCTTTCTTTCTTTCTTTCTTTCTTTATTTCTTTCTTTTTTCTTTCTTTCCTTGTTCTTTCTTCCTATGTTTATCTGTTTCTTGTTCTTTCCTCTCCGCTCTCTCTCTCCTTTCTTTTTCTCTCTCTCTTTCTTTCTTCTTTCTTCTTTCTTTCTTCTCTCTCTCTCTCTCTCTCTCTCTCTCTCTCTCTCTCCCTCTCTCCCTTCCTTCCTTCCTTCCTTCCTTCCTTCCTTCCTTCCTTCCTTCCTTCCTTCCTTCCTTCCTTCCTTTCTTTCTTTCTTTCTTTCTTTCCTGCATTTTTGGCTTAGCCTTCCTCTTTTGGCTTTGTCTTTTTTTCTTTCTTCTTTCTTTTCTTTCCTCTAAATATTAGATTCTGTTAAGTTTTTCTCTTTCTTTATGAAAATCTTAATAAAATGATATGAAAAAAACCTGCTGAGTCATGTTCTACAATCCCGTGTTGTGAGGTTGCGTATGAGGATAATGTTGTGTTGCAATCTCTATAACACAAGAGCCTTGATTCTTTTTTTCTTGATTCCTTCCAACTTTATTAGTATTATTATTTTTTTGTTTCTACAGCTTGGCAGGCTAGATTCAATCCTGGGTGATTTATGAAAGCAGATTATTTTGTAAGAAGAACACACTTTTGTTGAACAAATGTGAGGTTCTGGCCTCAGGCAGAAATTGAGTCCATGAAGTACTTGTCACATATTAAAACCAAAACTTGTGATAATGAATCAGAGTTTTTTTTTTTTTTAGTTTTTCAAGGAATTGGCACCCGCATCAATAATATATTTCTGTTCTCATAAAGTCTCCCCAATGTCTCTTTTGACATCTCTGGAGATATATGGTAGTGGGTGAATTGGGAATTATAGATCGAACCCTCCCTATTCCTTCTCCTAGCCATTTTTCAAGGGAGAAAATTAGGTTCTTAAAGAGATCAGTACTTTCTGAAATGCATTTCAACAACAAATACACAAGTCATTTTGATGAGTCCTGTGTCTGTGTGTGTGCACCATGCTGAGGAATAAACAGCCTTGCGTGTTCTGTATGAAAATATAAGATTGTCAGTACCAATCCAGACTTGCAAAAGGATGTGGAGGCTTGTTGGAAAATCCATGTGGATTTGGCTGGCTTAATGTCAAAGAAGTGATTTCCTTTGTACTCTTCTGTATTCAGCTTTCTTCAACCTGAAGTTCTCCAGATGTTTGGACAGCCCTCAAAATGTTGATTAGACTGGAACACAGAGAACCTAGGAAAGACCTTGGGGTAGCACCAGGCCATGCATGCATCCGATCCAGAATTCTGTCTCATTTCTGGTCAACCAGATGTTTCCAAAGGACTTACAGGAATGGCCAAAAGAGAAATTGCCTTTTTCCCCGGCTGGGAATATTTCCAAGGTAGCTGGTATTCAACTTTGTTCTCTCTGATTCAGTCTAGTACAGGTAATCCTCAACTTACGACCGATTGCTTAGCAACCATTCCAAGGTATGACAGATCTACCCAGGAAACTACTTAAGACCCGGATTTGAAGTTCTGACAGTTGCCCCCACCTCACAATCACTTGACCAGACCTTAAGCTCTTGGCAGCCATGCTGAATTTACGGCCATTGGTTCCCTTAACAGCTGAAGCATTTGATTAACAAACGCTGCAAAACAGCTCATAAAATCAGGTCCATCGTGTGACTGACCGTTTTTTACGACCATCACAACTTACAACTGTAACGGGCAGGCTTCATTATCGTCATAAGTCGAGGACTCCCTGTAATCTTACATGGTCCTCTCATTCTCTCTCCTCTTTTTCAAATTAATAAATGCTGCACTACCCAATCCTGAATCTCTGTACTTTTATTTCTGAGGTGTATTTCAGATTATAATGTTGTATAGAAAGGGAGAAAACTTATTTGAAGCCAGATTTTACCCACGCAAGTGGGATTCCTGGATGCCATTCCATAAACAGCAGATAGAACATAGAATAGAATAGAATAGAATAGAATAGAATAGAATAGAATAGAATAGAATAGAGTTGGAAGGGACCTTGGAGGTCTTCTAGTCCAGCCCCCCGCTCAAGCAGGAGAACCTATACCATCTCAGACAAGTGACTGTCTAGCCTCTTCTTAAAAATCTCCAGTGATGGAGCACCCACGATTTCTGGAGGCAAGCTATTCCACTGGTTAATTGTCCTCACTGTCAGGAAGTTTCTCTTTAATTCCAGGTTGCTTCTCTCTCTGATCAGTTTCCAACCATTGTTTCTTGTCCTTCCCTCTGGTGCTTTGGAGAATAGTTTGACCCCCCCCCCTTCTTTGTGGCAGCTCCTTAAATACTGGAATACTGCTATCATATCTCCTCTATTTCTTCTTTTCTTTAGACTAGCCAAACCCAAGTCCTGCAGCCATTCTTCGTATGTTTTAGTCTCCAGGCCTTGGATCATCTTAGTTGCTCTTCTCTGAACTTTTTCCAAGGTCTCAACATCTTTTTTGTAGTATGGTGACCAAAATTGGCTGTTGTATTCCAGGTGTGGTCTTACTAGGGTTTTATAAAGCAGTACTAATACTTCACGTGATCTTGATTCTATGCCTCTGTTTATGCAACCCAGGATTGTATTAGCTTTTCTGGCTGCTGCTGCACATTGCTGGCTCATAGTCAAGTGATGGTCCGCTAGGACTCCAAGGTCCCTCTCACAGTTACTGTTTTTGAGCCAGGTCTCGCCTAAGCTGTACTTGTGCCTTTGATTTTTCCTGCCTAAATGTAAAACTTTGCTTTTTTCCACATTGAAACTCATTTTGTTGGATAGGGCCCATTGTTCAAGTTTGTCAAGATCTTTTTGGATCCTGAATTTGTCTTCTGGAGTGTTGGATACTCCTGCCAGTTTAGCGTCATTTGCAAATTTGATGAGTTCCCCTTCAATTCCCTCATCTAAGTCATTGATGAAGATATTGAAGAGTACTGGACCTAAGACAGAACCTTGTGGTACCCCACTGCTTACTTCTCTCCATGTGGATGTAGTGCCGTTGAGGACTACTCGTTGAATACGGTTTGCCAGCCAGCTACAGATCCATCTGGTGGTGATGTTGTCTATTCCACCTTTTTCTAGCTTACCAAGGAGTAGGTTGTGGTCTACTTTATCAAATGCCTTACTGAAGTCTAAGTATACTGCGTCCACTGCATTTCGCTGGTCTAGTATCATTGGAAGAAACATGGGAGGTATTTTACTCTAAAACCCATACATCACCCAGTTGGTTTTGTGCCTAAATCAGGACCAGAACCTAGTATAATAGGGTTGGAATGGACCTTGTAGGTCTTCTAGTCTAACCCCTTGGTTGAGCAGGAGACTTTATCATTCTGGAAAAACAGTTGTCCGTTTTCTTCTTGAAAACCTTTCCAGTAGTTTTGGTGCATCCACACCTTCTGGAGACAAGACGTCCCACTGGTTAATTGTCCTCACTCTCGGGAAATTTCTCCTTAGTTCTAGGTTGAGTCTCTCTTTAATAATCTTCCATCCATTACTTCTTGTCCTGGTGTTTTGGAGAATAAGTTAATCCCCTCTTCTCTGTGACAGCCCCTCAAGTACTGGAAGACTCTTATCATGTCACTCCTAGTCCTTTTCTTCGTTAGGCTAGACCAGGGGTAGGCAACCTTGGCTCTTTTATGACTCATGGACTTCAACTCCCAGAATTCCTGAGCCAGCATGGCTCAGCTTGGAAACCTCTCCCCTTCCCCTCAGCATGGCTGGCTCAGGAATTCTGGGAGTTGAAGTCCACGAGTCATAAAAGAGGCAAGGTTGCCTACCCCTGGGCTAGACACATCTAGTTTCCTCGATTAAAATATTACATTTTAATACCTTTGACCAGCAACTCCAGCTAGCTTTAACCAGCATAGCCAGTGGTGAGGATTGCTGAGATTGCAGTTCGGTCACATCAGGAGGGAACATCTGTTTCCCAGCCCCGATCAACCCAAAGTTGCTTTTAAAAAAAACAACAGGAAAGATTACCTAGCTTGGCATGTGATTCCAGATAACTCTAATCATATCGTTGTTTTGATTTATTTTGTATGCCTGTGGTTAAAAAAACCAAAAACGCCCTTATGGCTAATTGGAAGTTATTTTTTTTGTTTTTGAGCAAGGGTTAGATCTGAAGAGCCAAGAGCAGAAAGAAAAATATATTCATTGAAGTAAACAGACGTGCAAGAATTTGTCCGGTGTTAAGAACACACACGGAATACATTTGTATAACCTAAGCCAGGGGTCTCCAAACTTGGTAACTTTAAGACTTGTGGACTTCCCAAAATTCTGGAAGTTGAAGTCCACAAGTCTTAAAGTTGCCACATTTGGACACCCCTGAGCTAAGCCATTATATTTTGGGGGGTTTATTATTATTATTTTTTATGTGTGTTTGTGTGTGTGGTTTCAAGCAATTCCTGGCTATTACGTGGACAGGTCCTTGCAGTTTGCTTTGCAATATTTTCAGAAGCATCTTTACGTTTGCATTCTTCTTCCTAGGGCTAACCTCAAGTAAGACAGATCTCCCCTAAAGTAGAAGCATTCATGATCTTGTATTATCTAGCCTGGTGCTTTTAGTCACTAAACTGGCTCTCTTGTTTGATTTAGCCTTGACTCAGGATTACGAACCATGAAGTTAATGAAGGCTATTAAGATAACTGATGGACACGTTCCTGCAGTTTTCTTGGCAAGGTTGGCAGAAGTGGTTTGCCCTGGCATTCTTCTTCTTCTTCCCAGGGCTAAGAGAAAAAGATTGGCTCAAGGTTGCCCAGCTGGCTTTGTGCTTCGGGGAGAACTAGAACTCACCATCTCTGGGCTTCTAGCCGGGGTGCCTTAACCACTACACCACATTGACTTTCTTTTTTCTTTTTGTACATTTTTCTGTGCCGTATTGATTAAGCTGCAGTTAGCTGAATATGTCAACTTCTCTTCCACAATACCTATCCTTTAGAACAGGGGTGTCAAACTGCCGGCCCGCGGGCCGGATGCGTCATGGTGAAACTGTGCCCACCCCATTGCTGGCAATGGAAAAAAAGTCACGATATGTCGCGACACATCACGTGACATTGCGAGTTTGACACCCCTGCTTTAGAACAATATCCCGTCTGGCATTATGTCACTTAAAATCCTGGGTTTCCCCTCCCCCAAGCCTTGGGTTAGATGGATGTATGGATTTCATGAGGATTATGAGTAAATGTTTTTCTGAATATCACTACTTTTGCTGATGATTGGTTTGTATTGTATTGTTGTTTTAATCTTGTATGTCTACTCAAAATTGTCTAGATTGGGGCAACCTACAAATTAAACAGACAGAAGACAAATGATAGATACTGTAGATAGATAGATGCTTTGAGAATTCCCTAACTAGCTAGATGATACATAGATAGATAGATATAGATGATAATGATAGATTGATAGACAGATGATAGATTGATAGATGATTTAGATGATAGATGATAAAATGATAGATGATAATGATAGATTAGATAGATGATAGATTGATAGATGTTTTAGATGATAGATTAGATAGATGATTTAGATAGATGATAGATATTTGATAGATAGATGATAGATGATTTAGACAGATGATAGATAGATGATAGATTGACAGATAGATGATTGATTGATTATAAATGGATGGATAGATGATAGATAGATGATAGATAGATAGATGTAGATAGCTGATAGCTGATAGCTGATAGATGGATGGATGGATAGATAGATAGATAATAGATAAATAGATAGATAAATAGATAGATAATAAATGAGAGGAAGGGAGGGAGGGAGAGAAAGAGATGGTTGGGTTTGCATGGCACTCTTTAAAAAGTAAAAACAAACAAACCCCTTTTAGCATACAGATAGTCCTTGACTTATCGCTGGTCAAAATGATGTGAGGACGGAATGAAACAAGTGCATTATAGATCTTAGAGCACTTCTGGTCATCGTAAAAGGTCTTGCCACACAGTTTTTGCTTAACAATCAACACAAAAATTGTTGTAGAATCAGATCGGGTCACGTGGGTGCCTTGACTGATGACTGTTACGATTTACATCCAGAAATCCAGCCCCGATTGCAGTTGTACGTCGAGGTCTACCCGTATATCCGTTTTTCATACTTGCGAATGGAGTTATGCAGGCAGAAACAGCATCGAGTTTAGGACACTAATCTTACAGCTGTAAGGTAGAGTAAAATGTGAAACAGCCCCCAGGACTCTCCCAGGCTCTCATCCACTGCTGTGATATTAAAGCAGTGTCATCAGTGGTGGGATTCAGCCGGTTCGCACCGGTTCGGGGGAACCGGTAGCTAAATGTTGTTGAGTTCGGAGAACCAGCTGAACCCACATTGCTTCTGGAAGTCCGTTCTAGGCCTCGGAGGCCTGGAGGAGGCCTCCCAGGCCTAGAATGGCCCACAGGAAGTGCATGGATGTCACTTCCGGAAGTCTGTTCTAGGCCTCGGAGGCCTGGAGGAGGCCTCCCAGGCCTAGAATGGCCCACAGGAAGTGCATGGATGTCACTTCCAGAAGTCCATTCTAGGCCTGGGAGGCTTCCCAGGCCTAGAACGGCCCATAGGAAGTGCATGGATGTCACTTCCGGAAGTCCATTCTAGGCCTCGGAGGCCCAGGCCTGCATCCACACAGAGAACCTGTAGTTCAGGTATTTGAATCCCACCACTGAGTGTCATCTATCTGTCCTGGAGCCGAAGGACGAAGGTTTATGAACATGGATATTATTTTCCCAATTAACATTTCATGCTTTGCCAAGTTATTTTGCTTCCGGGCCAAGATTAGGTAAAAGAAGTTAATGTGTCTTCCTGTGCACTGTTGCTTCCTCGTGTATATTATGTACCCCGTATGAAGTACAGCCTGTTATAATTTCTTAAGCTTTTAACAATATTACATTTCTTCAGGCAAGATGATTAGCAATTACGGTAACTCTCCTTTTAAAAGTGGGAGTTGGTTTCTTCTTACTTTTAGGGAACACCTCTTTGCCTGTTCAAAATAACCACCACCTAACCTTTCCATGTTCTATCTTTGGCTGATGGATCCTAGAATTGGCTGGGGTGATGCCTAGGCCACAAGTTGGAGCATAACTGGATTTTAATTCAGCCAGCGGCTGCAACGTTCTGTTTGCCGAACATCTGGAAGAGTAGACAGGACCAAAATAGTGTTTGTGAAATTCAGATTCGGCTGCAGTAATGAGATGAAAAACTGGAAAATAACCTCAGTTCATACAGGGCAGCTTGGAGAGGAGAAATTTTTAGGAGACATATTTAAACCAGATGGCACACACGGAGTCCATCTATAGCAGGGGTGGGCAACTATGGCCTCTTTACAACCTGTGGACTTCAACTCCCAGAATTCTTGAGCCAGCATGGCTGGCTCAAGAATTCTGGGAATTGAAGTCCACAAGTCATAAACGGGCCGTGGTTTCCCACCTCCGATCTATCGGATGGAAAACAGTGGATGGAGAACAGGAGTTGCAGCACCAGCTCACTTAGACCAGGGGTCCTCAACCTTGGCAACTTTAAGACTTGTGGACTTCAACTCCCAGAATTTGCTGGCTGAGGAATTCTGGGAGTTGAAGTCCACAAGTCTTAAAGTTGCCAAGGTTGAGGACCCCTGACTTAGACAATCACCTCCACTGGAGAGAGAATTGAATAAGGAAGGGAAAATGTCCTTTGCCCACCTTGAAACTAAAGACGTGCAAAAATGCCACGCTGCATGTGTGGAAAGCTTTCCCTCTTCCTTGAAAAAAAAATCTAAAGCGGATTCTTTTTCCATCACATTTCTTGCAAACCAATAGGAAGAAAACAGGATCATTTTATTTGTGCACAGAACATAGAATCAGAGGGTTGGAAGGGGCCTTGGACCCTCTTGAGAATCTTGGATTTTTGGTGTTAAAAGAGCAAGGTTCTTTTAGCCCTAAAATCTGCTCTTGAAAAGGCTGCAATCATTATCCTCCATAATTTCAAAAAACAGAGAAGCATCCAAAGAATTGTGTTCACAAGGGACCACGGCTCATCCTTCAGTGATTGGGCCAGATTTTGGCAAATGGGATATAAGGAAAACCTTGACCACATTTTTTTCCTAGTTTTCCTTTTTTTTTTCTGATTGAAAACAATTGGAATTCATGTCTAAAACTGCAAGTTTTCAGTGTGGGAGGTTGGATAGGAGACCAAATTCTCCAGCCTGCCGATGATGGAGCAAAAGCTTGTTTTACGGTAAGTATGTAAGCCTTTCCAGTGACACAAGTCGCTTATTAACTGACAAAATTCAGTTGCAGTCTTGACTTGAATGAAATGCCTAAATCCAGCAAAATCGCCTTATAACATTTTCCCATCTTTTCCCTGCAAAGTTTGTGTGCTGTAATTATGTTAAACTGTGGGGACTCAAGGGCTCATCTCTCCAATGTAATGTTGAAGAAAGGCTCCCTCTAGTGACTACGGACTATTCATCAACATTTTTGTTCTCTTGTCTACTATTAAAAGTTTCTGTTGTGTGCATCTGTTTGTCACCTTCAGTTAGTCCAAACAGTTCATCATGGCAAAACAGTTTTTGATTCAAGGTACCTCAAATCTTCTAACTTAAAGAATGTGTACAAAATCCATGACTCATTAGTCTTGTGGGGTTGAAATTTCGAGGATCTTTAGACTATTTGCAAAGTTGTGGCCACTGCAACATCCCGACTGTCGCATGATCATGATTTCCAATGCTTCCCACAGGCAAAGCAATGGGGAGGCCAGCAGGAAGTCAAAAGTCCATTCTCACTGCTCATTCTGGAAAGAGAGAGTCAACCTGGAATTAGGAGAAACTTCCTAACAGTGAGGACAATTAACCAGTGGAACAGCTTGCCTCCAGAAATCGTGGGCGCTCCATCACTGGAGGTTTTCAAGAAGAGACTGGACATTCACTTATCTGAAATGGTATAGGTTCTTCTGCTTGAGCATGGGGATGGACTAGAAGATCTCCAAGGTCCCTTCCAGCTCTATTCTATTCTAAATATTCAATCTTTCTCTCTTTAAGTAAGGAAATATCTCTGAAAAAAGGAGCCCAACAAGTCATAGGTTGT
Source organism: Azemiops feae (assembly GCA_023970755.1). Taxonomy (NCBI): domain Eukaryota; kingdom Metazoa; phylum Chordata; class Lepidosauria; order Squamata; family Viperidae; genus Azemiops; species Azemiops feae. Next base: position 628,969 of record JALGBA010004143.1, on the reverse strand, counting down.
TTAGTGCCTGTTTAAAAATGACAAGGGTTCACGTGGAATTGAATTTATGATGGACATGCAAAACTAAGCAAAGTATAGAATCTTCTCTAATTTGTTCTAGTTGCAATTTCAACTTCAGTTAAGAGGATTTTTAGTAGCTGAGCTGGGGAAAAAAATGAGCTTCTTTGCTGGCAGGAGTGAATAGAAGTGGTGATCCTCTGTCCTGGGGAAGGAAGGAAGGAAGGAAGGAAGGAAGGAAGGAAGGAAGGAAGGAAGGAAGGAAGGAAGGAAGGAAGGAAGGAAGGATAAAGGTGGGAGGGAAGAAGGGAGGGAAGGAAGGTAGGAAGGGAAGGAAGGAAGTTGAAATCCACACATCTTTACCAAGTTTGAAAACGGTTAGCTGAAAACTTCATTGACCATGCCAACATTTTAGTTTAGCTAAAATTTAATTCTAGGTATCTATTTAGTTGTGGCTACTCTTTGCAACTCAACGTTAAGAAAACCAAGATCATGGCATCCGGCCCTCTCAATTCCTGGGAAATAGATGGGGAAGAAATGGAGGTAGTGACAGATTTTATTTTCCTGGGCTCCAAGATCACCGCACATGGGGACTGCAGCCAAGAAATTAAAAGACGCTTGCTCCTGGGGAGGAAAGCTATGGCAAATTTAGACAGCATACTAAAAAGCAGAGACATCACCCTGCCAACAAAAGTGTGTATAGTCAAGGCCATGGTTTTCCCAGTTGCAATGTATGGCTGTGAAAGTTGAACCATAAGAAAGGCTGAGTGCCAAAGAATTGAGGCCTTTGAACTATGGTGCTGGAGAAGACTCCTGCGAGTCCCTCGGACTGCAAGGCGTTCAAACTGGTCAGTCCTAGAAGAGATCAACCCCAACTGCTCTTTAGAAGGCCAGATCCTGAAGTTGAAACTCACGTACTTTGGCCACCTAATGAGAAGGAAGGACTCACTGGAGAAGAGCCTAATGCTGGGAAAGATGGAGGGCAATAGAAGAAGGGGACGACAGAGAATGAGGTGGCTGGATGGAGTCACTGAAGCAGTAGGTGTGAGCTTAAATGGACTCCAGAAGATGGTAGAGGACAGGAAGGCCTGGAGGAATGTTGTCCATGGGGTCGCGATGGGTCGGACACGACTTCGCAACTAACAACAACAACTCTTTGCAAAATCTGCCTGATACATATTTTTATTAACCAAGTTCCCACCGCATTCATCTCTCAATAAAAATGGTCCTTGTTTAATAATCACAATTGGGACCTGCACCTCGGTCATTAAGCACAGCGGTCACTAAGTGAAACCACAACTGTGCTTACAATCTTACAAAGCTTTCCTCTGCTTTACAAATCTGCAAAGGGCATAAATGCAAGAATTAGTTTCCTTTCCATCATTGTTGTACCTGCAAACAATCACTAAATGAGGATTATCTGCAGAGGCTGGACAGCTGTATCTCTTAAGTTAGGTTAATTGACTTTCTTTCACTTTGCACTGAGTTGAATTAGATTGGGGTATCCAGCCTTGGCAACTTGTGGACTTCAACTCCCAGAACTCCCCAGCCAGTATGGCTGGCTTGGGAATTTTGGGTAGTTGAAGTCCACAGGTCTAAAACATACCCCTGATATAATTAAACTTTGAACCTTGTTATTGCTACCAATTGCGCAAATAATATTGGGATATTTAGTGTGTGGCACATAGCTAGTCCAGAGTTAGACTGATCTACAGTTTGCTCTAATATTAGTCCACTTCTTATACAACAACAACAACAACAAACAACAACAACAACAACAACAACAACAAACAACAACAACAACAACAACAACAACAACAACAACAACAACAACAACAACAACAACAACAATAATAATAATAATAATAATAATAATAATAATAATAATAATAATAAAAACAAAAAAAAACCTTGGGTGCAATCCCAAAACAACGGGAGCATCACTTGAACACCATCGGCATTGACAAATTTGCCATTGGTCAATTGCAAAAGGCAGTTTTATTCAGAACAGTTTACATCCTGCAGTAATATCTGTAACACCATCAAACATCCAGATCTGCCTATCCCAGGTTCCTGGTAAGAACTCTAGGTGGGCAAAAATGCCAAACCCAGTCTGAACATCTGGCTGACTGTGCAATGATTAATAATAATAATAATAATAATAATATATAATATAGTTCAATTTGGATCAGGGAAATAACAAGATCTAGGTTTTAGTGTTAGCAATGGTATATTAGACAAGGCACAATCTTCTTACAGCTTATGATTACATGTGCATCGCCATTAGGAGGGTAATGCACACTGACACCCTGGCATAGCCCTAGAGTTTTCTAGCTAATTTGGGAAACATTAATTAGCTAACAGCCCTTAGCGGTTAGAATTGGAAGCAAGAGGCAGAAAGAAGGGGAGTCAGTCAAAACATCTGGTAACATTCCGACAGTAGCCGGAGCCAGAGAGAGTAGTCAAGGAAGCCAAATTTTATAGAAAAATACTGTTGCTTAATATCTTCAAGAAGAGATGTGCAAAACTATTTTTGAGTAATAAAAGTGAGGTTGTATATTAAGCCTGCTTACATGGGTTGCCAACATTCAGATGTTGGGAAAATACCGTGTTTCCCCCAAAATAAGTCAGGGTCTTATATTAATTTTTGACGCATTAGGGCTTATTCTCCAGTTAGGTCTTATTTTCAGGGAAATACGGTACTAAATGCATCTTGTCTGGCTTGACGATCTTAACTGGGGCTTATTTTTGGGGTAGGGCTTATATTACGAGCATCCTGAAATGCTAGGGCTTATTTTCTGGCTTAGGTCTTATTTTCGGGGAAACGGTGTAGATGCTGAAAACTTATTCCTGTCAAATGGTGATTCTGATTTTGCTGTTTCGTTTGTTGCACAGTCAGCCAGTTGTTTAGACCGGGTTTCGCATGTTTATCCACCTATCAAATTCTTCCCAAGGACCTGGGATAGGCAGATGCTCTACCCCGAATTAAGGGATTACCAGGTTGTAAAAAGGGAGGTGTTTTTTTCCCCTTTCTATAAAGGAGAGGGGAAACTTGAACATTTATTTTTGCAACCCCTGGATGGCAGCAAAGTATGCAGAATTTTGGAAGAAAGAAATGCAATTAGAAACAATTTCCAGAGATAGCCTAAAGCATATTAGGAGTTTCTGCCTTATTCTTCCTAAGAGCTGATGAAGCCTAGCAAATTGTTTAATAAAATTGTATTTTTTTTAAAAAAAAAAACTTGTTGACTTCCTTGACAACATTCCAGATATAACTTCCACCAATTTCTCTTCCCCCTTGTCCCTATTTATATGTTGTTCAGTTTGCTGCTGTGAACAAGTTGCTGGCCTTTCTCCATCCTGGCGTTACTCCTGCTCAAAGAGTAGGTGGTGGTGGTCATGGTTAAGAGGGCCTTTGCACAACTTTGTGTTGTGTGCCAGTTGCACCCTTCCCTGTGCATGGTCACTCATGCCCTAGTGACAGGTAGGCAACCTTGGCTCTTTTATGACTCGTGGACTTCAACTCCCAGAATTCCTGAGGCAGCCATGCTGAGGGGAAAGGGAGAGGTTTCCAAGCTGAGCCATGCTGGCTCAGGAATTCTGGGAGTTGAAGTCCACGAGTCATAAAAGAGCCAAGGTTGCCTACCCCTGCGGCCTAGTCATTTCTCAGTTAGATTACTGCAATGTGCTCTACATGGGACTGCCCTCAAAGAGTATATGGAAACCTACACTTGCTGCAGAATGAGTCGGCATGCACCGTTCTGGCAGCCCCTAGGATGCCATGTATTGACAGTCCTTGACATACGACCACAACTGAACCCAAAATTTCTGCTAAGCGAGACATCTGTTAAGTGAATTTTGCCCCATTTTACGACCTTTCTTGCCACCGTTCTTAAGTAAATCACTGCAGTTGTTCAGTGAACCTGGCTTCCACGTTGACTTTGCTCGTCAGAAGGTCGCAAAAAGAGATCACATGACCCCCGGGATACTGCAACCGTCATAAGTATGAGTCAGTTGCCAAGTGTCTGAATTTTGATCACGTGGCCCTGGGGATGCTGCAATGGTTGTTAAGTGTGAAAAACGGTCATAAGTCACTTTTTCTGGTGCCGTTGTAACTTTGAACGGTCACTAAATGAACGGTTGTAAGTTGAGGGCTACCTGAATAACTGCCACTGTTGCATAATCTGCATTGGTTACCCCAAAGGTGCTTTTTCATGAGGCAACTGGACCTCCTTGCTTTTCTTTGAAGACGAGAAACTAAAGAGGCTTCTTGGATGAGAAGCGAAACGTCTTCAGAGAAAAACAAAGTCCAGTTGCCTTGTGGAAAAAGAAGCCCCTTTGGGATAACTATGACCTGGAGGACTGAGAATCTCCATAGATATTCTGCATTGGTTACCTGTTTGCTTCTGGGTCCAATTCCAGGTGTCGGTTATCATCTTTAAAGCCCTTTATGGCAGGGCTTCAAGATATCTGGGGAGCCATCTCAACACTAGCCCGCCCAACTTTGGGGCCAGGGAAAGAGGTGTGCTAGGGATCCCGCCTGCTAAAAATTATGGTCGACAGAATCCAGGAGCAGGGCCTTTCCTGCTGTGGCCCCCAACCCTGTGGAGCAATCTGCCTCCACCCTTTTGGCCTTGCGAAGGGTATCAAAACCCGGCTTTGCCAGTTGGCTTCGGGTCCGTGGGAGCCGCTCCCTTCTGGAGGTGGTTGATGGGATTTGTAACGTCTTCTTTTGGTTCCTGTTTTTCGTTTCGTTTCGTTTCGTTTTTTTCATAGTTTTAACACGTTCATTTGCAGGGCTGCTTTTCTATTTATCTTTCTACATCCTGTAAGCTGCCCAGGCAGGGGACATGGGCGGCATGTAAATGTAATGAATAAAATAAATAAATTGGGGCATTCCTTGCAGAATTCACAAGGGATAGAAAAATACCCTCCCTCCCACTTAATAAAAGTTAATATTTTTGTGTGTGTGAGAGAGAGATGAGAAGTCGAGTCTTGTCTTTTGAGCTCCGGTTAACTTTTAAAAAAGAAAGAAAGAAAGAAAGAAAAAGAAAAAGCAATAGCCAGCAGTCACATTTTAGCTTTCTTCCTAAGAAAGCAAAATCCCAAGATTAAGATAGGATTCTGAGGAGGAGATTTTTTTCATCTTTGTATGTCTTGATGATTTGGATCCTGGCTTGACAAAGGAGCCCATCTCCCATTTCCTAGGGCAGGGCTCTTCAAACTTGGCCCTTTTATGACTTGTGGACTTCAACTCCCAGAATTCCTCAGCCAGGCACTCTGGCTGAGGAGTTCTGGGAGTTGAAGTTCACAAGTCATAAAAGGGCCAGGTTTGAAGACCCCTGTCCTAGGGGTACCTCCTCCTCCTCCTCCCCTTCTTCTCCTTCTCTTTCTCCTTCTTCTCCATCTCCTTCTCCTTCTTTTTCTTCTTCTTCTTCTTCTCCTCCTTCTCTTTCTTCTCCTCCTCCTCCTTCTCTTTCTCCTTCTTCTCCTTCTCCTCCTTCTCCTCCTTCTCCTTCTCCATCTCCTTCTTTTTCTTCTTCTTCTTCTTCTCTTTCTTCTTCTTCTCCTCCTCCTCCTTCTCTTTCTCCTTCTTCTCCTTCTCCTTCTCTTTCTTCTCCTTCTCTTTCTCCTTCTTCTCCTTCTCCTTCTTCTCCTTCTCTTTCTCCTTCTTCTCCTTCTCCTTCTTCTCCATCTCCTTCTCCTTCTTTTTCTCCTTCTTCTTCTTCTCCTCCTTCTCTTTCTCCTCCTCCTCCTCCTCCTCCTTCTCCATCTCCTTCTTTTTCTTCTTCTTCTTCTCCTCCTTCTCCTCCTCCTCCTCCTCCTTCTCCTTCTCTTTCTTCTCCTCCTTCTTCTCCCTTCCTTCTTCCTCCTCCTCCTCCTCCTCCTCCTCCCCTCCTCTCCTCCTCCTCCTCCTCCTCCGCCTCCTCTTCCTCTTCCTCCTCCTCCCTTCTTCTTCTTCTTCTTCTTCTTCTTCTTCTTCTTCTTCTTCTTCTTCTTCTTCTTCTTCTTCTTCTTCTTCTTCTTCTTCTTCTTCTTCTTCTCCTTCTCCTTCTCCTTCTCCTTCTTCTCCTTCTCCTCCCCCTTTCCCCTTTCCCCTTTCCTCTTCTCTTGCAGATGAGACAGCTCCTTCTCCTCCTCCTTTGGTGGCTCATCCCAAAGCTGAAATTTCACATTTTTTTCCCCTCCAGGAAGCCTGTGAATAATCGCACAATCTCTTCCTCCTCGTTTTGTTCGGTGGCAGCTGAAGACACGTGAGAAGCAAAGAGCCTCCAGTCCACGGCAGAAGGTTGTTCTGGCCCCCAATCAGCAATTGGCCTCTTCCCCAGAACCCCCAAACTCCAGTCAGTGCCTGTAGTGGGGCTGTGAATCACAAAGCTTTGCCGTTTTCAGTTTAAGTTTCGTTAAGTTGGCAAGATAATTATGTAGATAATTAGACCAGAATCCCCAGATGGTGGAAGTAAGCTGTTTATCGTAGTCTGGCAACATGAAGATAGGGACAGTGGGTGTTTTTCCCCCTTTTTTTTCTGCTTTGCAAACTTTCCAAGCCACAAGCTTGGTTCGTGCAAGATGAGTAACCTGATTACTGAATAATTCAGGCTTTAATTGCATAATTAGAAAGCAACTTTGTCTGGGATTGCCCAATGCCATAGACCTTGAATTACCCAAGTTTACATAGCATACCAAGCCCCAGCAAAGAAACCAGGATTGACACCAGCCAAGCTTATTTCATTCTACAAAAACCTTGGTTGAATGTGGTTCAGGGGACTCCATTATAAATGAGCAATAATCTGCAGAAATTGGGCACACAGGAATTTGCAGTTGTCTCCTGGACCGAACACGCCTTTCGTGCAATCCACAACTCTCTATTATGTGCTTAATTAGTATGCATTGTTGACAGAATACCGGAGTCCAAATACAACCTTCATATTTGAAACATTTTTTCGTAAGTTATTTCATAACTTGCAATTAACACATTCCTTGCTGGCAGACTTGAAACCTAACAGGCATGACACAAAAGGAAAAAGGGAAGAGAAAAAAAAAAGATGACAAATCTCTGGCAATATTAATTAGCCAGATAACTCAGTGGATTTGCCTTCTTGCTTCCAACCGGTTGCTTAGCAGCCATTCAATATTACAGCAAACATCCCCAGAGTTACTGATGACCTGTTTCTGAAATTCTGATGGCCACACACACAAACACACAAACACACACACACAGAGAGAGCCTGGAAGTCATGTGACCGCATTTTGGACACTCTGCAACCAGCCCACTTAATTGCAATCTTCCAAAGTCACGTGATTACATTTTATGGCATTTTTGCCCCAAATCAGCCTTTCTGGTTTTTGGCACATCCGACCCACCACTAAACGGCTGCTTCGCTTAATGACTGCAGCGATCACTTAATGACCCCCCCCCAAAAAAAAAGATGGTAAAAATGGGTCCGGTCACATGACCTATGTGCTTTATGACCTCAATGGGCAGGTTCCATTACAGTCATAAAGTTGAGGAACACCTGAATTTGTTTCTTAGTAAGAAAGTAAGAGAGTAGCAATATTTTTGATGGCTGTGCCGTCTTAGAATTAGCCTTTTCTCTTTTGGAGTTTTGACAGTAGAGAGAGAGGCACATAGATAAGATTCAGGGTAGAATTTGTCTTGCAAAGGAAGGAACTTATAAAGCATCTGCGGCCGAGGTCAGAAATGAACAAATCTTCTTTTTTCCTGTTCCCTTTATTCCTTTTGTTTGGAACGTGGCTCAAGATCCCCAAAACAAAGAAAACTCACTTGGAATTCCAGCAACAAAGTTTTATTCAAAAAGAAACATTTGCAAAGGCTTGGTGAGCTGAAATACATGCAGGAGTTCAGCCATACCTCCAAGAGCTGTTTGACACATTTTTATATCCTACCCCCCCCCCGACGCAGATTCCCCCCTCCCCTATCGCACTCAACGCCCCTTATCTCACCCGACACCTAATCCGGACTGCCTAAAAACCACCCCCCCTCCCCATGTTCCAGGAAGCCCCTTTGAGCACATCCTATCTATCACCATCTAATTTTCTATCAACAATTCTTATAATTATCTCTATATTTGTTTGTGGTTATACCTTTGCTACCTTAAGCTCTAAACTTTATCCTTAGTTTTTGTGTTTCCTCTACTTGCGGTTTCAGTTAGCTAGCAACTTCTGCTTTTCTTATTTGTCTGTAATTTACTTGTCCGGTTTTATGACTTTCAGGTGGCTTCTTCTATCGACCTTCATTAGAAATTTCTGAATAATACTTGATTCCTTTCACTTTGATCTCGGCCGTGTGGCACTTGATTTCTATCTCAACGGCATGAGCACTCCCAGGCGGAAGATTTTCAAATATTAATGAAGGAATTGCAGCATGCTCAGCCAGCTGGTGCTTTTAGGCCATTCGCATCTTTGCCGGAAATGCAAGTGGGGATTGATGAAAATGTTGCAGTGCGACTTTTTAAACAGATCCAGGCGCAGGCGGCTTCAGCCCCAGAGGTGGGAAAGAAAAGACCCCCGAGGTTCCCCAAACGGCATAAACCGTGGACTTCTTTTAGCATTCAGATTTCATGTTTTCCTAGCCGAGCCATCTTTAAAAGCTTGTGCGTGTTTGTCCTTTATTCTTTTCGGCCACGGAGATGCGCTGTTCTTTTGCAAAGAGGCCTTTGCAGAGTGCACACCCAGAGAGTGTGACTGTGATGTTGTTGCGCTGTTGGAAACGGGGCAGTGATTGTGACATCCCTGAGAGGAGAGAACTCTGTTGATGGAAGGAATGCATTTTTCGGCGGGAACATTGTAGGGCTCGGGGGGGGGGGGGAGGAGGAGGGGTACTTTCTGTTTGGGGGTACCTTCTGTCTGCAGGTTATCCAGCTTGACTGGTGATCACAGAGTCCATCTTGGTTGCAAAATCCAGAAATACCACGGGAGCTTTCTGTGGTCTGAGTTCTTGCAACCACTTCACGGGGCACTAGTTTCCTGATCCTTTAGCCCAGATTTTTTTCAATCTTAGCAACTTTAAGATGGGTGGACTTCATCTCCCAGAATTCCCCAGCCAGCCATGCTGCTCCAACACTGGAGTTTTTTAAAGGAGTGATTGGACAACCATTTCTCTGAAATAGTATAAAGCAGTGTTTCTCAATCTTAGCAACTTTAAGATGGGGGGACTTCAACTCCCAGAATTCCCCAGCCAGCCATGCTGGCTGGGGGATTCTGGGAGTTGAAGTCCATCCATCTTAAAGTCGCCAAGGTTGAGAAACATTGGTATAGGGTTTCCTGCTTGAGCAGGGGGTTGGACTAGAAGACCACCAAGGGACTTCCAACTCTGTTATTCTGTTATTCTGCTTTTCCAGTTTCATTCCACTCCCTGCTCTTGTTTTTCTATGTTCTTTCCTCTCTTTCAACAGCCAGTTTTCCGTGGTTCTGCTCGCTGGATAGTTTCTTCTTGTGTTTTGGTGAGTCCTGCACTCTCCCCAAGTGGCTGATACTTCCAAATGTTTTGTGGGTGAAGGGATTTGCATTAACTAAGGCAAGCCTGGGGAGAGGATGGAACATAGAATCCTAGGGCTGGAAGGGACCTTGGAGATCTTCTAGTCCAACCCCCTGCTCAGGCAGGAAACCCTATACCAGAGGTCTTCAAACTTGGCCCTTTTATGACTTGTGGACTTCAACTCCCAGAATTCCTCCGCCAGCGTGCCTGGCTGAGGAATTCTAGGAGTTGAAGTCCACAAGTCATAAAAGGGCCAGGTTTGAACACCCCTGCCCTCTACCATTTCAGACAAGTAACTGTCCAGTCTCTTCTTGAAAACCTCCAGCAATGGAGCGCCCACAACTTCAGGAGGCAAGCTGTTCCACTGACTAATTGATCTTGCGTCAGAAAATTTCTCTTTATCTTGAGAAGCAAAGGAATTGGGTGGGTTGCAATAGCAGAAATGTGACATGCATTAGGTCCAACACTGATTATTAATCAAAAAGGTCTGTTGGAAGAAAAGTCTTCATCATGGTTCATCCAAGCTGGGAATAAACATGGAAACTGCTTTGGGAAGAAGGTTGTAGTTTATTGGAGAGGAGAGCCAGACAGGAAAATAGTTCTGGCAGAAAAGAGAAGTGAAAAAAGGACTGAGCACATGTAGGAAGTGGATTTTTATACCCCCTGGAGCCTTTTGTTTGGAGTTATTTCCTGTTCCTGTTTTGAGGCTATTTCCTGTGTCATGTATTCTGACCTGAGTTTGGGTGTCCCCTTTGGCCTTTGTGAGTTAATCCTACCATGTCCTGTCCCAGGTGGGGTGTGCAGATTTTAGGTCTTTTGTCTTCTTAATCTCCTAGCTCCCTGGATTTACATCTGCATCTCTATAGAGCTGGTTTCTGCTTGGGGGAGGGAGACTAGGGGCTATTAAGAAAACCTGGGCCTGCTTTTCTGTCTCTTTAAGGTCCTTGGAGGAAATATATTTTCCTGCCCTTTTAATATTTCCTTCTCTGGGGGGCTGACTTCCCACAAGTCCAAGGCTATTTCCTGATTTCTTCCCTTTCTCTTTTTTCTCTTGCTCTGTCTCACTTTATAAAGATTGCGCCACTGTCTAGGGCAGAAGAGGAGAGCTTGGGGGGAGGATTGGCCTCTCCTGTGAACTGCCTTTATTCCTGTAGTTGCATTGATGAATTGGAAAACACAGTGTTTCTCAACCTCGGCCACATGAAGATGTATGAACTTCAACTCCCAGAATTCCCCAGCGAGCATGGAGTTGAAGACCATGCCTCTTGTAGTGGCTGATTTTGAGAGATCCTGGCATAGCTGAAACGTGAGTTTCAGAGTATCTGGTGGACCTATTTTCTGATCCTATCTCCCCTTTTTCTTTCTGTGGGAATGAAGGGAGGAAGGGAGGGAGGGGGGAGGAAAGGAAAGGAAAGAGAGAGAGAGAGAGAGAGAGAGAGAGAAAGAAAAAAAGAAAGAAAAGAAAGAAAGAGAAAGAAAGAGAAAGAAAAAGAAGTAGAGAGATGGAAAGGACGGAAAGAAAAAGGGAGGGAGGAAAGGAAGGAAGGAAGGAAGAAAAAGGAAAGAAAGAAAAGAAAGAATAGAGAGATGGAGGAAAGGACAGGGAAAGAGGGAGGAGGGAGGGAGGAAAGAAGGGAAGGAAGAAAGGAAAGAAAGAAAGAAAGAAAGAAGTAGAGAGATGGAGGAAAGAACAGGGAAAGAGGGAGGAGGGAGGGAGGAAAGAAGGGAAGAAAGGAAAGGAAAGAAAGAAAGAAAGAGAAAGAAAGAAAGAAAGAAAAAGGAAAGAAAGAAAGAAAGTAGAGAGATGGAAAGGACGGAAAGAAAAAGGAGGGAGGGAGGAAAGGAAGGAAGGAAAGAAGAAAAAGGAAAGAAAGAAAGAAAAGAATAGAAAGATGGAGGAAAGGACAGGGAAAGAGGGAGGAGGAAGGGAGGAAAGGGAAGAAAGGAAAGAAAGAAAGAAAGAAAGAAAGAGAAAAAGAAAGAAAGAAAGAAAAGTAGAGAGATGGAGGAAAGGACGGAAAGAGGGAGGAGGAAGGGAGGAAAGGAAAGAGAAAGAAAGAAAGAAAGAGAAAAAGAAAGAAAGAAAGAAAGAAAGAGAAAGAAAGAGAAAGAAGTAGAGAGATGGAGAAAAGGACAGGGAAAGAGGGAGGGAAGGAAGGAAGGAAGGAAGGAAGGAAGGAAGGAAGGAAGGAAGGAAGGAAGGAAGGAAGGAAGCAAGGAAGGATCTATTTGCTTTCAGGACTGGATTTGGATGCACTTGGACTGAACCTTGGAACTGGCCAAAAACTGCTGAATTGAATTGGCTGCTTCCATATGGATCGAACACTTAACTTCCTTCACGGACAAACCCATTCTGAATTCCGGTGGAATCCAGAACGTTTCTTTGATGGCCTGCTTGCATTCAATCCGACCGATTGTCCAAATGGAACTGGAATTGCACGGGTTTGCAAAGATTGGATTTTGCCTATACAGCTCCCCCCCCACATCTCTACCTAGGCAAATGCTGTGATGCAGTGACACCCCCCCCTCCCCTGACGCCCAAGCACTTGACACAACCTGCCATTCGTTAGCAAACAGGAGCAACCTGCCTCTGACATTTGCCTCCAAAGACCAGGGACGCTCCAGCCTGCTGGAAGCCTTTAATTAGTTAAATCTCCCCAGGGAACCCCGAGAGAGGAGCGGATTAGCTGATCCCCGGCGGGAGATCAAGCATCGGCCTTCTCAGCCAACCTGAACGGATATGAACTTTCCCTGGACTCGGAAGACATCAAGCAAACTGGGTAGTGAAGGATGAGGCGAAAGCCGAGCTCAGAAATTCTGCGCTCCCTTTTTCTGAAGGCTGAAAACGTGCGACAGTTAGTCCTTGATTTACGGCCACAACTGAGCCCCAAATTTCTGCTGTTAAGTGAGACACTCATTTAGGCGATTTCACAACCTTCATTACATTTTACAAACCCATTTTACGACCTTTCTCGCCACCGTTGTTAAATAAAATCACTGCACTTGTTAAGTTAGTAAAACGGTTAAGTGAATCCGGCTTCCCCCGTTGATTCTGCTTGTCAGAAGGTCTCAAAAAAGGATCACGTGACCCCAGGATGCTGCGACCATCACAAATGTGAGTCAGTTGCCAAGCATCCAAATTTTGAGCACGTGACCCTGGGGATGGCTGCAATAGCCTTAAGGGTGAGAAATGGTCCTAAGTCACTTTTTTCAGTGCCGTTGTAACTTAGAACGGTCACTAAACGAATCATTGTTAAGTCGAGGACTACCTGTATTCCTCTGGCAGAAAGATGGAGTGAAAGGAGAAAAGCCGTGGAGTCTGCAGTTTCGATAATTTTTTCCACCCACCCTTTGGCAATTTGTTCCTAAGAATCCCACGAGAAGCAATCTGATTCATTGGAAAAAAAGGAATCAACCACTGTTCCTTCCATCAAAATAAATGAGAACCAGCAGATTTTTTTTCTGATTAGCATTAGATGATAGTGTCCTTTTTCAGTTGGGTCCAATAAACAGATCCTGAGCTTTAGGACAAGGAAGGAAGGAAGGAAGGGAGGGAGGGAGGGAGGAAGGAAAGGAAGGAAGGAAGGAAGGAAGGAAGGAAGGAAGGAAGGAAGGAAGGAAGGAAGGAAGGAAGGACAGACAAGGGAGGAAGATAGGGGAAAGAAGGAAGGAAGGAAGGATGAGGTGTAGAAGGATGGAAGGAAAGGAAGGAAAGACAAGGGAGGTGTGGAAGGATGGATGGAAGGAAGGAAGGACAGACGGGAGGTGTGGAAGGAAGGAAGATAGGGGAAAGAAGGAAGGAAGGAAAGATGAGGTGGAAGGATGGAAGGAAGGAAAGAAAGGAAGGAAGAAAGGATGAGGTGTAGAAGGATGGAAGGAAAGGAAGGAAGGACAGACAAGGGAGGTGTGGAAGGAAGGAAGATAGGGGAAGGAAGGAAGGAAGGAAGGAAGGAAGGAAGGAAGGAAGGAAGGAAACGACAGGGAAAGAGGGAGGCAGGAGTTGTATCTCAGTTTTCCTTGAACTGTCTGACGTCTTCCAGATATATAGGCACCACTGAGCTTCTGAAGAACACCAAGTTGGAGAAGGTTGGTATGCAGAGAGGGCTTTCATTCTGGCTCCTCCTAACAGCCCTGTGAAGATTTCCCCTCTTGAGGGATCTAGCCAGGGCTTCAGAATGCAGATCAGTTGTGACTCTCAGCAGTTTCCATGAAAAAGTGTCAAGATCATGAATATATTTATTAGATATTTATCCCACCTTTATTACTTTATAAATAACTCAAGGCGGCAAGCATACATAACACTCTTTCCTCCTCCTGTTTAGTTGTGTTTGTTTTCCATTCAGAACAGAGCCAAAGTGTCAGTAAAGGTGTACACTTTGACACAATGTCTATGGAGATGCTCAGTCATCCAGGTCATGGTTGTCCCAAAGGTGCTTTTTTCACGAGGCGACTTTCTTGTTTTTCCTTGAAGAC
>JALGBA010004143.1:0-7500 GCA_023970755.1 Azemiops feae | reverse complement strand
TGACCTTAAAACTAACACAGGAAAGACAGAAAAAAATGAAATTTTGAGAGACTCCTTCAGACTAGGAGGGCCTAAGCTGCAGCTTGCTTAGCTTAAGACTAAACCCAGCTTGGGGGGGTGTCAGGAAGACACCCCAGCTCCACCTAACCCCGTGGTGGCGAACCTATGGCACGCGTGCCACAGGTGGCACACAGAGCCCTCTCTGTGGGCACGCGCGCCGTCGCCCCAGTCCTAGGCCTTCAGCTGGGTTTTATAAAACCTTTTCGCTTTAGGCCTCCGCCGCCGTGTGCAAAAAAAAAAAAAAGGTTCAATCAGTCAATTTCAACTTCTCGCGGGGAAAAAAAAAGATCTCGCAAAGTTGGAATTGATTGAACTTTCTAGTCCCACCCAGTCTGCCGTTACCATCGCAGCCACGCCCACACAATGGGCCACACCCACACAATGGGCCACGCCCACCGCGGCACCCGACGATACATAAGTGGGTTTTGGGTTGCAGTTTGGGCACTCGGTCTCTGAAAGGTTCGCCATCACTGCCCTAACCCATCTTGAAGACGTATGTTCATTTTCAATCTGTGAGCTGGTTCTTTGTGCACATAGATATACAGGCAGTCCTCGACTTACAGCGCTTCATTTAGCGACCGTTCGAAAGTTACAACGGCACTGAAAAAAAGTGGCTTAGGACCATTTTTTCACAGTGACGACTGTTGCAGCATCCTCATGCTCAAAATTCAGACACTTCGCAATTGGCTCATATTTATGACGGTCAGAGTGTCCCGGTGACCTTTTTTTTGACAAGCAAAGTCAAAGGGGAAGCCAGATTCACTTAACAACCATGTTACTATGGTAACTTAACAATTCTAGTGGTTCGCTTTACAACTGTGGCAAGAAAGGTCGTAAAATGGGGCAAAGTGGCATTTAACCACTGCCTCGCTTAGCAATGGAAATTTTGGGCTCAATGGTGGTCGTAAGTTGAGAACTACCTGTAGTCCTCGATTTACGACCGTTAATCGTAATGACGGGCTCCAAAAAGGAACTTATGACCTGGTTCCGAAGTTCTGATGGCTGCCCCACCTCCTGCAGTCACATGACTGCATTTTTGGGTGCTGAACAACTGCCCACATTTACAGTTGTTTGCAGTGTCCCAGCGTAACCACAATTCACAACGTTTTTGGCGGAAACTAGCATTCGCTTCCAGCTTGCAGCAAAAGTGCCCCGCTACGGACAATGGCTTCGCTTAACAACTGGGGTATTTACTTAAAAGGTCATAAAATCCGATCACAAGATAGATAACCTGCTTTATGAGCATCACAACTTACGACAATAGTTGGCAGGCCCTGTGTCAGGCACCAGGAGAGTCTGCTGGCTTCAAAGCCCAGAAGAGTTATTTTTATTGCAACCTATGCAGGTAATCCTCGATTTACAACCACAGGCCAAGATTTCTGTTGCTAAGCAAGACAGTTGTTAAGTGAGTTTTGCCCCGTGTTAACACCTTTCTTGCCACAGTTTTTAAAGTGAATCCCTGCAGCTGTTAAGTTAGTAACACGGTTCTTAAGCGAATCCAGCCTCCCCATTGACTTTGCTTATCAGAAGGTCGCAAAAGAGGATCACATGACCCCGGGACACTGCAAGTGTCATAAATATGAGTCAGTTGGCCAAGTGTCCAGATTTCGATCACGTGACCACGGGGATGCTATAGCGGTTGTAGGTGTGGAAAACGGTCATAAGTCACTTTTTTCAGTGATGTTGTAACCTAGAATGGCCACTAAATGAAGTGTTGTAAGTCGAAGACTACCTTTACACAAGACTCTGCTCAACTAATGGCCAATGTTAGTGGCACTAGATAAGGGTCAACACAATTCAAAACCTGAGTCTCTTGTGGCAACGCAAGGATTCCACATGGATGACACCTTTAATTCTGCCCTCCAGCTCCGCCTGTTCTTCTCCTACACTCTATTACAGTCATAACTCAAGGACTACCTGCAAAAAAAATATGGACTGATCAATATGATTTTAAGGGCTCAACATTCTATTTGTCCAGGGCCGCATTTCTCAGTCTCGGCCACTTTAAAATGGGTGAACGTCAACTTGGTAAGAAAGTCAAAGATAAAAATTATTTGCAAGCATTATCTCATAAATCTTGCATTTATATCCTCTTATCCGCAATATCTGAGTGGGAAAATTATGTTGTGGAAGGCAGCTGGTTTATTAAGAAAGGGGAGGGGGCTTTTAAAATTATTACAGTTAAATGAATGTACCATGGGAATGAAGGCTGGGAATGGAGAGGTCCAAATTCAAAGGCAGATAAGCCGTCTTAGCGAAGCATTTAATCACGGGGCACCTGGTGAGAAAATGAGTCTTTTAATTATTATTTTTAATTTAGAAAAGAATAAAGGTTGGGGTGGGGAATAAAGTTTCTCAAGAACAGTGAGAAACAAGCAGACAGAGAAAACCTTACAGGTTTAAAACCACAAAAGGTAGGTGTAATCTTTAATATTTGGTTTACATGTTTAAACCACAAAAGGTAGGTGTAAACCCATTCATTCGGGTTTCAACATTACAAGGCTGACTTTTGGCAACAAGAGGCTGACTGCTTCTCTTACTTAAAAGAGAGCTAACTGCTAACTCAACATGCTTCTGGTTCCGCAGTGGTTAACTGCAGTATTGCAGGCAAACTCTGCCCACAGCCTGGAGTTTGATCCTGAAGGGACTCAAGGTTGACTCAGCCAGCCATCCTTCTGAGGTTGGTAAAACGAGGACCCAGATTGTTGGGGGCTATATGCACATAATGCTAACATTGTAAACTGCCCAGAGACTGCTGTAAAGGGCTATGGAGCGGTTGTTGTTGTTGTTGTTGTTAGTTGCGAAGTCGTGTCCGACCCATCGCGACCCCACGGACAACGTTCCTCCAGGCCTTCCTGTCCTCTACCATCTTCTGGAGTCCATTTAAGCTCACGCCTCCTGCTTCAGTGACTCCATCCAGCCACCTCATTCTCTGTCGTCCCCATCTTCTACTGCCCTCAATCTTTCCCAGCATTAGGCTCTTTATGGAGCGGTATAGAAGTCTAAATACTATTACTATCCAGATAGGACTTGGTGGCAAATACCTGGGGACTCCTCAGTCAAATAAGCCAGATCTGCCCCATATACCATTTATTTACCTTAAAAAGCAGAATTAAATTTGGTGTTATTTGCGCACACATACCTAGAGTATTGCTTTGTGCAGTGTTTTCCCAAAGAGGTAATTCTGCACCCTCTTTTTAAGACAAAACAAAAACCCAAAACCTAACAACTGCATGAGAAAATTTGGAACATACTGGATTTTGAAGGACACCAAGTTGGTGGCATGTTGGTTTGAAAAAGTTGGGTGAAATCAATTTGCAGTAAAAAAAATGCATGAATTGCGCTGCAGTTTAGACGTGCTGGGGGAGACTGCCCTCTAATGGAGAAACCAAAATCTGCAGCATTTTCAGGAATTCTGAAGTCAGTTCTGCAAAGCCTTGCATGCCTGAACCTCTGAGCCTTGCCCTGGAATTTTTACATATAACTTTTTATATTTTTTAAATACATATATATAAAATATGTTTTTAATTTTTATATTTAACGTTTCATGTTTAACTGTAATATATATATATATCTACCCTGTTTCCCCAAAAATAAGACCCAACCGGAAAATAAGGCCTAGCATGATTTTTCAGGATGCTCATAATATAAGCCCTAACCCCAAAATAAGCAGTATTTCCCCGAATATAAGCCCTAACTGGAAAATAAGCCCTAATGCAGGGGGTCTTCAAACTTAGCCCTTTTATGACTTGTGGAATTCTGGGAGTTGAAGTCCACAAGTCATAAAAGGGCCATGTTTGAAGACCCCTGCCGTAATGCGTCTTTTGGGACAAAAATTAATATAAGACCCTGTCTTATTTTCGGGGAAACATGGTATATACATATACATATATATAGATGTATTAAAAACAAACATTAATACCAAAAACACATGGGAGATGGTAGGGGTGGAGTGGGGGAAAAATGGGATCTGTTGTTACTCGATCAACCACCTCCATTGCGCTGTTCCCCCATTGGGTCGCCAAGCCGACTGGCACAGCCACGTCTTTAGGCCCTTATGAAAAGATAGGAGGGTTGGGGCCAACCTCACATTGAGGGCCAAGATGTTCCAGAGGGTAAGAGCCACAGCAGAGAAGGCCCTCCTCCTGGACCCCTTGGAGGGCTGATGGGACCCCACCCCCAGCATGCCTCCTCTGCAGGCAGGAGTGGAATGGGCCTATCCCAGTGGGGTGAGATGGTCCCTCAAGTAACCTGGACCCAGACCAGGTAGGGCTTTAAAGGTGGTCACCAATACCTTGAATTGCACCCAGAAGCAGACGAGCAACCAATGCAGCTTGCGGAGCAGCAGTCTTATAGGGGCCATGCTTGCCCCCCAAAAAACTACCCACGCTGCCGCACTCTAGACCAGCTGTAGCTTCCGAATGCTCTTCAAGGGTAGCCCCATGTAGAGCGCATTGCAGTAGACCAGCCGTCAGATGACCAGGGGCTGAACGATGGAGCGCGGGGAATCCTGATCCAGGAAAGGAAGGCCGCGAAAATATCAGTGGAGTAAATTGCCTGTTTCTCTCCCAGGCATTTACACCCTATAAAACTGCAGTCATTAAATAGGCCCATGTTATGTTATGGTGCTATTTTTCCACTCACCATCAAGGCCACCAACTTCTCACTGGTGGAGAATGAAAAGAATGGCAGGATAGTTGCAACTTCCATAATCAGGTAAAAAAAAAAGTATCTACAGCAGGGTGTTTTTCAAAGCTGGCACCTTGAAGATGTGTGGACTTCAACTCCCAGAATTCCTCAGGCAGCAGAGTCTAAAATGAAGGCCAGGTGCGTTGTTTCTTTTCCATAAATAAGGCAGGAGGAAGAAAGAAAGAGCAACAAACAGTGGCACCCGTAGGTAAGATAAAGTGACTTCTTACCCTGAATTTCAGACTTAAGCTGGCATCTTATCCCCCTCCGTCTTCTTCCCTTGGTCCTCGTCCCTTCTCTGGCAGAAAAAAGGCCACAAGGAACATCTAACACAAAATTTAGAAGATAATATGTCTTAGACCAGGGGTGGGCAACTATGGCCCCTTTACACACTGTGGACTTCAGCTCCCTGTATTCAGTGGTGGGATTCAGCCAGTTTGCACCAGTTCGGCCGAACAGGTAGCTAATTTTTTGTTGCCCAGGCCCAGAATGGACTTCCGGAAGCGGCATCCACACAGAGAACCTGTTGTTCACCTATTTGAATCCCACCACTCCTTCCTTCTTTCCTTCCTTCCTTCCTTCCTTCCTTCCTTCCTTCCTTCCTTCCTTCCTTCCTTCCTTCCTTCCTTCCTTCCTTCCTTCCTTCCTGTGGTGGGATTCAGCCGGTTCGCACCACTTCAGCAGAACCGGTAGCTAATTTTTGGTTGCCCAGGCCCAGAACGGACTTCCGGAAGCGGCATCCACACAGAGAACCGGCTGTTCACATATTTGAATCCCACCACTGCCTGTATTCCAACTCAGTTTATTCTTTAAAACAGAGGTCCCCAACTTTCTGGGTCCCCAAGTTCCATGGAGAAAGGTTTTTCCACAGACCGGAGGGTGCGTGGTTTTGTGTGCTGCCTGCATCCCGTGGATGGGGCTTTGTTTGTTTGTGTGGACCGGTTGCTGGCATGCCATGGCCTGGTACTGGTCCACGGCCCGGGGGTTGGGGACCCCTGATTTAAAAGACAGCTTTCCTGTCCTGCTTCTTATAGTCCAACTTTCACATTCTTAGAGTTTTGGAGGGTATACTTGTTGCTCGCATTGTTCCTATCTTTAAATGTATACTATAGCACAGGTAGTCCTCGACTTACAACAGTTCATTTAGTGACTGCTCGAAGTTTGCAACGGCACTGTCAAAAGTGACTTATGTCCATTTTTCATACTGACGACCAGTATGACCAGCCGTCAGATGACCACGGTCACCTGATGAAAAATCAGATGCTTGGCAACTGACTCATATTTACGACGGTTGCAGTGTCCCTGGGTCATTTTGAGTCTTTCTGACAAGCAAAGTCAATGGGGAAGCCAGATTCACTTAATAACCGTGTGACTCACTTATAACAACTACAGTGATTCACTTAACAACTGTGGCAAGAGAGATCGTAAAATGGGGCACAACTCACTTAACAAATGTCTCGCTTAGCAATATAAATTTTGGGCTCAATTGTGGCCGTAAGTCGAGGACTACCTGTACGACATAGGTGTTAGTAAAGCATCGACTATTGATAAGTTTAAAAGTTGATTTTTTTTTCTTTTACGTTGTTTATTTCACTTTCTTTTTTATTTGCTGTTGGTTTCTATTACTTTCATTTAAATTGAAGGATTGTTCTGTTTAAGTGCATGGGGTTTTTAGTCCCCAACCAGGCAAACATTTACTTTTTTTTCTAGATGTGTCACTATGTGTGAATTCGAATTGAAATTCTTCTCCTATCGAGAAATGGAGACTGAGAAGTGTCCTACATCTGGATGCTGTAAACTGGAACATCCATACTCCAGGTACTTAGGTTACTTACCTTATTTTTTAGCCTCCAAAGTCCCCTAACAATTACTGAGGTATTAATTAGCTTCATTACGTATTTAAGGTCAAGTGGAGAATTCCTGTCTTAAATCAAGAAACGGATGCTCTCAATCCTGTCTAAAGGTACCACATTGATTTGAATACTGTGTCCACTTTGCCAAATACAAAAAAAAGCTGTTGAGACCCTAGAAGGTGTGCAGAGGAGAGCAACAAAGATGATAAGGGGTCTGGAGGCTAAATTGTACGATGAACGGTTGCGGGAATTGGGAATGTCTAGTCTAATGAGGAGAAGGATTAGGGGTGACATGATAGCAGTCTTCTGATATTTGAGGGGCTGTCACAGAGACATGGGGATCAACCTATTCTCCAAAACATCTGGAGGCAGGACAAGAGGTAACAGGTGGAAGATGATTAAAGAGAGATCCAACTTGGAACTACGGAGGAATTTCCTGATGGTGAGAACAATTAACCCAGTGGAACAGCTTGCCTCCTGGAGTTGTGGCTGCTCCATCACTGGCGGTTTTCAAGAAGAGACTGGACAACCATTTGATTGGGATGGTATAACTTTTCCTACTATGAGCAGAGGGTTGGACTAGAAGATCTCAAGGTCCTTCCCAACCCTATTATTCTATGTGCGATTCCAATCAATAAACTTGGTCCTTCCAGATTTTGACATGGTGACTAGAGCAGGGGTGGGGAACCTTGGCTCTTTTATGACTTGTGGACTTCAACTCCCAGAATTCCTGAGTCAGCATGGGGGAACTATGGCTCCCTTTATGACTTGTGGACTTCAACTCCCAGAATTCCTGAGCCAGCATGGCTCAGCTTGGAAACCTCTCCCTTTCCCCTCAGCATGGCTGGCTCAGGAATTCTGGGAGTTGAAGTCCACAAGTCATAAAAAAGCCAAGGTT